>CM076401.1:17380988-17705584 GCA_038363315.1 Mugilogobius chulae | reverse complement strand
AAAAAGTGAAAGGGCGCTAACAGGAGATTAGGGACTTTTTTCTAACAAGACACAAGGGTAAAGCAATGTTATCTTGTCTTGAAGTTCATTTTTGCAGTTTGCAAATGGCTGTGTTTGTTTTATTATTTCTGCCATTACTTTTCTAAATTGAAAAGCCCAACTAATATATTCATGTTTTGGATTAGTGTTGATTCGACTTAAATTTTTCTATTGACATAACTTAATAGTTTTCTAGACTTTAATTTATTACTTAGAACACATTTTTGAATCAACACTCATCCAAAACATGAATATATTAGTTGGACTTTTCAGTTAAAAAAGTTAGGGCTGCGTGTTGCCTTGAAAGTTTGCGTTGAGACAACAACTTTTATTTTTTTGCTAGACCAACTTACTATTTAACCTTTATAATTAAACAGCCTAAATAAAGACACAACTAATAGTTAAAACAATAACACTTTATAAATAGTTTGGCACAAGTGTCTAAACTGTTAGTGTTAAATGGATAAACAACACATTGTGTTCTTTAGGGTTGTCAAAAGAAAGTACTTGACAGGACGTCTGACCTTTGTGAACAGTTTTTAAATGATTTTACTGATCATTTGAAAACTGTTAAATGATTAGCAAATATACAATGAAATGTCACAAACCAAACATTTACATTACAACTTAAAAAAGAGCATTTTTAATTACTGGTACCAAACTTAGTGTCAAAATAGTTGAAATAGTTCAATTCTAGTTTTGTGACAACAGCATGCATGTCTTAAAAATGGACTTAACCTGAATTTCTGAATAACTTGAAGCCATTTTCTCTAAACCAAGTCAGTGCACAGTATCAGTGTCTAAACATTGTACAATGAGAATAAAAGTGTCTAAAGGTTGTGTGTCATTGGTTGCAAATGTATTCAAAATGTACACAGCTTAAATCTGCTTCGTTCCTGTTTTCTGAATAAATAAAATGAAATCTAAATAAATATACTTCTCATGTGTTTGTGCTGTAAATAAGAGTTTGAGAGAGATACCATCAGACTGTTGCCTGCACCAGCCTCTGATAGTTTCTGATGAAGCCAAAACCACTGAAACTGATTAAACGACCTCACACACACACTTCTGAGAAAACGTCTTAGATCGAATCAAAAGTTTCCAAATGTGGCAAAGTGACTCACATCAGAGGAAGACTCTTTAGTTCAGTTATTATTTATTGAATGAGGTCGCTTGTTGGTTTCTGAAAATCTGACAAAATTTGAAGACCCAGAAAAACAAACAATATGGGAAATAATATGGATCCAACATGAGCTCACATGAATCTATTAAAAATGCTGTTTCAACCAGAGATGGCAAAAGTACTGAAGTTCACTACTCAAGTAAAAGTACAGTTACTTGTGTAAAAAACAACTCTGCTAAAAGTCAAAGTCCTGATGAATCTCCTTTACGTGAGTAAAAGTAATAAAAGTAAATGTGTGTAAATGTACTTAAGTAAAAAGTAAAAAGTACCACACTGCCAACTATTATGTAGTCTCAGGTTAAACAAAAAAAAAAATGGCAGCTTATTTCACAAGATATTTCAGACTCAAATTTGACAATGAGATAAGCAAAAGGTCTTATTTCTTTAGCAATGAATTTGGCTTGAAATAAGAAATCATTTATTGAAACAAGGCAGAAAAACTTGAAATCAATCAAACTGATCAAAACCCAGGTTTTAAGACATTTGAACCAATCTAAAATGACCTTTTTTTTGCAGTGCATAAATTTGTTTTGTAATGTTGTGAAGTAAGAGGTGGACTTTACACTTAATTAATTATAAGTCATCAAACTTTTATCATGTGATAAGCAGTAATTGTTACAGTGTTAGAAATGATAAAGTTTTTAAACTCGGGTGCGACTTATTTATATATAAAAAAAGTGAATTAGTTAATAACTATTAATATATTATGGGTTCTGACTGGATCCGAGCTCTTCCTGCTTCTCAAACGAGGGACAAATGTGGTTTCATTTGCTGCTGTTCCGTCAGTGAGGCGTGACACTGTGCCTCCGAGGTTCAGCTTACGTAAGTGCGGAGCACGTGCGGTGCGTACATTTATAAAACTGTAAACCTGGAGGCTGCAGCTTCAAGAACCGCACTGACGCTCAGGAGAGCGCGTAGGACTCCATTCAATCAAAATAATAGGACAGGAGTTTATTCGATCTGACTTCGAGAGGAGTAGTTTTTTTTTTTTTTACCATGATCGATTGAAAGTTTGTCTGGTGGTGGCTGGTAAACAACGAAAACCTCGCTGCACCTGCATTTCCTTGTTTCACGCAGATCTACGGCAGAAGCAGCGCGGGTTAATAACTTTTCAGAGGAATGAATGAAGGACTGATGTTTATGCACAGAGAGGTGGAAATGGAGTTTGGGCAAAAAATCAGGCAGTGGATTTAGCGGAAAGAGATGTGTGGAACTTGCTGCAGGTAAGTCACATCACAATTGTTGAAAGTCAAATGAACACAATGCTTATTTCAGATGGTTTAGTGATAATATAGAAGCCGATTAATGCAGAGTTTAGTCATGTTTTGATCTGCATCTTGTAGTTTTGCCTCATGGCAGCGATTCTTGGCCTCTGTGCATCTCCATGTCAGAAAAAAGCTCAGACAGGAGCAGGAAGAAAAACGTGTCCAGAGTCTGTTTATGGTGCAGGATTATGTAAATTCATTTATTCAAAAAGTGCGACTTACGCGGGGATCCCACTACATGCATCTGCGCTCCGCTCCTCCGCCCCAGTCCGCCTCCGAAAGTTGTCGCAGACCCCTCTCCGACTGTCTCCGCTCCAGTCCGCTCCGCAGGACTGTGTAGCCTTGAGGAGCTCAAGAAGAGCATGCGCCAAAAGACGACTCCTGTGTTTCACGTGATCACAACAGTAGGACGTATTTTCTTCCTCCTGAGGGTAAAGAGGCTTTAAACTGTTACGAGCACCAACTCAACAATGTTGTCCTGTCCATGTGTCAGTGACATATTATGTAGTTGACAGTCTGCTGCGTTTAAAATTAAAGAAACTTTATATAAAGCTACGAACTTTTCGTTATCTGATCAATACAAAGTATGTGCGGAGTGATTTTACTTTGTAATTCCGGATATAGGTTACTTTCTTGTTCCTGTTTGGGTGTTTTGATTGGCGCAGATTGACTTGGCCGGACTCGGGCGGAGAAGAAAATAGCCTTGATCTATATTTTGGTCGGACGGCGACGGAGCCCTGCGCAGCGCATACGGAGGATGTGGAACGGTCTTCATTTATTAAAACAGTTGCGCAGTTGATCCGGCAGTCGGAGCGGAGCTGCATGTAGTGGGATAACCGGGTTATACTTTGGTGCGACTTATGTACGTTTTTTTCTTCTAAAATATGCATTTTGGGTCTTCTGCGACGTATACTCCGGAACAACATACTGTATAGTCCGGAAAATACGGTAGTTGGTTTGAACCACTGCTGTTTGACGAGACAATGGAGGAGTACTGGAGTCACCAAAAAGACATAGTTTCCTGAATTTAAACACTTATTTAACACAATTAAAGTGTTACAAGATATTATCATTTATCAAATCATAACTGTGTCTGTGTCATTTATGTAGATTTTGGCTCAGATTTACAATGTGGTTGCTATGGTAACAGAATCAAGTTCATTATGTTTTACTGAAAAATGTGGTTTAACCAGTCATAAACGTTTAAAAAGGACATGTCGGAAGGAGCAGAAGTGAGGAAACTGTGCTGTCAGGTGAGTTCTAGCTACGTTTACTAAACACACCAAAGCTACTGCCTCAAACTGGTCTGGAACGCCAAGACGAGCTTTCAGACGAGATTTGTATCAGACGAGCATTCAAACATTAAGGAGTGTGTCGAGGTGTTGAGGTTCATTATGATTACAGGACGTCAGAATTCACACATAGAGACGAAATCTGAGGCAAAAACACTGTCGGGTTTTCTTTATGCACTTATTCTGTTCAAAAGTTATTGATCACTGATTCACATTAAAAATATGGTTTTACATTATAATTAGAATATTGACAAAAATGCATTTTTTTTAATTTCCAGTTGCCCTTTTCTTGTAACATAACGTCTCCTGATTCATAAAATGTAAACATTCTTGAATCAAAATGAAATCAAACATCTAAAAATCAAACCAAAGACACATTTGTCATCAGTCTCCCATAAACATAACATTGTGACAACCAACCCAGACTTGGGGTTGGTCGTCACAGGTGAACAATTTCTATTAAATGATTAATAACTTTTGATCAGAATCAGACAGAGAACAGCAGGTGGGTTCATTATGTAGCCGGTATGAACCACCAAAGATATTTCGGACTGTATTTTTCATCTTCTTTAAAAGGGACAAAGGTATGCAGCCCTTCCCCCAAAGTGATCGGGTTTTACGACTCTCTGTCTCTTATCAACGGCCTGTTGATTCTACCTCAAAGCCCCCTGCTGTGACTTTACAGACACTGGCAGGACAAAATTCTTGTAACTCATTTACTTTCATGTGTGTTTTCATGTGTTCTCATGGCTGTAACCTTGTTGAAATATGCATTTGGAAATTGAGATGTCAATATGATTCCAATTGCATGTATGTTCTTGTTAATTGAATAACTGAATAACAATCTAAATTAAGTAAGGACATATTAAGCCCTAAGCCACTCCCAGGCCACGAGAGTCCGCCCCTTACCAGGACTCCACAAAGCACACACACGGTGGGACCACACTTCTACTTGGAACTTCTTCCTGGTCACTTCTATCTACCTCCCTCACGTGCTGAACGGGGGTTGGAGCCGAGCCGTGAGGGCCTCTGGCCCTTGGCGGCCCCTGCGGGTTCAGCCGCCCTGCTGCAAAACTGAAAGCAGGCCTATGGAGGACTCTTCAGCCGGCATCCTCAAGCTACAGAATCGGACTCTCAAGTGCTGCTAAACCATCGAACAGCAGCAACTGCACCCTTTGGTCATGGCCCAACAAGGAAAGGCCTCAAACTCGGTGGACACCAAGGAGCACCACATCTTCGGCCTCATGGGACGTAAGACTAAAATGGTGGCTAAACGCAGAGTGGCTTAAGGGTATAGTTAGGAAAGTCTTGTTACTCCTAATTTAAACCAAATCAGATCTTACCATTGAAACTAGTGTTTACTGTAACTGTTTGGAAATGAATGATGAATGTTTATGTTTGTTTTTGTTTATTAAACCACACAAAATGTTACTGGTTACTTGATTTTATAATTAGGGCTTTGTCACTGTAATGAGAGAGCGCGCCTTTAGAGAGACTTGACGAGGAGTGTAGGTTTTATTAAAAATTTTGAGTTAGACTTTAAATGTTAACTCTGGTGCCCCAAATTGATTAACTTTATTAATCGCCTACACAATATAATAACTAATAATTAGCAATTAGTGCGCCATGCCACAATTAGCTGATTTTTAGCTTATTATATTAAAACAAACCACTACATATCTGGTGCCGCGTGAGGCTGGTATCACACTAATGTAGTAATAAATAAATCTGTTACAGTTACTTACACAAGACTTTGAGCTTTTCTCTGTTGTTAAAATGGTTCATGTGAGATTTGCTGTTTTTGAGAAATTCAATTCAAAGTAAAAAATGTGACGACCAACCCGCTCTCCCCTACATTACTGTATATGTATGAAAAGTGCTTTATAAATAAAGTTTGATTTGATTCAGCCACAACAGGCTCTACAAGGTTGTTTCAAATACATGTGGTCTGAGGGTTAAAGGTGTTTGCTGAGATTATGGACATTTTGAAAAAGTGTTCTTTATTCACTTTGCATTGTGGATTGTATCTTGTTAGACTTTTGGGATATTGGTGTGAACTCAAAGCAACAGAAGTGAACAGGGTAAATACAGATCTTCAACATAAAAGGAAGTCAACTTATTCTGGTTTAGAACTAAATCCTTTTAAACTACATGACAGGTCATCTTTAAGTAAGTTAGATTCTTTTATTTGAACTTGAACAGAAGAGTAAAGGTTGAAACACAGTGGGAAGGTGCTGTAACGATATCTTAACAAAATGTTTCTCTGTCAACTGTTCATTAAACTGACGGCTTTTTCTACTTAAGCTTTATCTCAACTTGAGCTCTTTTATAAATCAGTCCGTTTAAATCTGCACAGCTGCTACGTTTGCATTAAACTATAATATTATTCTTTCACAACATTTAGAGGCAGATGCACGAGAAGATTCAGTTTGTGTTTTGCAGATAAAGTTTGGACGTCACAGGAAGAAAGTTCAGATAAGAACGGCACATAACAGATTAACAGTCAGACCAGACTTCAAACCTGCTTTAGACCCGGTTCAGATCTGCTTTAGACCCGGGTCAGACCTGCTTTAGACCCGGTTCAGACCTGCTTTAGACCCGGTTCAGACCTGCTTTAGACCCGGTTCAGACCTGCTTTAGACCCGGTTCAGACCGGCTTTAGACCCGGTTCAGACCTGCTTTAGACCCGGTTCAGACCTCTTCTGGTCCGGGTGAACATGTCTCGTTCCCTCATGGATCCTGGAGGTCTGCTGTTGGTTCTGTTTCTCTGCTGTTCAGGTAAGTGTTTTTTTTTATTGATATACTTTCCTAAATCAATTATAGTATAATTATTATATAATCTGAAATGACAAATGATTTGAATGATAACAAATGTTACAGGATTGTGAAAAGTTTACTATTCAAACTTTTCTACTTCTGTGCATCTGACACTCGGTAAAAAACAAAAAAAGATGAAATTTGAACTTTTAAAGAATTGATTCTTAAAAGAATCATAATTCTACATTGTAATGATTCTTCTTCCATTCATAATACTCAAATTGATTTCAAATTATATTTATGTTTATGCTGCGTCCAAGGCCTCTTTTAACGGCTCGATTTACATCGTCAGTAAACTGTGTTGTGTTTTTTCTGTTTTTAGGAACTTTATGCATTCAAACACTCACAATAATACACAGAATATATTCATTAAGCCAGTGCTTCTCAAACTTTGTAATAATATTTTTTTAATAATCTATGCCCCCACCCCGTCTGCAAAAGTACAAAAATGTCTGTTTGTGGTACTTTGTCTTAGATAATAATTTTAGCACAAAATTATACATTTAAATATATATATTATATATTAAAATGTCTATTATGGTAGGGTTAGGGTATAGATCAATACATAAACTATGAAGCCAATTAAACAACTATAACACCAGTGTTCATCAGTTTGGATACATTTATCGTCAGAATGTTATTTCATCTTGTTTTAGGCTGAACAGGGAATTATACAGTATATCCAAGCTAATGTGCTTTTCTGATGAAGAGTCTAGCTTAGTCCTGGGTTAGTTCCTTAAGAAAACCTGGTCTAGTTCTGGGATAGTCCTGGTTAAAACCAGCTGACTGCTCACTAAATACGCTGTGGGAAGTAAAATAATCCCATTTTTAAAGTTTTCAAAGTAAACATCACAAACACGTGAGTAAATGTTTGTGATTCTTCTCGCGCATATTTAATGAGGTTTGAAGTCTTTAAGATCTTCAGTCTTTGCTGTAAACTCTGAAACTGTCCTACTGTCATAAAATGAACTGTTTTGAAGCTTTATCACGTGACATCAATTATAATCAACAACATAAAAATTGAAATTTCACATGGTGAGAATCGATCCGCAGACATCTTGCACGAGAGTGCAACGTTTAACCGAGTGTGCCACTATCACACACAGGTAGACATGCACCGTATTTATAGTAATACTGCGTTGTAAGGACGCAATGCAAACGGCCGGTTTACAGTGGTATAAACTCGGGGCAGCGCACTTCTCTTCTTTCAGTTTAAAACAAGTTCCCCTGCACACAAGCCCAGTTTAGGCTTTTATCTGGCACTGCTGGCTGAGCTCGGCCCACATCACCCGGCCGAGACAAACTTCCAGTTCACGCAAAATAAATAAAGTTAAAGTAAAAAAGAAACCACGCTGAGAGACAGTATTTCAATGTTCGTTTTTTTCATTTTGAAACCAAATGGAAAAAACAAAAATCAACCCGTTTTATTGTAATTTGTTTTATGAATCAAAACAAAAAAGGAAAAAAGGTCTAACTTTTCCTTTTTTTGTTTTTGTTTTGAAATAGAAAATCAATTGAACGAATGATACACGGATTATAAACATGTGCTTTTCAATATTTTTTTATATTAGTTTGAAGGACAAAACCCACATCCAAGTTCAAAAACACAAACAGATTCAAAACAACTAGATAAACTTAATTTGTTTCTGACTTTGATTTCATATTTTTTAATATGTTTTTGAATTTGTGTGCTAATTCTTTAGTTTGTGTTCTATGGATAATGTACATGTTTTCGAATTTGTTAAACTTGCATTTTTTTTTTGTAATTAGTGTTTCTCTTTCGTCCTTCATCAATCTTAGTTACCTAATGTAACTGTAGTTCTATGAGTATGTGCGTAGCCCTCTACGGGCTTCGCTATTGGCTAACACTCGAGGCAGCGCGTCACACCTGAAGATCAAACAATGTACCGCTCCAATCATGGGGACGTGGTTCCCTCCTGGCCGTATATAGGCCCTGTCCACTATCGCTCGCCCTTCTTGAACTCTAGCACAGTGGAAGACATGCCTGCTGGGCCTGCAGGTAGAGGGCTACGCACATACTCATAGAACTACAGTTACATTAGGTAACTAAGATTTCTATGTCGTATGTTCTACGCCCTCTACGGGTTTCACTATTGGCATACCCTACGCGAAGGCCGTAGGATCAATGTACTCCCAGCAGGCAAGCCTGATTGGAGCGCACCCGCAAACCTACTTCATACCAAGTACAAAGAGGCAGCGGGCAAGATTGAGACCGGATGGAGAGAAAGGCACACAGTCCTGCCCGGACCTGCCGCAACCCGCATGAAAAGGAAACAAAGGTGATGAAAGGCCGCCTCTCTCAAGAGGGCCAAGCCACCACAAGAGAAGCACCCAGAAGAGTGCTAAGCAATAGATGAACTGGCCGCTTCTCCCAACAGCACTAGGACACCACAACAAGAGTCTCCAGAAGGAGTATGAACGAAGGTGAACAGGTAGCCTCTCCCAAGAGCACCAAGAACACCCAGGCAAAGCATCTAAAGGAGGATGCTGAGACTGGAAGCAACGCGCAGGCCGCCTCTCCCAAGAGCGCCTGAGGCACATTGCCAACAGAGAAGAAGTCCCTTGGCATGTCGACTCATGCGGCCCGCGAGAGAGGACCAAATAAGCCACCGACCGAGCTGTCACATCCAACAGATATGATTGCACAAACATCAATGAGGAGGACCAGGAGGCGGCTAAAGAGATCTCCTCGAGGGACACCCCTCTAAGCATAGCTGTAGAGGTGGCCACACATCGGGTAGAATGAGCTCTGACGAGTGCAGGAGGAGGACGCTCCCGTGCCTCGTAAGCCATGTGAATCGCCTGGCACCCCCAGTGGGCTAAGTGCTGAGAAAGAGAGCCGCACCCCGATCTTTCGCCCAAAGCCCACAAAAAACTGGTCACCCTGACCGGACATGACAGGTGGCACCCTTCCTCCTCCGCTGATGCATGTGGAGGAGGACAAAGCGGATGACCCTGGACCTAAAAGAAGGAGTTATGACCCTAGGCTAAAAAGCTTGGTTCGGCCATAACTCCACCAAGCCTCCATCACTGCTGAAGAACAAGCCCTCTTGGCAAAGGCGAGCGCCAGAAGCAATGCTGTCTTATAAGATAAGCAGCTGAGCTCTGCGCAATCCAGGGGTTCGAACGGTGGGCCCGAGAGACCCTCTAAGCACCACCTGGAGATCTAAGGGAGCAGTAGAACGTCTGGGGGGTGGGTTCAATCTGAGCGCACCCTTTAAGAAGCGCTTAACAAGAGGATGGTTATGGGCCGAGAAACCACCCAAAACCTGTGTGGCCTGAAGCGATGGCCGAGGCAAAGACGCCCAAGGTCGAAGCTGATCGGCCTTTGGCCAGGAGTCCGTGAAGAAAGCCCAAGATCTCCTGAATGGGGCACGAGTGCACCATGTGGCAAAAAACTGCCATCGTAGCCTGTAGGCCCTAATCGTCGAAGGCGCACGGGCTCCTTGAATAGTCGAGACTACAGCAGAAGGGAGGCCTAAGCCTAGCCACCTTCCCCTCTCAGCTTCCAAACCAAGAGCCTGTGGCCTTGGATTGGACGTGAATAAATGGCTCCCTGGGCCTGAGTCAGCGTGTCTGGCGAGTCCGGGATGGGCCAAGGTCCCCCCTGTGCCATGGACATCAAGTCCGGGTACCTGGCATTTGGACTGTCCGGGGCCACAACCAGGATTTGTAGCCTGTCTCTCCTGACTCTGTGGAACAGTGGAGGGAGGAGCTGGAGGGGAGGAAAAGCATAAAGAAGACCCCTCGCCTGTGGAGCGAGGGAAATCTGGTTCCCCCCTGTCTGTTCAGATAAGCCACCACAGTCGTGTTGTCTGACCCTCCAGTTCCGCTCTGAAGTGCAGGAGAATGTTCCTCACTGCGTCCATCTCCAGGACACCCCCCCCCCCCCAACCTGACAGGGAGGCATCTGTAAACACCTCCGTGTAATGGGGGACACAATACAGCCGCACGCCCTGACTCAGAAGAACTAGGTCGGTCCAGAACTAGATATCCTTCCGTGCGGGCATTGGGAGCCTCAGCCATTTCCTCCTGTCGTGCACTGGGTGCAACCTGAGACGGGAGTACCACCGCTGGAGGCGTCTCATGAGCTGTAGGCCCAGCTGAACCACTGGGTGGGCCGCTGCCATCAATCTCAGAAGTGACTGGATCTGATAGGACTGGACTACCACTCCTTTCAGAACAGCTTGAACCCTCTGGAAGAGCACTAACTGAATCCAGTTGGAGGCCCAGATAACACATGACCTTTGCAGGGCGCAGAGAGATCTTGCCCTGTTAACTACAAAGCCCAATTTGGAGATGTGATCCAACACCACCTTGGTGTGAGCCTGAGCCTCCTGTCTGGACGAGGCCAGGATGAGCCAATCGTCGATGTAAGTCAGAATTCTGATTCCCATATGACGCAGCGGGTCCAGCGCCGCCTCCACGCACTTGGAGAAGGTGCGTGGAGCCAGCGAAAAAACACACGGGAGCTGGCAATATTCGTAGCATCTCCCGGCTACAGAGAATCGGATGAATTTCCTCTGCTCCGGTACAATGGAAACCTGGAAGCAAGCATCCATGAGGTTTACAGATTCATTCAATCGCCCTGACTGACACGCTTCAACAGGTGTCATGTAGTCAGCATGCGAAACGGCCTCTAGGCAATGCATCCGTAGAGGACATGCAGATCCAAAAAGAGCCAAACGCTGCTGCTCTTCTTGGAAATCAAGACGTACGGGGAGCAGAAACCGTTCAATGTCGGCCTTCCATTTACATAAAGGCCTATAGCGAAGCCTGTAGAAGGCTACGCCCACACTCGTAGAACTACAGTTACGTAAGTAACTGGCAAAAATTTCTCCGCTCTCTCCGCTTGCACCTTGTAGCAGGAGGGATTTGAAGCCAGAAGCTTGGGCTCGCCCACTATGTCCATAAGTGGGGCGGGGCCCCTCTCGGAAAAGACGTTGCACCCAAACAGTCAGTCGGCGTCTCTAGACACTGTATGTCTTCCCTAAGGAATGTGGAGATAGACAGCATTCCGCCGAGATGTCAAGCTCCGGCCAGAGGCTGAGCGCTCACAGACTTGCCGTTTGTTGCCGCGGCGCCACATTAAAGTGGAGAGAATCCATATGACTCTCCTCCAAAGCACCGCTCTAGGAGGGGAAGCGTCAAGGTGCGACCCCTACAAGCCTGCACATGGCCCCTGTGCGCCCCCGGGACAGCACAGGACGGTGTTCGGCATGTGATTCCAACAGCAATGGCAGCCGGGGAACCGTCCGCAGCCAGGACAGGTGGAGCGCGCGTGCGTTCCTTGTCACTGTGTAGCACTGACCAGGGAAGGAGCGGAGACGTGGATGGGAGCTCCGCTGCTCGTGCATGTGTGACCCTGTGAGAGGGAGCGGTATCAGAGGGTGCCCGACACGGTCCTGCACTCTAAAAAACATCTACATAAAAAGTGTGCAATAGAGATGACTGCACAGAAGCCTGTCTTGTCTCGCACACTTTCTAGGAGCAGATTGGGGCATAACACGGCGCCCTGCTACCAGAGCAGCAGCGGTGGTTAAAAACTGTCTTAACCCTGGACAGCTATCTGAGCCGCTGGAAACTCCGCCCTCACAACAGCGGCGGTGGTGAAGTACTTGGTTCTCACCTACGTCTTCTTCCTGGGCGAAAGCGGGGGGTCACAGTCAACCTCTGCCCTTTCCATGACGCACTTTTCCGCACCGCGACACTCAGCAGGGATGAGAGTGACAGAACAGCTGGGGAGCCCGCATAGGAGCGAGCACCAGCATGAACGCCATAGCAGAAACGCTACCAGTCTGTGTCTGTTGCATTTAGTGAAGTAGCTCTAAATCATAACATAAAGAGCCTCTCCTCTCACTTACAAGCTCCAGATGAAGAAAAAGCGGCCGCTCCGGTCTCGCGCTCCTGATCTGTGGGAGCCGGAGCCCGAGGAACAGAACGCCACAGCCGCAAGAGCGTGTGTCGGGGAACAGCGGCTCCTCCTTCTTCTGTCCCGAGCAGAAGAACGAAGCAGCGGGCAGCGGGAGCTGCTTTTCTCCTGGTCCTTGAGGGAAGACAGACCCAGCCAGAGGTGTCTGCAGCCCACCTGTGCCGCGCACATAGACCTCCGCCTATGGTGAAGGCTTGTGACATGCAGAGGAAAATAGCCAGCATGGTCCGCAGCTAACTAGGCCCTGCGTTAGTTAGCGCTAGTTACTAGCTAATGCTACGACCTATGTAGCATTAACATAGCAGCGGCCACACAACATCGCCGTCAGCCTGTCTCGGGCTGGAGATGAGGTTTACCGCCAGGCCAGAGCGAGGAGAGGGAAGCAGAGACAACACAGATACCGTCCTGCGCTAGTTGCTAGCTAATGCCACGACCTGGGACCTGTGTAGCATTAGCATAGCAGCGATCACACGATACTCCCGTCAGCCTGTCTCGGACTGAAGTAGAGGATACCGCCGGATCAGAGCGTGGAAGAGGGGGGCAGAGATAAACCTGATCCCGTCCCGCGCTAGTAGCGCTAGCTAATGCTTCGACCTGTGTAGCATTAGCATAGCAGCGGTCACACAACACCTCCGTCAGCCTGTCTTGGGAGGTGCCACCTTGGCTTACCGGCGGGCCGGGGTAAGGAGGCGCTGGAGTCAAATCAAAATCAAATCAAATCAATCAAATCAATTTATTCTTATTTAGCCCAGAATCACAACAACAGCCATCCCAGTGGACTTCACAAGATATATAAAACAAGAATACTTAAAATCAATAACAGTTTTGAATTAAAACCAATTAAATACAAATACAAAGATAACAGTAGTAGTAAAAAATAATTAAAATGTCCCCACCCTTTCCACAATTAGCTAAAAATAGTAATAAATAAATAAATAAATAAAATACTGATTAAAATAATAGTGGCCTACCCATAGGCAGCTACAAAAAACAGTGTCTTCAGCCTAATCTTAAATTATGAGACTGTGTCAGCTTCTTTAACATGAGAAGGTAGCTGATTCCACAGCAGGGGAGCTTGATGTGCAAACGCTCTGCCACCAATACCTTTAAAAACTCTGGGCACCACCAAAAGCCCAACATCCTGCGAGCGAAGTGGACGACCAGGGTGATACAGAACTAATAAATCCCTGAGATAAGAGGGGGCCATGCCATTTAAGGCTTTATAGGTTAAAAGCAAAATTTTAAATTTGACTCTAAACTCGACAGGAAGCCAGTGAAGATCCTGTAGCACTGGGGTGATGTGCTCTCGCCTTTTTGTACCAGTTAGAACTCTTGCAGCTGCGTTTTGAACTAACTGAAGGCTTCTTATTGAGCTTTTTGGACATGCTGCAAGCAGAGAGTTGCAGTAGTCTAATCTCGACGTGACAAAAGCATGGATAAGTTTTGCAGCATCACCTCTAAGCAGTATCTTTTTAATTTTAGCAATTTTTCGCAAGTGAAAATATGCAGTCTTACATGCTTGACTTATATGTGCTTTGAATGAGAGCTCTTGGTCAAATAAAACTCCTAAGTTTCTAACAGTCGAGCTAGAGACTATACTGACATTGTCCAGGGTGATTGTCTGCTCAGCCAAGGAGTCTCGCTGGTGTTTTGAACCTATTAGGATGACTTCTGTTTTCTCAGGGTTGAGTAGTAAGTAGTTGAGGGTCATCCAGGTTTTTATATCCTTCACACAGGCACTAAGTCTTTCTATTTGATCAGTCTGATCTGGTTTCATTGATAGGTACAGTTGAGTATCATCTGCGTAAGAATGGAAATCAATGCGATGTCTTTTGATAATTTTACCTAATGGCAGCATATAAATGATAAAAAGGATTGGCCCGAGTACAGAGCCCTGTGGCACACCATATGCTACTTTAGAGCACCGTGAGGAACTTTGGTTAACATTTACAAACTGGTACCTATCACATAAATAGGATTTAAACCAGCTGAGGGCGGTTCCTCTGACGCCTACATCAAATTCTAATCTTTGCAATAAAATATTGTGGTCAGTTGTATCAAATGCCGCGCTAAGATCCAGCAGAACCAGAACTGATATCAGACCATTATCAGCGACTAATAACAGATCATTTGTAACTTTAAGAAGTGACAAATGATCTTGCTCGGCGAGGCTGCAGCACGGACCGGAGACACGGACATCTCCGGGGTCTGGACCAAGATGCTCCGGGGATTCGGAGCTCATGAAGCCACGGCGCCACCCTCGCTTCTCCCTGGGAAGTGAGAGGCAGGCAGGGCAGTCTTATCTCTGTTGGTGAGCGGCAAACAGAGACAGAGGAAACAGACGTCGTGTCGGTCCTCGGGGAGAAGAGGTCTCACATCTGCCGTACCTACGACGCTCGATACCGGAGGGTGACAAAACCTTCGAGCGGCGAATCCAAATCTTGATTGTAGAGAAGTTATAAATCGTTCTTAAGGAACATGATAAGAGATCTTCAAGTGCTGAGTGAAAAGAAGGGCGAGCGATAGTGGACAGGGCCTTATATACGGCCAGGGGGGAACCACGTCCCCATGATTGGAGCGGTACATGTTTGATCTTCTTCGATCAATAGCGAAGCCCGTAGAGGGCGTAGCACATACGACATAGAACCACAAAGTTGAATAGGTATTTTGAAGAAAATAAACAAAATTCTATCTAAAGAAGCAAATGTCAGAGCAACCCCAAAAACAAACCCTAAAAAAATAAAGAAACAGTATTTTCGTACAAACCTCAATCAACTGAATATGAAGTAAGAACAGATTCTAAAGGAATAATTGTGATTCTTTTTTTAGGGGCTTGGGCTCAGAACAACACGGAGAACGATCAAACAGGTACATCTTCTCAACAGCTTTAGAACAGAATCGAGTTTGTCTGGTTGAATGTGAAACTTTACAGTTACAGTGAGTAACCACGGTTCTCTGAGTGAACAAACTGTTTTTGAGATAAGCCTCACTCTTATCCTGCAAAGTCTTATTATCTAAACTATCTAGTCTTGGTCAAAACTAATAGACTTTAGAATATTCATCTTAATTTCTGTTTTTTTTTTTTGGCAGATTCAAATAAAATTGCTAATATCTCGTAGCATATTTCACTTGTTTGAAGATATTTCTGACTGTTTCCAAGATATTTTAGCTTAGGGCCGGGCGATATGACAAAATATTTAAATCACAATTTTCTTAGAGCCAAAATATGGTTTTGATTTGATCATGATTCTAGTAGACTAGTTTCTACTGCCTTTGAGGTTAATAAAAACATCTTTTGCAGAAGATTTCCACTTGACTATAATTGGCTACAGTTGTCACTCACCTAGAGAAGGACAAAGGCTGACCATGTTGCCAGATTGTCAAAGCAAATCAAGCGGACCTCTCACTGTGTCTTGTCTCTTGTGTGTGGACCTCTCACTGTGTCTTGTCTCTTGTGTGTGGACCTCTCACTGTGTCTTGTCTCTTGTGTGTGGACCTCTCACTGTGTCTTGTCTCTTGTGTGTGGACCTCTCACTGTGTCTTGTCTCTTGTGTGTGGACCTCTCACTGTGTCTTGTCTCTTGTGTGTGGACCTCTCACTGTGTCTTGTCTCTTGTGTGTGGACCTCTCACTGTGTCTTGTCTCTTGTGTGTGGACCTCTCACTGTGTCTTGTCTCTTGCAGACTGCTCTCTCTCAGACAAACATGCAGCTGATGTGGTTCTGGTTCTGGATGGATTCAGTAACATCACTTCAGAAGACTTCTCCAAAGTCACACGTTTCCTGGAGACTCTGGTCCAGAACCTGGGTGTGGTCGGTCTTGGTTTGGTCCGGTTTGCTCTGGTGAAGTGTGGTGTTGAGCCTAAGATTGAGTTTTACCTGAACACCTATAACGATGTGTCGTCTGTGGTCAGTGCGGTCAAGAGTCTGTCACAAAGTCCTGCTTCTCCTGGAGACCTGACCTGCAACATTGTGGAACTCCGTAAAACTATTTTCCCGACAGATCGAGAGGATAGAATAGATGCACCTGATGCTCTGATTGTGATCAGCGACAGAAAGTCACCAGACATCAACCCAGACGCAGTTGGAGCTTTGTGGCGCGCTTATGTGAAAGTGTTTATCGTTGCAGTTAAAGAGGCAGATTACAGTCAGATGAACAACACTGAGAATCTTGACGTCGTTTATGTTCAAAACTTTAACAGTTTTCCAAACATTTTGATCAAGTTCACTCAGTGTTTCTGTCGTTGGATCAAACAAAGTCTGGGTAAGTCATTATTTATTTTGTCTCCTTTTCATTTCCTAAAAAGTAAAAGAAACTTGAACAGATCTAATCATGTCGACTGTGTTTTTCTGACATTTGTAGTTTAACCTGTGAAACACACTTAACATCAGCTCTTCCATCGGCCTAAACACAACTGCAGCAGATTCTAGTGGAACATTACTAAACTCATTTCTGTTTTCAGACCTGGCACCACCTGAATCTGTGACGTTTTCTGAAGTTCAGTCGAGAAGAGCTCGAGTCTCCTGGACTTACAGTGACAGAAGTTGGACATGTTTAATGTGTTCATACCATCTGAGTCGAGGGAGTTCTTTGTCCCAGGACACAAAAGGTCCACAGAGCTCCTCCACCTGAAACCCAACACCGACTATACAATAAAGATCATTGCTTACATTCAGTCTGTATTTGGTCCTTCTGGGATCGAACATCTGACCACACCACAGGGTAAACCACACCTCCTCCTGCTCCTCTCTCAATCACTCCTTTTCTCCCTCTCTTCAGTTGTGTTTGTGCTCCTCAGACTCGGTGCGTCTCAGCGGTGGTCCCGGTCGCTGCTCTGGTTCTCCTGAGGTCCTCGTAGACCACATGTGGACCTCGGTGTGTGCAGAGGACTTTGGTCAGACAGAGGCTGAAGTTCTGTGCAGAGAGCTGGACTGTGGAGGTGTGTCTGAGCTCCAGGGGGCGCTGTCCTCAGAGGAATCTGCTGTGAGGAGATCCTTTCACTGCAGAGGAACAGAGACAACACTGAAGGGACTGTGAGAGCTCTGAGACGCTCTGCTCCACTGCTGCTAATGTCACCTGCACAGGTAGAACACACACCTGCACAGGTAGAACACACACGGCACAGGTAGAACACACCTGCACAGGTAGAACACACACCTGCACAGGTAGAACACACCTGCACAGGTAGAACACACACCTGCACAGGTAGAACAACACCTCCACAGGTAGAACATACACCTGCACAGGTAGAACACACACCTGCACAGGTAGAACACACACCTGTACAGGTAGAACACACACCTGCACAGTAGAACAACACTCACAGTAGAAATACACCTGCACAGGTAGAACACACACCTGCCACAGGTAGAACACACACCTCCACAGGTAGAACAACACCTGCACAGGTAGAACACACACCTACACAGGTAGACACCCCCCATATACAATACACCTGCACAGGTAGAACACACCTGCACAGGTAGAACACACCTGCAGAGGTAGAACACACCTGCACAGGTAGAACACACACCTGCACAGGTAGAACACACACCTACACAGGTAGAACATACACCTGCACAGGTAGAACACACACCTGCACAGGTAGAACACACACCTACACAGGTTAGAACATACACCTGCACAGGTAGAACACACACCTGCACAGGTAGAACACCACCTGCACAGGTAGAACACACCTGCACAGGTAGAACACACACCTGCACAGGTAGAACACACACCTGCACAGGTAGAACCACCTGCACAGGTAGAACACACACCTGCACAGGTAGAACACACACCTGCACAGGTAGAACACACACCTGCACAGGTAGAACACACCTGCACAGGTAGAACACACCTGCACAGGTAGAACACACACCTGCAGTTTTTTTGCACCATTCAGTGAAATAATTTGTAGATAAAATAGACACAGATTTGACAAACCATCCTCTGACTTTGTTCACTTTTCATCGTCATAAATCATCTGCACAAAACCTTTGTATTTCAAAAGAAAAGGTAATAATTCATATTTCTGATTTGTGAGGCTCAATAAACTTCTATTAAACAATCATTTGTACTTTAGAGTTTTCTGTTCATTACAATAGTGTTTGTTTCCAGATGATGTGACGCTGGAGCTCACTGGATCACACTGTTATGGTTTCCTGATGCTGAGACATGAAGACAGTGGAGACATGTGAAATCGTAGACCAGGATCAGGACTTTGGATCTGCTCTGTGTCAACAGCTGGGCTGTGGTTCGGCTCTTGATGTTAGTATGATATTAATGACAGTCCGTTGTGGCTGCTGGAGCCTGAGTGTGTGAAGCAGAGAGCTGACCTCAGACACTGTGTTCATGAGTCAAACAAACACCCACGACATGAAGAGACTGGACCTGTTCTGCTCAGGGTCTGTATGAACTATTACATTTATGTTCAAACTAAGAACTTAAACCAGCTGCTTCTCAAAGACAGTTAGTGAGATTAAAACAGCATTAAAGCCTCTGTATGTGAACCATAACACAGGCTGGGATTATGTCAGAGACGCCACGTTTGAATCTGTGGAGGTCGTCTTTAGGACTCAAAAACAGCTGTTTTTATTACATGAGAATATCACATGAGACAAAAACACTACATTGTACAAAAGAGTCATTATTTTACAGCAGGTAGAGTTCAGTCACAGATGAACAGACACATGTTTGAAGCTCCTAATGATCTGTTTGTAATAGCGCTTTCCCCAGTTACTAAAAATAGATTGTGACGTCACGCGCAAAGCAAGATCCGGACAAACAAACGATGCCGGCGCGATGGCTAGTCAGCAAAAGTGGTTCGAAAACAGTTATTTTACAATTAACAACCAAATTCTGATGAAACGAGGAGGCACAAAACACTGCTGTTGGGGACTATGCAACTCGGACTCGAGATATCCCGACGGCTGCCAGTGGGAACCGTTTTCATCCTGTTTCTGCAACAACATGACACAGTGGAAAAAGGAAAAGACGGAGAAAGCAAGAGATGGCAGTATCTACGTGGTGGGCAGCTTTCCAATGTATGGAGAGGATAACTAGCAACACGTACATTGTGTGCTGACTTTGGGTGGGAAAGGCCCGAGATCGAGGCTGACGAACCAGGACTAGCAACAAGCTAACAGACTGTGAGCTCTGGAAAAGCAGCGGTGGTCAACCAGGACTGAGACAAAGCTACGCAAACAATCGTACTAGTGACTTAAGCTACGAAATAGAAAATATTGTAATATTTAGCTGTCTCTGTGGCTTTGTTTGTCATAATTCTTTCACAAATGTAAGTAATTACAGCTACGGCACAAGCTAACCTCCAAACTAAGACTATAAAACACGTCTCAATTATAATTTTAAGTTTATTAACACAAAATGTTGTACCACATAAATATAAAGTCGTCCTGTGAAGTTTAATATTCGCGAATTCCAGTTTTGAAGAGTATATGCGTTCCCGTGAGGTAGGGGATGCATTTTTCGGCATAACACCGGTTTGTTTGTCTGCATTAGTGACGTCAACTGTAAAGTGTGCTATTCTATTTTATTATTACCAGTGTTTCTTATTGTGATTTGCTCATGTGGTTCTCTTCAAAAAGATTATTTAAGTCCAAGTCCTGAAGTCCTAAAGGTGCTTTCAGACCAGAGGCGTCAATTCGCGGCAGACGCCCCGCGGTGGCCGCTTATATATTCGAAATTAGTCGTGTTTCTCGTGCGACCAACTTGCAGCTTTCAAACCGCAGCGTGTTCGTGCAGCCACGGCATCTGTGACTCTCTATTGTAGAATGCAGTTCAAGTCTAATGTCAAGTGGTCGAAGTGGATAATGCATCGGACTCTGGTGTGAAGAGCCCGCGAGTGCGTGAGTTCGACCCCAGGCAACAAAAAGCTGATGGAGAATTTTGTATCTGTAGAAGATATGCAAATCTCCTACTTTCTGTTCAAACCACTTTGTATTATCGTTTTAAAATACAAAACAAACACTATGTCTTATTTAATGTATGCATAAGTGCAGAACAAAAAATTTTTACTGGTGTGGTATTTGAACCCCGAGAACCACGCATCTCAACCTTGCGCTTTACATGTGCGCCACTATGACATACTGTGTTGATTATTGGAAATGACACTATATAAATCTTTCTAAATACGATCTTTTTTTTTCTTTTGTGGAGCCACAGGGTAAGTCCCATTCACACATGTTCTGTGTTTTTTTATGTTTGTGCAGCTTTTGGTAAGAATAAGTTAATAACTGAGAAGCCTGATCATGGTAAAGTAGTACTGGTCATTTTGAACCACTGTCACTTGTCCGTCTGTCCGCCCTCATGGCCCGTACAGATAGGAGGCGAGGAGTGGTGAATCCCATTCATGTGTATGTGTCTGTCAGCGGAGGAGNGACACATCTGTACACTAGAAAACGGACATTGTGAGAGCATCCTGAAGATCGCTTCTGCTCACACTGCCTGCTATTCACCTAACAGTGCAAGCCGCGTAGAACAACACACCCTGCACCGGTAACACACACGTGCAAAGGTAGAACGAAACTGCCACAGGTAGAACCACACCTGCGACAGTGGAAACAACACTGCAGAGCGGTAGACCACACCTGCGACAGGTAGAACACTACACCTCCACAGGTAGAACACACCTGCACAGGTAGAACACCCCATGCTACAGCGATAGTGATAACACACACATGTACCGTAACGACATCACGATAACGAACATTGTCACAACGGTAGAACACTCAACCCAATCTCACAGTGAACATTCATACACTAACCATGGCACAAGGCTTAGAAACCCTCCTGCACAGGTGAATGAAAACCACTCCCAGGTAGACAGTACCCTGCACGGATAGAACACACACCTACACACGAGTAGAAACCTGTAACAACCTCTTGAACAGGTCAGATACTAACCACACACCTGCAGCAGGTAGAACCACTGCAGAGGTAGAACACAACTGCACAGGTCAGAATTACAAACAACACACCTGCACAGGAGAAAACAGATGCATCACTTAATACCACACACAGTGTAGAACCTGATACTGAAACCTGCCACTAGGTAGAATACACACAACCTGTCACAGGTACCGAACATACACCCTACAACAGGTGAGACCATTAACATAACACCTGCACAGGTAGAGACACATAACAGTGCACAGGGTAGAACACAACACTGCAACCAGTGTGATGAAACACACCTGCAGACAGGTAAACACACACCGTGACACAGGTACGACACATGTAAACACTGCATTCAGGTAGGAGAACACCAATCCTGCACAGGTAGACAACCAGCACCTGCAACAGGTAGAACACACCTGCGACAGGTAGAAACCACATCCTGCCACAGGTGCACAGGTAGAACACAACCTGCACAGGTAGAAACACTCACAGGTAGAACACACACCTGCACAGGTAGAACACACACCTGCAGTTTTTTTGCACCATTCAGTGAAATAATTTGTAGATAAAATAGACACAGATTTGACAAACCAATCCTCTGACTTTGTTCACTTTTCATCGTCATAAATCATCTGCACAAAACCTTTGTATTTCAAGAGAAAAGGTAATAATTCATATTTCTGATTTGTGAGGCTCATAAACTTCTATTAAACAATCATTTGTACTTTAGAGTTTTCTGTTCATTACATAGTGTGTTTGTTTGATGTGACGCTGTGGCTCACTGGATCACACTGTTATGGTTTCCTGATGCTGAGACATGAAGACCAGTGGGAGACATGTGAAATCTGTAGACCAGGATCAGGACTTTGGATCTGCTCTGTGTCAACAGCTGGGCTGTGTTTCGGCTCTTGATGTTAGTTATGATATTAATGAACAGTCCGTTGTGGCTTGCTGGACGCCTGAGTGTGTGAAGCAGAGAGCTTGACCTCAGACACTGTGTTTCATGAGTCAAACAACACCCACGACATGAAGAGACTGGACCTGTTTGCTAGGTCTGTATAACTATTACATTTATTTCAAACTAAGAACTTAAACCAGCTGCTTCTCAAGACAAGTTAGTGAGATTAAAACAGCATTAAAGCCTCTGTATGTGAACCATACACAGGCTGGGATTATGTCAGAGACGCCACGTTTGGAATCTGTGGAGGTCGTCTTTAGGGACTCAAACAGCTGTTTTTATTCATGAGAATATCACATGAAACAAAAACACTTACATTGTACAAAGAGTCATTATTTGTTACAGCAGATAGAGTTCAGTCACAGATGAACAGACACATGTTTGAAGCTCCTAATGATCTGTTTGTAATAGCGGCTTTCCCCAGTTACTAAAAAATAGATTGTGAACGTCACGCGCAAAGCAAGATCCGGGACAAACACACGGAATGCGCGGCGCGGATGGCTAGTCAGCTAAAGTGGTTCGAAAACAGTTATTTTTACAATTAACAACCAAATTCTGATGAAACGAGGAGGCACAAAACACTGCTGTTGGGGACTATGCAACTCGGACTCGAGATATCCCGAGCGGACTGCCAGTGGAATCGTTTTCATCCTGTTTCTGCAACAACATGACACAGTAAAAAAGGAAAAGACGGAGAAAGCAAGAGATGGCAGTATCTACGTGGTTGGGCAGCTTTCCAATGTATGGAGAGGATAACTAGCAACACGTACATTTGTGTGCTGCACTTTGACGGTGGGAAAGGCCCGAGATCGAGGCTGACGAACCAGGACTAGCAACAATGCTAACAGACTGTGAGCTTCGAAAAAGCAGCGGTGGTCAACCAGGACTGAAGACAAAGCTACGCAACAAGTCGTACTAGTGACTTAAGCTACGAAATAGAAAACTATTGTAATATTTAGCTGTCTCTGTGGCTTTGTTTGTCATAATTCTTTCACAAATGTAAGTAATTACAGCTACGGCACAAGCTAACCTCCAAACTAAGACTATAAAACACGTCTCAATCATAATTTTAAGTTTATTAACACAAAATGTTGTACCACATAAGATATAAAGTCGTCCTGTGAAGTTTAATATTCGCGAATTCCAGTTTTTGAAGAGTATATGCGTTCCCGTGAGGTAGGGGATGCATTTTTCGGCATAACACCGGTTTGTTTGTCTGCATTAGTGACGTCAACTGTAAAGTGTGCTATTCTATTTATATTTTACCAGTGTTTCTTATTGTGATTTGCTCATGTGGTTCTCTTCAAAAGATTATTTAAGTCCAAGTCCTGAAGTCCTAAAGGTGCTTTCAGACCAGAGGCGTCAATTCGCGGCAGACGCCCCGCGGTGGCCGCTTATATATTCGAAATTAGTCGTGTTTCTCGTGCGACCAACTTGCAGCTTTCAAACCGCAGCGTGTTCGTGCAGCCACGGCATCTGTGACTCTCTATTGTAGAATGCAGTTCAAGTCTAATGTCAAGTGGTCGAGTGGATAATGCATCGGACTCTGGTGTGAAGAGCCCGCGAGTGCGTGAGTTCGACCCCAGGCAACAAAACAGCTGATGGAGACATTTTGTATCTGTAGAAGATATGCAAATCTCCTACTTTCTGTTCAAACCTTTGTATTATCGTTTTAAAATACAAAACAAACACTATGTCTTTATTTAATGTATGCATAAGTGCAGAACAAAAATTTTTACTGGTGTGGTATTTGAACCCGAGAACCACGCATCTCAACCTTGCGCTTTACATGTGCGCCACTATGACATACTGTGTTGATTATTGGAAATGACACTATATAAATCTTTCTAAATACGATCTTTTTTTTTTCTTTGTGGAGCCACAGGGTAAGTCCCATTCACACATGTTCTGTGTTTTTTTATGTTTGTGCAGCTTTTGGTAAGAATAAGTTAATAACTGAGAAGCCTGATCATGGTAAAGTAGTACTGGTCATTTTGAACCACTGTCACTTGTCCGTCTGTCCGCCCTCATGGCCCGTACAGATAGGAGGCGAGGAGTGGTGAATCCCATTCATGTGTATGTGTCTGTCAGTGGAGGACCATCCTGATGCGCCGCCAATCAGAGCAATGAAATGAGCGATGTGAATGGAGAACACAGGGCTTATTTGACATAGTTAAGAGACAGTGGTGTATGGGGCTGATACCAAGAGGATTAGTTCTCTTGTCCATGTCTGCACGGGTCTTCAAGCTGTAGTATTGGTTGTTAACACTGTCACTTTGCTCTTCATATGTTGGTCGCGCTTATTAGACGCCCGTCTGCCCTTAAACGCTCGCGCCGGTCGTAGTAGACGCTCTGCGCTGCTCTGGTCGTGCGAAATCGCGCCTACACATAGACATAACATTGAAAGTGTTTGCGTGGTCGCGTTTGTCTGAAAGCACCTTAAGACTCATTGGAGGTATTATTCAGCCCTAGTTCCAAAGATAATTTTGTGAATGTTTAAAAAAACATCCAAAAAATGAATCTTCAGCAAATGTGTTGTTGATACATCTGAAGATGCCACATATGCAGCTGCTCTATATGCAACTGTGGCCTTCAGCCTGGGCCAATATCATCAGACGGTATATAACCTTCACCGGGTGTTTCGACCCTTAACCGTAACACCCTCTGGTTGGTGGGTCAGCAGTGGTGCCCATCAGCCCCAGGCTTCCAGCCCTCTTCCTCCCTTTTATGCCACAACCAACAAGAGGCTTTTTCTGCTGCCTCTCATATCCTGCGAACTGCCACCTTTCTTTCCCTGCCCACTATACCTAAAGTAGTGAGTAGTGACCAAACATACTGTGCTGGGAACCCCTTACACCCCACCTCCACGAAAAACAGCCATGCTTGCCATGCTCTTTCTTTGCACTCCATAACGAGATCCTGATACTTTAAAGGACTTCCTTTCATGGGCTTCTTCACAGCCTCTTCCCCAAGGAACCGTCAATTCAACCAAAATGATCTTTTTTGCATGTTCTGACCAGATGACAATATCTGGCCTCAAGGTGGTTTGGACGATAGGTGGAAAACACAACTTCCTTCCCAAGTCTACTCGCATTTCCCACCCTTGTGCCCCTTGGAGGATGCTGTATTTGATTGTCTTTGTTCCTGACGCTTGTTCTCCTGCTCTGACAAAGTGCATTGATGGCTTATACAACTTGAGTGGTTGTTGCAGCCTTTTTATGGCTTGTTCTAGGATGTCTACCAATACCGAGAGTACCGAGTAATAGTAAAAATGTTACAAAAAAAGACCACAAATTTTTTTGCCACTTTTCAACTTGGATCATAAATGTAATGCTTTGACACTCTGATTATTTTTTACAAAAGTTCCGCACTTTTCACACGAAAGGTTCAGTTTTATAACATTCTCTAGATCCTTAACATTTTACACAGATGTTTGGATCAAGAATTCTTTCACTGACAGCCCCCCCCCCTCTCTCTTTGTCTTTCTTTCTTCACAGATTATTACCCAGATCTCAGAATCTCGGTCTCGTCTGAAGCAGAGTCTGAGTCCCAGGGCCACAGGGTTCTTGTGAGGTCCGGTGCAAACTTCACTGTCTCCTGCTCTTTAGATGAATCGTTTGTCCCTCTCACTTTAATCCTGTTTTCTCCGACTGGGAATTACACCCTGCTACCTGTCAATCACTCTGCTCACTTCCTGTTCTCTGCATTGACCCCGCCCACACAGGAAACTATACCTGTGGTTACGATGACATTTTTCCAGATCTGAACCTAAAGCTGGTGACTCTTCACATTGGTCCTGGAGGTACAGTTCATTTAGAATTAAAGACACTTCTAAATGTAGTTTTGATGATTAAAGTGAAATGTTTGTTCAGAACCGAACTCACATCTGATCCTGAGAGCCGTGATCTACCATGTGGTCCTCATCACCACTGCCCTGTTCCTCTACTGTCAGGTAAGAAACAGGACTAAAGACCAGACCAGACTAAAGACCTACAGCTGGGACTAAAGACCAGACCAGACTAAAGACCTACAGCTGGGACTGAAGACCAGACCGGACCAAAGACCTACAGCTGGGACTAAACAAGGACTAGACCAACACTGAAGCAGCCACTGAATCAAATCAATCTAATAAACACTTTAAAAACAGCTTATGTCCCATTCACATGGCCTAATATTTACCTGGGGACCACATCTAAATTGTAATATTTAGGAACGTCGTCTGAGTTTCTACTCTCACGTTTCCCCCGAATTCTACCTCTGGAAATTCGCCAAACTTAGACGTCCGTGTGTAATTCTAATTTGAATGTGTTCGTCTGTGTTTTCAATCTGTGAACCGTTTATAAATAAATTAATAATGACTCTGCGACTTATTTTACCTTCAGATTTAAACAAAATTGTTATTACTAATCTTTACGAATCATTGTCAAATGAGATTGTTGTTCTTTCTACGATTAAAATACTAAAGATTAATGAAACTATGATTAAAAGTTTGTGAACCGAAAGTACAACAACCTCGTTGTCGTAGCAACGGAAGGTCGAGAAGATGGATGTTTGAGGAAAAGTTTGGACAGAACACAGCAAAGTTTGGATGTTTGGATTTTATCACCGTAAATGGATTAAAAGAAAGAGTGGCTGTTTCATAAGAAATGTGTCCTTAGTCCCTCCTTCTGTCCTTAGACCAGGGGTCTCAAACTCACGGCCCGGGGGCCAGATGCGGCCCCCCTCCCCCCACTGACCGGCCCGCGCCACGCTATCACTTATATAACGTAATCCGGCCCGCGAGCTCAAGACGGCAAAAAAAAAAAAATAAATAATAATAATATTTTTATTTTTTTTTCTTAAGTGTTATACATATTAATTAAAACGATAGCATATCAAATAAAATGTATTTATTTATTTTTAAATAATAATGACTACTTTTTAAGACTGAAAGGTCAAAGGTAACTACTCTGTAATTTGATTGGATTTTAACCACCGCAAGCTGTTTCGCGCTATTTGCATTGTTTCTAGCTAACCTACTCACTTCACAAACATGTCTCTTTCAAAAGCTAAGCGTAAAGTTGATGGAGAGAACAGACAATTTCAGGACAGGTGGACATCGTCGTACTTTTTCGTGGATTACAATGGACTTCCTACGTGCTTAATATGCAAAGAACGAGTTGCTGTACCTAAGGATTTTAACTTAAAACGTCACTTCGAGACCAAACACGGGGAGCAATATGGAAAATACGAAGGTCCTGACAGGGCAAGAGTGATTTCGCAGTTGAAGAAGGAGCTGGCGTCTCAACAGAGCTTTTTTCACCAGGTCAGAAAAGATGCTGATGCTGCGCTAGAGGCGAGTTACGTGGTGAGTGAACTCATTGCCAAAGCAGGAAAGCCGTTCACCGAGGGAGAGTTCCTAAAAGACTGTATGTTACGTGTTACTGATTTGATTTGTCCAGAAAAGCGGCATTTATTCACAAACATTTCCCTGTCTGCCAATACTGTTGCTGAGCGCATAAACGAGTTATCAAATGACATTTATGGACAGCTTCGAAATAAAGCTAGAGATTTCACTGCGTATTCCGTGGCGCTTGATGAAAGCACAGATAAAACGGACCATGCCCAGCTAGCAATTTTATTCGTGGAATTAATAACCAGTTTGAAGTGACTGAAGAACTATTGAGCATGTGTCCTATGCATGGCAGAACCACTGCTAAAGACTTGTTTGAGGAGCTAAGTGGTTCGCTAGAGCGCGCTGGTTTACCATGGAACAAACTGACAGGCATCACCACAGACGGGGCGCCGTCTATGGCAGGGAAGAAGAATGGATTGGTTGCGCTGGTACAACGAAAGCTTGAAGAAGAGAACGCGCGCCCAGCTCTTGCGCTGCATTGCATTATACATCAACAGAGCCTGTGTAGTAAATGTCTGAAATATGATCATGTTATGTCTGTTGTTGTCAAATGTGTCAATTACATCAGATCAAGAGGTTTGCAGCATCGCCAATTTTGTGCTTTCTTGAAGGAAATTGAGGCTGCCTATGGGGATGTGCTTTATTTCACTGAAGTGCGCTGGCTTAGCAGAGGGCAGGTCTTAAAGAGGTTTTTTGAGTTACGAGAAGAAATTAAAATGTTCTTGGATGGCAAAATGACTGTCACTGAATTTGATGATCCAAAGTGGCTGATGGACCTTGCCTTTCTTGTGGATATAACACATGAACTAAACATGCTTAATGTAAAACTACAAGGCCCAGGGCAACTGATAACAGGAATGTATTCATGTGTCAAAGCATTCTTAACAAAGCGGAGGTTGTGGAAAGGGCACAATGCTGCAAATAATCTGGTTCATTTTCCAACATGCAAATCTCTTGTAGAGAAAGGCTCAGAATTTTGTGGTGAAGGCTTTATTTCTGCTATTGAACAGTTAGAGCACGACTTTGACCAGCGTTTTGCAGATTTTAAAGCACATTCGGATACTTTCAAGCTTTTTGCAGATCCTTTCTCAGCTGATGTTGACACAGTGCCATGTGAAGTGCAAATGGAACTCATAGATCTGCAATGTAATGTTGAACTAAAAAGTAAGTTCAGGGAGGCACAAGGAAAAGTGGAGCTGATGGGACAATTATTGAGA
Source organism: Mugilogobius chulae (assembly GCA_038363315.1). NCBI lineage: Eukaryota > Metazoa > Chordata > Actinopteri > Gobiiformes > Gobiidae > Mugilogobius > Mugilogobius chulae. Next base: position 17,676,548 of record CM076401.1, on the reverse strand, counting down.
GAAATGTCCAAATCCTTCCCAGAGCTGTGCAAAATGTATTGCAGTTGCAAGTTTCAAAATTTGAAATATGAGCACATTACAATTTTTATTTTTTTTGTGCTATTTTTTTTGGTGCTGATAAGTTTTAAAACAATACAAAATGATGTATTGTATACTGTTCTAAGTATAACTAGAATTAAAGACAATTTGAATTAATTTGACTTTGTTGGTATTTTCATTCATTTTTTTGTCAGGCCCTCTGGTGGCATGACATTGCTTAATGTGGCCCCAAGCTGATTTGAGTTTGAGACCCCTGCCTTAGACCCTCCTTCTGTCCTTAGACTCTCCTCCTGTCCTTAGACTCTCCTTCTGTCCTTAGACCCTCCTTAGTCCTCCTTCTGTCCTTAGACCCTCCTTCTGTTCTTAGACTCGTTTCGTCAACAAGTAAAACTTCCAAAACCCAGTGGTGCAATAAACTTAAAGTCTTTTTTGCCAGCGTCCATGAGGCAGATGGGAACAGGCTCATCCAGCAGGACAGGGACAGGCTAATCCAGGGCTAAATCAAGGTGTAAACTGGTCTGAACTGGGACTAATGAGTCTTTTGTTGTTTGTTTTTAGGCCAAAAGGAAACAACGAAGACAGCTGTGATTTCTCTTCTCTTTTGAAGTCTCATGTGATCATCGCCTTTTTGTTCTAGCATAGCATCCAACTGTTAGCCGCTAGCATACACCTGTTAGCCGCTAGCATACACCTGTTAGCCGCTAGCATACACCTGTTAGCCGCTAGCATACACCTGTTAGCCGCTAGCATTAACCTGTTAGCTGAATGTTTAATATTTTGAAGATGTGTAAATGTTTAATATTGATTTTTAGCAACAAACGTAAAACTGCAGAAATAATTACGGCTTATATTTGATATTGATAGTTTTGCTCTTCTGTGATTCTTTTGTGAGCCACTGTTTGACTGTGGCGCTGTTGTACATTTGACCTTTGAACCCATGTAACTGTATATTTGGCTGCTTCTTGTCTTTTGGTCGTTCACACATAATAAACAGACGACACGTTTGTCCTTCTCCAAAGATTCATCTGTTCTTTCACTTTGTTACTCCAGCTTGGCCTGTGACACTTTTTTGTAGATACTGTAGAGTATTTCTCAGTTGTCTGTCACTTAAATCTCAAATAACAGGTTTAAAGACATTTTCAACACTGTGTAAGACTAGATTGTTCAGAAAATCCCCAGGACTGTTCTGATTGTACTGGATGGAATGATTTTCCTTCATTCCCACAGCTTTCAGACTCTTTCTCAGAACATTTATAAACTCACATGTTCAGTGAGTTTAGTTTGATTCTCCAGCACAACAGACCTGTTCACACACGCTAAAGCAGTGTTTCCCAACCTGGGGGGCTCCTGAGATTCCAGGGGGTCTCCAGAGCTTTGTCTGGTCAGAGGGTCAAGTTCTAAAAGTAGTTAGAAGTGAAACTTTATTAGTAAAAAACACAAATCTAAGAACCAAAACACCACAATAGTTGTTTATTTGGCTGAAATAGATGTTTTAAATTCTAATTTTCATTACACAATAACAGGCCACCGGTTCCAACAGGGGCTCCACAAGTCTCCCGTTCAGTCAGGGGGGGCTTCGAGGAAAAAAGGTTGGGAACCACTGCGCTAAAGGACTTTCGTCGTAACACTTTTGTTTGGTTTTATCTACAAACTCACACGTCACAGCAAAATCTAAAATCACATGAGCATAAAACAAAACATATAACAGTTGACAAATCAGAAAGTAAGCCTAAATTATGCTTGAAAAAAAACCCCACACACTTACTGTAAATGACAGACTGAACTGAACCTTTGGTCAATTTGTGTCTGAGATCACAACTAAAGCTGCCAAGTCAAATGAATGAGAAAACACAGAGAGTTTTGATGGTAAACTTGCTTCTGAGGGAGTTTTTCATTTGAATTGTCAGGAGTCAGGTCTGAAGACAGTCCTACGTAGGCCTCGGTAATCTCCAGAGATCAATCCAGCTAAAGCCGACTTGACAGATCGTCGAGGCAAGAAAAGACAACTGCAGCCTGAGATCACCGCCTGGATGACTACAAAGCCATGATGCATGATGGGAAATGTAGTACAGTAGACTGACAGCTTCTCCGCCTATTGTATCTGTCGACTTTCATACCATCACACACACGTTTATCATGAGTCAGTAAAGACCCAGAGTGTTGGACATTACACACAACATCATTAACACATGATCCTGATGAGCTGAAAGTCTCAAGTGTGTAAACTTTATGATGAGATCTTTATTCTTTGCTCTGGTGATGTGTGAGGAGTTTGGGATGTGTCTTCTTTAACTTTAACTTGTATGATTTCAGTTGTGTCACAAGATGCAACATCACAGATACAGTAAACAAAGATATGTTCTAATCTTAACAAATGTGTCAAAGTATGCATACAGTAACCTTTTAGCCCCAGCTCTTGTTATCTTGCCTTATGTCATCAGTAATAAAGTGTAGAACTCCCACTCAGACTGGACTGTTTTTGATTAAAGGGGCACTATGTAAGAAAAACAAACAAACAAATTGATTTCCACTTTTGAACACCAGAGGGAGCCTTTCACATGCATTTTGCCTATTAAGCATGAGGCCATCTAGCGTCAATGATCCACATTCCGGCCCGTAATAAAACATTTCAAATACGTATAAATGTATCACAATTGATGTGGATTGGTTAACAGTGCTCTCTTAAGTATTCATGTTGTAAAGAATAAATATGATTTAAATGTTTGTGGACTATAAGTGATAATTAAACTTCCTCTCAATCTTACACAGGGCCCCTTTAAATCCATTTCTGTTCTGACTAAAATTACCAAAATTGACAAATAAATAAAAAAATCCTCAGTGTTTTATTATTTATACAAACTCATAAAAAAGCAGAATTCAAATATGCATATTGTTCAAAATTTACACACCAGTTTTTATTTTGACTTTATTTTTACAACCGTCAAAAAAAAAAAAAAAAAAGTGAAAGGGCGCTAACAGGAGAGTAGGGACTTTTTTCTAACAAAACACAAGGGTAAAGCAATGTTATCTTGTCTTGAAGTTCATTTTTGCAGTTTGCAAATGGCTGTGTTTGTTTTATTATTTCTGCCATTTTACACTGAAAAAAAAAGTTGGTGTCTCAACGCAAACTTTCAAGGCAACAGGCAGCCCTAACCTTTTTTTTTTTATTGAAAAGCCCAACTAATATATTCATATATTATAGATTATTTAATATATTATATTATACAATAGATTTTAATTTATTAATTAGAACATTTTTTAACTCCAACATTTAAGTTGAATCAACACTCATCCAAAACATGAATATGTTAGTTGACTTTTCAATAAAAAAAAAAAAAGTTAGGGCTGCCTGTTGCCTTGAAAGTTTGCGTTGAGACTTTTTTTTTTTTTTTTTGCTAGACCAACTTACTATTTAACCTTTATTTATTTTTTTTATTCAGCTCGTGCAAGATGTACATTTACAGAATTTTTACATGAACAGTGTAGAGGAAAGTGGGGTAAGTTGTGCCAGTTTTTACTAAACATGACTTTAAAGTGAGACCATGAGAGTCATTCTTCAAACTACAACATGAACACATATTTCAGGATGTGCTGCATCTTTGGAAACAATCATTTTTGATCTGAAGTACAGGATTTAAGAATAATGGCTTTCTGAAAAAAAGTTGTCTTGTGGCACAACTTGCCCTGGTGCTTTGGGGGAAGTTGTGTCTTTGGACAGATTACACTGGGGTCAATTGTGCCATTTATTATCACAGTAAAATAGTAGATTTTAATTTCAGAAACAGATATCTTCTGCAGGTTAAGCTCATTATGCATTTTCCACTTACATTTTAGATTAAACATAAAGTTATTTAACATTAAAGAGAAAAAAGGCTGATCACAACATGCACATGTCTGATCAGAATTAAACCCAAACTTGATTGATTGATAAGTCCAATTTACTTGAATTTTGGTCTTATTTCCTACTTTTTCTATCTGTGTTTGGTGTAAAATGAAGAATTAGATTGCTTTAGTGATAAAATGACACAATTACCAAAAAATCATATTTTTTCAATTATTCATTAAAGTGGTGTCAGTGGCTCTTTGGCACAAATCACCCCAGGACCACCATTTGGAAAAAATGCATCATCTGTCAGATTTGAGTTAACATCATGCCAGCTTTATAGATTCAAAATGTATCTTACCAAAGCACTAACACATGGTGATATATTACAAACTTGTCTATAACTGTTCAGACGCAACAATCAAAAAACCTGATCATAGAAATTCATAGAAAAACTAGTTTTTTCTACTTAAATGCCCTTATTTCTCATTCAATCAGCCTCTCATCTTTACAGGATGAGTGAAATGGCTAAACCTTCAATAATGTGTGGTCACATGACCAATTTCTTCTATGGTTCTGTAGAAACATGGGGTGGCACAACTTCCCCGCTGGCACAAATCACCCCACTTTCCCCTACAGCCTGTATAAAGAAACAAGAGTATAAAAAATAATACAATAAAACACAAAAACTAATACACAAAAACAGGTAAATTCATTTAATGCAGCAGAAATAACAAAACACAACACAACAACAAAAAATCAGTGGCACAACAACAACAACAACAACAACAACAACAACAGTATCGAAAATTGGTAAAAGGCAAAGAATGAGTTATGGGGAGTTTAGGAATGTGATGAAAGATGACCAAGTGGTGGTGGATGGGTTTGATATCGTTTCTAGAGAAATAGAATCTATTATTAGGTTTTTCCATTGTGAAAGTGTGATATTTGACTTTGTTTTCCAGTTCATGACGACTGTTTTTTTGGCGATAGCTAGAGCAATGAGTATAATATTATTTGTGCTTAGTGTTAATGTGGATAGGTTTCCTAGAAGACAGAAGGAGGGGCGAGTTGGGATGTGGCAGTTCAGATATGTGGAGAGTAATGTTATTATTTGGATCCAGAAACTATTTACAGGAGAGCAGAACCACAGTGTGTGAATGTACGTACAGTATGTGTCGGATTTGTTTTGTGTACAATGTGAACAGATGTCATTTTAACCTTTAAACAGTATAGTTACAGCTTAAATAAAGACACAAGTAGTAGTTAAAACAATAACACTTGATTCATATTTTGGCACAAGTGTCTAAACTGTTAGTGTTAAATGGATAAACAGCACATTGTGTTCTTTAGGGTTGTCAAAAGAAAGTACTTGACAGGACGTCTGACCTTTGTGAACAGTTTTTAAATGATTTTACGTATCATTTGAAAACTGTTAAATGATTAGCAAATATACAATGAAATGTCACAAACCAAACATTTACATTACAACTTAAAAAAGCACATTTTTAATTACTGGTACCAAACTTAGTGTCAAAATAGTTGAAATATTCAATTCTAGCTTTGTGACAACAGCATGCATGTCTTCAAAATGGACTTAACCTGAATTTCTGAATAACTTGAAGCCATTTTCTCTAAACCAAGTCAGTGCACAGTATCAGTGTCTAAACATTGTACAAGTGAAAATAAAAGTGTCTAAAGGTTGTGTGTCATTTAATGTGTTCAACATGTACACAGCTTACCCGTAATTTCTGGACTATAAGCTGCTACAAACTTTGAACTCTTATACAACAACACAGCAAAATATAGATTCTCATAGACTTACTGTTAACAAGTGTTGTGTATGTATGTACTTTGTCCTTTTTCTTTTCTAAATCTAGTTGGCGTGGCTTATATTCAGGTGGGTCAAAAGGTCGAAAAGTACGGTAAATCTGCTTTGTTCCTGTTTTCTGAATAAATAAATAAAATGAAATCTAAATAAATATGAACTTCTCATGTGTTTGTGCTGTAAAGAGAGATACCATCACAGACTGTTGCATGCACCACTGATGAAGCCAAAACCACTGAAACTGATTAAACGACCTCACACACACTTCTGAGAAAACGTCTTAGATCGAATCAAAAGTTTCCAAGTGTGGCAAAGTGACACGCTCTCACATCAGAGGAAGACTCTTTAGTTCAGTTATTATTAGTTGAATGAGGTCGCTTGTTGGTTTCTTGCTTCTGCAGGTTCTTCACACCTGAGTCCTGTACACTATCTACCCGACCACTAAACAGCAGAAACTAACCTGCTATCTACACGAGAGTCACAGATATCGTAGCTGCATGAACACGGCACAGTTAATGTTTGAAAGTTAGAAGTCTATTTCAATTTTCGAATGATCAAGCGGCCCCTTTCAGGTGTTAGGTCACCTGTCCAGCCAGATTCACTAACTCTGATTGGTCTGCAGTTTAAACCACAACCCAACCTCATTGCAGCAGGGCGAGTTGAGGGGGGTTGTTAACAGCTCTCATGACTGTACATTAGTGATCAGTGACATCCTTGGGTTTTCGCAGTACAAAAAGACATTAGCTCATGGCCCTTTAGCCCCTCCCGTCTACTTCTGTGACTCACCCTGTCTTGTGATGGTCTCCCGCGGTGACGTCTAACAATGCGCTCTGATTGGTCTGTCGTGCCCATGATGGAAAGGATAATGGAAGAGCAGACACGTGTGATCCCGGTGATTTCTGACACAGGACAGGATTGATTTCACTCATCTGTCGCCAGGTCCCAGGAGAGTTTACAATCTGATACACACTTATACCTGACAGCACAGAGGGTTTTCATACACAAAAGTATATGTCAGCCTAATATCAGGCATATTATTGTTGATATGGGTTAATAAAATGGGGATTTCAAGGCCCTGATCCCCAATATAAAAATTAAAACTAAGATTAAAACTAGTTTTCCTCCAGATTTGTAAAAGTTTTCTCTTCTGTGAAAATATGTTTTCAGTGTTATTATTAGATAATGCTTTATTATCTAATAATAAAGCAATTTGGTCCTAAAAGCAAAGAAGTGTGCTAATTTTTCTTTGCTCATATTGGCCTCTGAAGAGCAGAGAGAGACATGAGCAGAGTTTTGCCATAAAAACTTGCTAAAAGTAGAACTAAACCAAACCAATACCAATAGAAAAGGAAATGGAGCTTCCCTGTTTCTCACACTAATGCTGAATTAAGTTCATATTTAACCTGACATTTTGCCAAAAAACTTGGAGGAATGACAAATCCTGCTGCCTGGGTTGTTTTCCAGAGCCAAACCGCTGGAAATATCTAATGTACATTTTTTTAAATTATGTGAAATAATAATAATTTTTTTATGAAATAAAAATGTTACCGTTAACTTCTTTTTTTTTTGTTATTTCTTGAGACTCCCTGCATTTATACCATTAAAGCAAGATCAGTTTTATAGTAGCACGGTAGCAGAGTGGTTAGAGCTCTGGCTTCCCAAAAAGGAGGCCGTGGGTTCGACTCTCAGGTCGGACCATATCACGATCTCTCTGGGTGGAGTTTGCATGTTCTCCCCGTGTCACCATGTTTTTTCTCCGGTTTCCTCCCACCTCCAAAAACATGTATGTTTAGTTTAATTGGGCATCACTGTAAATGTCCCTTAGTGAGTGAATGAGAGAGTGAATGGTTGTCTCTCTAACCCTGCGGCAAGTTGGCCACTGTCCAGGGTGTTCCCCACCTAAGGCCCAAAGTCACTGGGTTAGGCTCCAGTCACCCGCAACCCCAGTATAAAGTACTGCACGAGACTTTACTCCTCTGTTTATGACTCACCATTATTATACAGTCCAGGTACCCAAACTGGCATGTCTGCCCCCGTCCCGCAGCAAACCGCTGCTGGTGAGTCTACATTAAGGCCCTGTGGGTGACCAAACATCAAATAAAAAGGCAAAAAAAAACATGCATCTTCACATTTTAAACTGCATAGAATTGCTGGGCAACAAAAAGGAAAGCAAGATGTGTAGCTAAAGTTGATCAAAACCTGATGAAAATGCCATAAATGGCATTAGTGCGATCTCAAGCTGGCCTGAATCTTCCATTGAATCTAATGTTAGAGCGTTTTTTTCTCCACATTTCAGCCTCACAATGCAAACTAATAGGACCTGCAGGAGCTTGCACCTCAAGCTCATATCATGACAGCCAGTGTGACTAGTGCCCTAACTCAGAATATTCGTCACCTAAAAAAGCTCTTTTTAACAGCTACGACCCCGAGACCAAAGTTAAACACCAGACGAAGTTACAACAAGAGGTGGGAGAATGTATAATTGTGTATTTTGGACTTGTTGTGTATTTTCTACACTTGTGTTTCAACCATGAGTTTACTGTGAGCTCTCAGGCTGGTTTTATTGTCTTAATAACAACAATACGTTATTAGAAATATGAAGCCCTTATAAAGCTTTTCCATGTTATTGGTCTGGATCTTGATTTTTTTTTTTTTTTTTTTTACTGATATAAGTTTGCCACAGGTCTTTTGATTGCACATTATTGTCACCTAGTGGCATAAAATGTAACTATTTTGATAAAAAAAAATACAAATGTGAGCTGGTCAGGGTTAACCTGGAGACTGAAGGGTTCATTATCCTTTCTTCCTCTGCCATTCCTCCCTCTTTTCTCTTTTCCCCTTTGTCTCCTTTTTCCTTCTTGTCCTCTTCTCGTCTTTCTCACTTTTCCTCCATCACACCCTGCAGACCAGTTGCTTTTACAAATGTGTATATATTTACATTTTAATACAGTATTAATACAACAGCATTAACGAAGAGTACCCTAATTTCTTCTGCAACTATCTAAACAATGAGACTGCTTGATTACCAGTCTCATGTTAAGACGGTTTGTGTCTTGCAGCCAGTTGATCTGACAGAGAACGTTTTGTTACAGGGAAGCTCAAACCTGCATCCGTCGTCTTGGCCGTCCGTCTAGCGTCCGGTGCCATAGCTGGTCCATGTCAAACGTTTCCTCGCGTCCGCCAATCAGACACTACTCTCCTGTGACGTTGTGGTCTGCTGCTCTGCTCTCACATCAAGATGAAGATAAGAACTTTTCTATTGCACGGCTGAGGCTGCTTGCTGTGGGCTGTTTTTCAAATGCTTGGTTTTTGAAAATCTGGCAAAGCTTACTAAACACCAGAAACACTCTTTTTTTTAACTGATAAAATGTGTAAATCTGTGTTACATAGATGCATCTACACATCCCTGGCCTTATTTTTGTAATTTGTTGCATATTTGTTAAAAATCTGACTTTTGGGTCTGTATTGTCCTCTTTGGGTTTAAATATGGCCACTACAACCAGCAAACTACATCACGGGCCTTTGCGCAGGTGGTGTATAAACGGCTGACTCCCTCACTCCCCCGTAGTGAGTTGGAATATTGAGCAGCAAGCGTCGTCAAAACAGTAGGGTTCGCGTTTAATTAGCATAGTATTTAGTTTGGTTCTAATAGATAGTGGTAGGTTTAGATTAGTGTTGTGAGTTTAGTTTAGATTTAGGAGGATAGCTGATAGGTCAAGTTTAGCATCGGTTAGTTTAGCGTTTAGGTCAGATTAGAAGTCGTTTAGCTTAGATCATTTAGCATTTAGCTTTAGTTAGTTGTCTTTATTGTGTTAGTTTGTACGTGTGTGTGTGTGTGCGTGTTTGCTCTCTGTAGTTATGACAAGTGGTCAAAAGTGTAGCGTTGGTGGTTGCCATAATTCTGTAGGTCTGCAGGGTATTCCAGCGAATTTAGGAATTAGGCGCCACTGACCCTGGGGGAAGGGCGCAAACTCCCACTTCATGCTGGAGTTTGCAATAATCAACGTGTTCTCATGGATTGCGTAAAATAGCACGCCATGACAAATTGCGTGTCATGACGACGTCCTCTGCCTGTTTTGGTGTGCAATTACACGCTCGTTTTTTGATGTGGTTGACGACAAACACGAGGTTTTTCAAGGGATTAACGGCTAACTTTAGGTCTGAAGTTGCAAAAATTGGTAATTTTAGGTCTGGGACTTGGATTTGGTTAGGGTTAGGGTTAGGATTGTGTTAGTCTTCATAACTATAATAACACGCCTTTACATTCACCATTGAAATGAATTGGGACAGAAACGCGTGAAATACACACGCACAAAATAGAAGTTGCGTTCATATATTGCGTTCATATTATCCATGAGAACAGGCTGCAATAATCATTTCACGCGCGATTCCTTCTCTAACTTAACTGAGTTCGAAATGGGCTTTGCCAAACAGCTTCGTTTAAAGAAAGGTGCAGTCCCCACCCTTAATCTCCCAAGCGAAAGAGCTCTAACTATTCTGCCTGGTCCGCGTCCAGAGGGCAGTCCATCAAGGCCCATCTGCCAAGAAATAGCCAGGCCACTTTTGGCGGTGAGTTCTATAACCAAATAATAGTTTGTTTCTAGCATCTCTCAGTATGAATATTCATACAGCGCTGATCAAAATCTTAAGACCAGTTGAAAATTTGCTAAAATTCACATTTTGCACATTTGGATTCTAATGAGGTTTTAAGTAGAGTTACAATATGCAAAAGCAAGAAGGGGGAGTGTGACGAAAAAATGTGGAACTTGTCATTTTAAAGAAAATAATAATAAACTGAAAAAGGCTGTTTTTCAGCTGATCAAAATCTTAAGACCAAAAGCCAAAATCTGCTCAATATTCTCCTTTTCTGTCAGGCTTTCAGACAGTTATGCCTCCTGATGATTAAAGCAAAGAAGTTTTCACTTCTTGAACGTGGCCGGATCATCGAGCTGCATAAGCAAAGCCTCTCACAGCGACTCACTGCTGCTGAGGCTGGACGCAGTCAGACACTCATTCTAAATGTTCTCCTGAGCATTATGGAACAACAAAGTCAAGTGTAAACCCCAAAAAATGACACCTGCGCTGAGCTGGAGGATCATAATGGTGTTTGCCAAGACACAGGGCAGTCCTCGACCCACATTATGGCCCTCACTGGAGCCAACTGCAGCACAATAACCATCAGAGGGATCTGTAGGAAAAGGGTTTCAAAAACAAAAAACACTTTAAAGACCTCGTCTCCTTCAACGCCACAAAACAGCTCGTTTAGACTTTGCCAGGAGCAGCAAACATGAGACACTGAAAGGAGGAAAAAGTTTTATTCTCTGATGAGAAAAAAAATGAACCTTGACGGTCCAGATGACTTCTAACGTTACTGACAGGACAAGATCCACCTGAGATGTTTTCTACCGGCACAGTGGAGGAGCTCCATCCTGGTGTGGGCTGCTTTTTCATTCAGTGGAACGCTGGAGCTTCAGGTGGTGCAGGTCAAACGCTGGAGCTTCAGGTGGAGCAGGTCAAACGCTGGAGCTTCAGGTGGTGCAGGTCAAACGCTGGAGCTTCAGGTGGAGCAGGTCAAACGCTGGAGCTTCAGGTGGAGCAGGTCAAACGCTGGAGCTTCAGGTGGTGCAGGTCAAACGCTGGAGCTTCAGGTGGTGCAGGTCAAACGGTGGCTGGTTACGTGCAGATGTTGCAGGAGCATCCCTCATGACTGAGGGCCCTGGTCTGATGTTTATTGTGCTGCAGTTGGCTCCAGTGAGGGCCATAATGTGGGTCGAGGACTGCCCTGTGTCTTGGCAAACACCATTATGATCCTCCAGCTCAGCGCAGGTGTCATTTTTTGGGGTCTACACTTGACTTTGTTGTTCCATAATGCTCAGGAGAACATTTAGAATGAGTGTCTGACTGCGTCCAGCCTCAGCAGCAGTGAGTCGCTGTGAGAGGCTTTGCTTATGCAGCTCGATGACCCGGCCACGTTCAAGAAGTGAAAACTTCTTTGCTTTAACCATCAGGAGGACAGAACTGTCTGAAAGCCTGACAGAAAAGGAGCATTTTGAGCAGATTTTGGCTTTTATAGCCTTTGGTCTTAAGATTTCGATCAGCTGAAAAACAGCCTTTTTCACTTAATTATTATTTTCTTTAAAATGACAAGTTCCACATTTTTTTTGTCACACTCCCCCTTCTTGCTTTTGCATAATGTAACTCTACTTAAAACCTCATTAGGGACCAAATGTGCAAAATGTAAATTTTAGCAAATTTTCAACTGGTCTTAAGATTTTGATCAGCGCTGTATATATGTATATACTGTGTGTGTGTGTATATATTTATATATATATATATATATAAAGAACTTTTATACAATGATTCAAGTGGTCTCAGCAGATTTACAGGCCTGTGGGATGCAATAGAGAAAATGTGGGACGATCATTGCATTCAGATAAGTCCCTAAGAAATAAAAAATGCAATTATTAAATAATAAACGTGTACAAGTGATTAGTGGCTATGAATATGTAAAATTACTAAAAAATAGCTTTATTTCATGAAATCTGTTGGTTTTGGCCGTCAGATCTCCACACTCCTGTGAATCTGTGAACGACTGCAGCTCCTGTTCTGGTGACGTCACTTCATGGATAAAAAATAAACAGCACGCTCAGGTAGAAGCAAAGACAGAGCCTACGCGCGCTGTCAGGAAGTTTGTGCTCATTTTCAACTTATACGCTCTCAATTCTTGTTTACTGCGCGATGATGTTCTCTGTGCACGCTCAAGTTAAAGATAGCTGTTTTGACTTCATGAAAATCCTCTCACTTCACACGTAAAGGTCCTATATTAGGCAAAACTGGTTCGTGTCAGCTTTGAGTCATGCTAGAATGTGGTTTCCTCATCATTATTATTCACAAATGTTTGAACAGTCCTGTTTTTTCTGTGTGCAAAGCTCAAAATGTTTCCAGCCACCTTGTGATGTCATTATGTGTTAGTTTGAAGTTTTATATTCGGTTATGTACAAGCATATTTGAAGCATCAGCGGTTTTTCCTGTGACACACATTTGTTACGATTAGAACATATCTTTGTTTACTGTATCTGTGATGTAGCATCTTGTGACAACTGAAATCATACAAGCTAAAGTTAAAGAAGACACATCACAAACTCCTCACACATCACCAGAGCAAAGAATAAAGATCTCATCATAAAGTTTACACACTTGAGACTTTCAGCTCATCAGGATCATGTGTTAATGATGCTTGTGTGTAATGTCCAACAGTCTGGGTCTTTACTGACTCATGATAAACGTGTGTGTGATGGTATGAAAGTCGACAGATACAATAGACAGAGAAGTGAGAACTGCTGCGCGTCACGTTTGATCAAAACCTATCAACTGTCAGTCTACTGTACTACATTTCCCATCATGCATCATGGCTTTGTAGTCATCCAGGCGGTGATCTCGGGCTGCAGTTGCTTTTTCTCGCCTCCACGATCTGTCAAGTCGGCTTTAGCTGGATTGATCTCTGGACATTACCGAGGTCTACGTAGGACTGTCGTCAGACCTGACCCCCGACAATTCAAATTTAAAACAGTTCAATTTTCCCCTCAGAAGCAAATTTTACCATCAAAACTCTCACATTCTTCAAGTGTTCTCATGTGTTTCTCATTCATTTGACTTTGTAACTCAGAAGCTTTAGTTGTGATCTCAGACACAAATTGACCAAAGGATCAATTCAGTCTGTCATTTGTGTGTTTTGTATTGTTTGTTTTTTTTAAGCATAAATTAGGCTTACTGTCTGATTTGTCAACTGTTATACGTTTTGTTTTCTGCTCATGTGATTTAAGATTTTGCTGTGATGTGTGAGTTTGTAGATAAAACCAAACAAAGTGTTATGAAGAAAGTCCTTTATCATGTGTGAACAGGTCTGTGGTGTTGGAGAAACAAACTAAACTCACTGAACATGTGGGTTTATAAATGAAAATCTTCTTGCATTTCCATCAAGACATTCCAATCGGTACAGAGTTTCTGAACAATCTAGTCTTGCAATACAGAGTTGAAAAACCTTTTATTTGAGATTAAAATGACAGACAGCTGAGAAATACTATCAACAAAAAAGTGTAACAGGCCAAGCTGGAGTAACAAAGTGTAAAAAAAAGATGAATCTTTGGAGAAGGACAAATGTGTCGTCTTCGTTTATTATGTGACCTAAAGACAAGAAGCACCCAAATATACAGTTACATCGGGTCAAAGGTGAAACAGTGGCTCACAAAAGAATCACAGAAGAGCAAAACTATCAATATCAAATATAAGCCATCATTATTTCTGCAGTTTTACGTTTGTTGCTAAAAATCAATATTAAACATTTACACATCTTCAAAATATTAAACATTCAGCTAACAGGTGTATGCTAGCGGCTAACAGGTGTATGCTAGCGGCTAACAGGTGTAGGCTAGCGGCTAACAGGTGTATGCTAACAGCTAACAGGTGTATGCTAACGGCTAACAGGTGTATGCTAGCGGCTAACAGGTGTGTGCTAGCGGCTAACAGGTGTATGCTAGCGGCTAACAGGTGTATGCTAGCAGCTAACAGGTGTATGCTAGTGGCTAACAGGTGTATGCTAGCAGCTAACAGGTGTATGCTAGCGGCTATGAAGTGTATGCTAGCGGCTACAGGTGTATGCTAGTGGGTAACAGGTGTATGCTAACAGCTAACAGGTGTATGCTAGCGGCTAACAAGTGTATGCTAGCAGCTAACAGGTGTATGCTAGCGGCTAACAGGTGTATGCTAGCAGCTAACAGGTGTATGCTAGTGGCTAACAGGTGTATGCTAGTGGCTAACAGGTGTATGCTAGCAGCGAACAGATGTATGCTAGCGGCTATGAAGTGTATGCTAGCGGCTAACAGGTGTGTCATTGCCCACTTCGTACCTTTAGCTTTACTTCTTTTACATTGTTTAATTCTTTTTGAATTTTTAATTAAACACAGACGAAACTCAATTGTTAAACACAAAATTCCCTTACAGTTTTCAACAAAACAAACGATTGTAAAATGAGATTATTACTGTTTAAAGCCGTAAACGTCTGATTAAGCTAGTTCCGGCTGCTATCTGCTAGCTTAAAATGGCAATAAATAAATGTGCCGTTTTGGGATTTCTACTGGCAAACTTTTGCAAGATACATTCTTTTCTCTTTTACACTCTTTTTGTTTTTTCTTTGTTTTCTCGTTGAATACTTTTCTTTTAGGTAAATGTTAATGTGTTGTGTTCTGTTATTGGTTTTGTCCCGTCTATGTTCTTTTTTGTTCTCTTTTTCTTTAATAATAAAAAAAAGGAGTATGCTAGTGGCTAACAGGTGTATGCTAGAGGCTAAAAGGTGTATGCTAGCGGCTAACAGGTGTATGCTATGCTAGAACAAAAAGGCGATGATCACATGAGACTTCAAAAGAGAAGAGAAATCACAGCTGTCTTCGTTGTTTCCTCTTGGCCTAAAAACAAACAACAAAAAGACTCATTAGTCCCAGTTCAGACCAGTTTACACCTTGATTTAGTCCTGGATTAGCCTGTCCCTGTCCTGCTGGATGAGCCTGTTCCCATCTGCCTGATGGACGCTGGCAATACAGACTTAAACTCTATTAAACCACTGGGTTTTGGAAGTTTTTACTTGTTGAGGAAAAGAGTCTAAGGACAGAAGGAGGGACTAAGGACAGAAGGAGGGACTAGGACAGAAGGAGGGTCTAAGGACAGAAGGAGGGTCTAAGGACAGAAGGAGGACTAAGGACAGAAGGAGGGACTAAGGACAGAAGGAGGGACTAGGACAGAAGGAGGGACTAAGGACAGAAGGAGGGACTAAGGACAGAAGGAGGGACAGTCTGGGTCTTTACTGACTCATGATAAACGTGTGTGTGATGGTATGAAAGTCGACAGATACAATAGACAGAGAAGTGAGAACTGCTGTGCGTCACGTTTGATCAAAACCTATCAGCTGTCAGTCTGCTGTACTACATTTCCCATCATGCATCATGGCTTTGTAGTCATTCAGGCGGTGATCTCGGGCTGTAGTTGCTTTTTCTCGCCTCCACGATCTGTCAAGTCGGCTTTAGCTGGATTGATCTCTGGACATTACCGAGGTCTACGTAGGACTGTCGTCAGACCTGACCCCCGACAATTCAAATTCAAAACAGTTCAATTTTCCCCTCAGAAGCAAATTTTACCATCAAAACTCTCACATTCTTCAAGTGTTCTCATGTGTTTCCTTATTCATTTGACTTTGTAACTCAGAAGCTTTAGTTGTGATCTCAGACACAAATTGACCAAAGGATCAATTCAGTCTGTCATTTGTGTGTTTTGTATTGTTTGTTTTTTTTTAAGCATAAATTAGGCTTACTGTCTGATTTGTCAACTGTTATACGTTTTGTTTTCTGCTCATGTGATTTTAGATTTTGCTGTGATGTGTGAGTTTGTAGATAAAACCAAACAAAGTGTTATGAAGAAAGTCCTTTATCATGTGTGAACAGGTCTGTGGTGTTGGAGAAACAAACTAAACTCACTGAACATGTGGGTTTATAAATGAAAATCTTCTTGCATTTCCATCAGACATTCCAATCGGTACACAGTTTCTGAACAATCTAGTCTTGCAATACAGAGTTGAAAAGGTCTTTAAACCTTTTATTTGAGATTAAAATGACAGACAGCTGAGAAATACTATCAACAAAAAAGTGTAACAGGCCAAGCTGGAGTAACAAAGTGTAAAAAAAAGATGAATCTTTGGAGAAGGACAAATGTGTCGTCTTCATTTATTATGTGACCTAAAGACAAGAAGCACCCAAATATACAGTTACATCGGGTCAAAGGTGAAACAGTGGCTCACAAAAGAATCACAGAAGAGCAAAACTATCAATATCAAATATAAGCCGTCATTATTTCTGCAGTTTTACGTTTGTTGCTAAAAATCAATATTAAACATTTACACATCTTCAAAATATTAAACATTCAGCTAACAGGTTAATGCTAGCAGCTAACAGTTGTATGCTAACAGCTAACAGGTGTATGCTAGCGGCTAACAGGTGTATGCTAGCGGCTAACAGGTGTATGCTAGCGGCTAACAGGTGTATGCTAGCGGCTATGAAGTGTATGCTAGCGGCTAACAGGTGTATGCTAGTGGGTAACAGGTGTATGCTAGCGGCTAACAAGTGTGTGCTAGCAGCTAACAGGTGTATGCTAGCAGCTAACAGGTGTATGCTAGTGGGTAACAGGTGTATGCTAGCGGCTAACAAGTGTGTGCTAGCAGCTAACAGGTGTATGCTAGCAGCTAACAGGTGTATGCTAGCGGCTATGAAGTGTATGCTAGCGGCTAACAGGTGTATGCTAGTGGGTAACAGGTGTATGCTAGCGGCTAACAAGTGTATGCTAGCAGCTAACAGGTGTATGCTAGCGGCTAACAGGTGTATGCTAGCAGCTAACAGGTGTATGCTAGTGGCTAACAGGTGTATGCTAGCAGCTAACAGATGTATGCTAGCGGCTATGAAGTGTATGCTAGCGGCTAACAGGTGTGTCATTGCCCACTTCGTACCTTTAGCTTTACTTCTTTTACATTGTTTAATTCTTTTTGAATTTTTAATTAAACACAGACGAAACTCAATTGTTAAACACAAAATTCCCTTACAGTTTTCAACAAAACAAACGATTGTAAAATGAGATTATTACTGTTTAAAGCCGTAAACGTCTGATTAAGCTAGTTCCGGCTGCTATCTGCTAGCTTAAAATGGCAATAAATAAATGTGCCGTTTGGGATTTCTACTGGCAAACTTTTGCAAGATACATTCTTTCTCTTTTACACTCTTTTGTTTTTTCTTTGTTTTCTCGTTGAATACTTTTCTTTTAGGTAAATGTTAATGTGTTGTGTTCTGTTATTGGTTTTGTCCCGTCTATGTTCTTTTTGTTCTCTTTTTTCTTTAATAATAAAAAAAAGGAGTATGCTAGTGGCTAACAGGTGTATGCTAGAGGCTAAAAGGTGTATGCTAGAGGCTAAAAGGTGTATGCTAGCGGCTAACAGGTGTATGCTATGCTAGAACAAAAAGGCGATGATCACATGAGACTTCAAAAGAGAAGAGAAATCACAGCTGTCTTCGTTGTTTCCTCTTGGCCTAAAAACAAACAACAAAAAGACTCAGTTCAGACCAGTTTACACCTTGATTTAGTCCTGGATTAGCCTGTCCCTGTCCTGCTGGATGAGCCTGTTCCCATCTGCCTGATGGACGCTGGCAATACAGACTTAAACTTATTAAACCACTGGGTTTTGGAAGTTTTTACTTGTTGAGGAAAAGAGTCTAAGGACAGAAGGAGGGACTAAGGACAGAAGGAGGGACTAAAGACAGAAGGAGGGTCAAAGGACAGAAGGAGGGTCTAAAGAAGGAGGGTCTAAGGACAGAAGGAGGGTCTAAGAAGGATCTAAGACAGAAGGAGGGTCTAAGGACAGATTTCTTATGAACCAGCCAAAGACTCTCTTTTAATCCATTCACGGTGATAAAATCCAAACATCCAAACTTTGCTGTGTTCTGTCCAAACTTTTTCCTCAAACATCCATCTTCTCGACCTTCCGTTGCTACGACAACGAGGTTGTTGTACTTTCGGTTCACAAACTTTTAATCGTAGTTTGGTTAATCTTTAGCGTTTTAATCGTAGAAAGAACGACAATTTCATTGAAAATAATCCGTAAAGATGAGTAATAATCATTTTGTTAAAATCTGAAGGTAAAATAAGACGCAGAGTAATTAAAAATTAATATATAAACCGTTCACGGATTGAAAACACAAACACATTCACATTAGAATCACATGAGGACGTCTGAGTTTGGTGAATTACAGGAGGTACAGACATGGATGATTCGCACGGGATTAGAAACTCAGACAATTATTCTAAATATTACAATTTACATGAGGTCCCTAGGTAAATTTTCGGCTGTGTGAATTTAAAGTGTTTACTGTATATATAAAATTGGATTGAGTCGATTTAGTGGCTGCTTCAGTGCTGGTCTAGTCCTTGTTTAGTCCCATTTGTAGTCCTGGTCCAGTCTTTAGTCCTGTTTCTTACCTGACAGTAGAGGAACAGGGCAGTGGTGATGAGGACCACATGGTAGATCACGGCTCTCAGGATCAGATGTGAGTTCGGTTCTGAACAAACATTTCACATTAATCATCAAAACTACATTTAGAAGTGTCTTTAATTCTAAATGAACTGTACCTCCAGGACCAATGTGAAGAGTCACCAGCTTTAGGTTCAGATTTGGAATATTGTCATGTAACCACAGGTGTAGTTCCTGTGTGGGCGGGCCAATGGCAGAGAACAGGAAGTGAGCAGAGTGATTGATAGGTCGCAGGGTGTAATTCCCAGTCGGAGAAAACAGAATTAAATCTACAAGGTCAAACGGTTCAGTTAAAGAGCAGGAGACAGTGAAGTTTGCACCGGACCTCACAAGAACCCTGTGGCCCTGGGACTCAGACTCTGCTTCAGACGAGACCAGATTCTGAGATCTGGACATAATCTGTGAAGAGAGAAAGAAAGAAAGAAAGAAAGAAAGAAAGAAAGAAAGAGAGAGAGAGAGAGAGAGGGTCAGTAAAGAATTCTTGAGTCAAACATCTGTGTGAAATGTTAATGATCTGGAGAATGTTGTAAACAGAACCTTTGTGTAAAAAATGCGGAGCTTTTGTAAAATGAATCACAAAATATTACAGAAGTTAAAAAGTGGCCAAATTATTATTTTGTCTCTTTTTGTAACATTTTTACTATTATCAATTTGCTGGAGGTAAATTTTTTTTGGTGTTTTTTTTTAAACATTCCCAAAATATCTTTGAAACTAGGGCTGAATAATACATCCAATCAGTCTTCAGTAAAAATCTGTAAAAATATAGATATAATTAGATTTACAAACATCATTTGGAGCTTCAAACATGTGTCTGTTCCATCTGTGACTGAACTCTACCTGCTGTAAAATAAGGACTCTTTTGTACAATGTAGTGTGTATGTCCCATGTGATATTCTCATGTAATAAAAACATGTCCCAGTCCTAAAGACGACCTCCTCTGGCCCTGTCCCAATATCCACCCTTCCACCCTTGTGGCCCTCAGAAGCGCGTTCCCGCTATGGGGTGGAAGTGCGTAGGGCGTCCCAATTGTCACAAACGGCCTTTAGCCCCGCCCTCTTCACGGCCTTTATCTGCACTTCAGTGAAGCCCGCATGGAAGCGGACTTGGCTGAAGTGTATTACCCAGAGTTCTTTGCTGCTGTACAAAAATGACGATGTCAGTTAGTTTGATTTTATTTAGGATGTGTAATAATTGTACAGTTGTAATTTGTTAAGTAAATATCAAATTGTACACAGTATGATTATTATTAATGAAAAAATAAATAAAATAAAAAAAGTTAGTTTGACCATCAGAGCGACAGCTCTCTCTTAAAGTGACAGTAACGTAAAAATATAACAAACATTAAATAATATCCAGAAATCAAAGGAAACACAAACAAATGGATTTTGCTTATTAATACAGCTCAAAATATGTGTGTATGAATGTAAAATATGTAAAACAAAATATAATATTAACAAAATAACAACACTTTTAATAGAAACACAGGCATAAATCCACTGGCATCCACAGCACTGCTTTTATTTGTTTTAGGCAAAATCAGTAAATGATCCAAACTAAAGTGAGCTGTGGCAGCAGTTTAATAACACAGCTGTTTGACTTGATCACATCAAGTGAAGTGTGCACTGTCCCATTTCTAACATTTACCTGTCCTGCACACTTGGCGCACTTTCAGAAAATGCACACTTCAGTGAAGTGTGTAGTGTGTAGTATGAGTATTGGGACAGGGCCACAGATTCAAACGTGGCGTCTCTGACATAATCCCAGCCTGTGTTATGGTTCACATACAGAGGCTTTAATGCTGTTTTAATCTCACTAACTTGTCTTTGAGAAGCAGCTGGTTTAAGTTCTTAGTTTGAACATAAATGTAATAGTTCATACAGACCTGAGCAGAGCAGGACCAGTCTCTTCGTGTCGTGGGTGTTGTTTGACTTGTGGACACAGTGTCTGAGGTCAGCTCTCTGCTTCACACACTCAGGCTCCAGCAGCCACAACGGACTGATATTTCTCTCATAACCAACACCAAGAGCCAAACCACAGCCCAGCTGTTGACACAGAGCAGATCCAAAGTCCAGTCCCGGTCCTGGTCCTGGTCTACAGTTTTCACACTTCTCCACTGGTCTTCATGTCTCATCATCAGAAAACCACGACAGTGAAATCCAAAGATCTCCAGCGCCACATCATCTGGAAACAAACACGATTGTGACAAACAGAAAACTCTAAAGTACAAATGATTGTTTAATAGAAGTTTTATTGAACCTCACAAATCAGAAATATGAATTATTACCTGTGCAGGTGTGTTCTACCTGTGCAGGTGTGTTCTACCTGTGCAGGTGTGTGTTCTACCTGTGCAGGTGTGTTCTACCTGTGCAGGTGTGTTCTACCTGTGCAGGTGTGTTCTACCTGTGCAGGTGTGTGTTCTACCTGTGCAGGTGTGTGTTCTACCTGTGCAGGTGTGTTCTACCTGTGCAGGTGTGTGTTCTACCTGTGCAGGTGTGTGTTCTACCTGTGCAGGTGTGTTCTACCTGTGCAGGTGTGTGTTCTACTTGTGCAGGTGTGTTCTACCTGTGCAGGTGTGTGTTCTACCTGTGCAGGTGTGTGTTCTACCTGTGCAGGTGTGTGTTCTACCTGTGCAGGTGACATTAGCAGCAGTGGAGCAGAGCGTCTCAGAGCTCTCACAGTCCTTCAGTGCTGTCTCTGTTCCTCTGCAGTGAAAGGATCTCCTCACAGCAGATTCCTCTGTGGACAGCGCCCCCTGGAGCTCAGACACACCTCCACAGTCCAGCTCTCTGCACAGAACTTCAGCCTCTGTGTGACCAAAGTCCTCTGCACACACCGAGGTCCACATGTGGTCTACGAGGACCTCAGGAGAACCAGAGCAGCGACCGGGACCACCGCTGAGACGCACCGAGTCTGAAGAGCACAAACACAACTGAAGAGAGGAGAGGAGGAGTGAGGAAGAGAGAACAGGGGAAGTGTGAGGAGAGAGAGAGAGAGAGAGAGAGGAAACAGGAGGAGGTGTGAAGAGAACTTTACCTTTTGGTGTAGTCAGATGTTCGATCACAGGAAAACCAAATACAGACTGCATATAAACAGTGATCTTTATTGTATAGTCGGTGTTGGGTTTCAGGTGGAGGAGCTCTGTGGACCTTTTGTGTCCCAGGACAAAGAACTGCCTCGACTCAGATGGTATGAACACATTAAACCTGTCCACACTTCTGTCACTGTAAGTCCAGGAGACTTGAGCTCTTCTCGACTGAACATCAGAAAACGTCACAGATTCAGGTGGTGCCACGTCTGAAAATAGAAATGAGTTTAGTAATGTTCCACTAGAATCTGCAGCAGTTGTGTTTAGGCCCATGGAAGAGCTGATGTTAAAGTGTGTTTCACAGGTTAAACTACATTTGTCGACATGATTAGATCTGTTCACATTTCTCTTCTTTTCACCAATTTGTCTGTTTTGATGAGGTTTATAATTGTCTTTTGTTCAGTAAATATGACACATGTAGAGATCATTCCACAACTGTTACCTAGCAGCCACAACTTCCACAGAAATGACACACAAATGATATCTTTAACATTTTACTTCTTAAATAATTGTGTGTTGTGAGTAAATGTTGTCACTTTGACGACACGTAAGGAGAGATTATTTTACAACTAAAATGACTGTAAATTCAACTTTTATTTGTCATTTTCTTCATAATTTGGAACGTCACAGTGGTTAAACTATGATAAATAAATAGCACTTCAGGGTTGGATTCTCAATTTCGATTTTTTCATGTGGTCGTTCACACAAAACATGCGACTCCAACTTGTCTCTCGTGTGAACGGGATGTGGCCCCAAAAGTGACCCACATGCGCAGTAAAAAGCATCACGTCACACACACAAGCCACAAAGACCAAATACTGTCATTGAAAGGTTCTGCTAATAAGCTAGCACACATTAGCATGTTCTGTTTCCTGTACTGAATAAAGTCGGTCATTTTGAGAAACCCAAAGAGTTGGAAACATTCAGAACAGTACACTAGTGTGGATATAGAGGGATTTTATGTTTATCAACACGGTCGATGCGCGCGCAAATAATTTAAAGAAGTTTCCCCATGTAAATAAATGGAGAAGCGCGCTTTCTGCATGATGCATGCGCAGTAGGGCGGAGAGTGACATCGACCGAAAATCCCTCTATAAGTCTAAACTTGTATTGTTATCTGCAAAATGTGGCGCAGTGTCACAGAGAACTGCTTTTAAAGCACAGCAAGTTAGCAACACTGACAGAAAGTACCTCAGGACAGAGACGTAACATGACCAAACCTTACAACGTGCTGTGAATAAACAAAAACAACACAAGAGGGAATGCAGTCGCATTTGAAAGGATCAGATTTATTTCCACATATGAAAGTGACGCGCGTCGCATTTGAAAAAAATCGGAATTGTGCCGTTCACACTGCCATGGTGAAATCAAATACAGGTCGCATATGGGCAAAAAAATCGGAATTGACCTGCAGTGTGAACGTAGCCTAAGTCAAAATGAGACAAATGTGCTCGTTCATCCTGTTGACTTTAAAGGAGTCCTATTGTGTTTTTCAAACTATTTAGTAAAAACTAGAACATCTGCAGATCAGTAATGTACCTTTTGTTCATTGTAAAACACAAAGTTGATCTAAAAAGACTTGAAAATAAAAACAGCTCTACTGACTTCCTGTTCAAAACTGCAGAACTGATAAGCCCCGCCTCTTCATTTTAAAATGTAACTGTAAAAAGCAACAGATTTTAAACAATTAATTATTATTGTTGGAAAGTGGCTCTGGGACAGTTTTGAACCATTAATGGTTCAATTTGAGTTTTAATCTTTTGAAATATATCAAGTTAACACAGACAAGTGAGAGGGGATAGGTGGTAGGTGAGAACGGGGATTTATGAGCACCTGAGTTCCAGCTGAAGAACAATACAAGATTACTCAAACATGTATGAATCAATTAAAATATAACTTTGAGTAAACTAATGATGAAGGAAGGCCATCATTACAAGGTTTAAAACTTAGAAAAGTGAATTTGACATAATAGGTCCCCTTTAAGAGACTTAGGAATGTTGGAGCAGCTGTGTTCGCATAAGTTTAATGGAGGTTTTAGCGTGAATGAGCTCACGTGGCCAGAGCTGGCTCGTTATATAGGCGGTATAGACAAATGCTAAGGGCGCAGAATGGGAGGGGCGCCGGCCGATGTCCCCAAGATGCGGAGCTCAAAGGGTGACTGACGTCTGATACATGCGCATGATTAGGGATGGACGGTATCAGTTTTCAACACCGTCATACCGTCCTCTAATTATACCACGGTATACCGTATAACCGTCAGTCTACTAATTAAAGCCACATTTGCATAATTTGACGTTGCCAGGCATTAATTATGTGTATTTTACGGACATTTGTGATTGTTTTTACATTTGAAATAATGTGTTTTGTGAAGAGAATCAAAAAGGAAGCGTGGTGTAAAGATCTGTATGCTGCAGGGAGCCGGGTGCACCGGCTAGTCATAAGGGATTCCGCTGCATGCAGCTCCGCTCCGCCCCAGTCCGCCTCCAAAAGTTGCCGCTAGGTTCGACTGCTGCTTTATCAGCGCGGCTGTGGCACGTTCCCTCGGGGTCGGCCCGTAGTTTCCCGGGTTCGGAAAGTTTCAGCGTTTTTCTCATCGTTGTTACAAGGTTTTAGCTTTCCAGTTTGGAGGACCGCTCGTTTAACTGCTGCCCACTGCTTTGTATTGGTCACGTCCACTGACAGACAGGACACAGCCGTGACTAGATGACACGTTTGTTTGTTTGGAACAGCCACGTGAATTTGAGCACTGGGACTAAGTCTAGCGGTCGGTCTGGGATTTGAAGCGTGTCCTCATGCCCACGGTGAGCGAACGAGAGGCCAGCGTCAGCGCCCTGCATGGCATCAGATCATCTACCCCACAAACTTGCAGACGACGCAAATGCCACAGCTAGTGTGGATTTAAGATCAGAATTGATGGAATTCACCTCACCTCACGTTTTGGGATCGAAGAGAAACCGGGTGGACTGTGTGCAAGCCCTATGGACACACTTCTTTCCACGGAGCAAGACAGTGTTCACGGGGTTAAGGAAGAGTGTGGAATAGATGTGGATGTTGTGTTATAAGTTTATATTGACACAGACCTGTGCCATGTCGTTAAAAAAACGAGTTTATAGTGGGCAGAGTGTTCAGATTTAGGGAGGAGCGCGTGGTGGATGGGCATCCGACAGTAAAAGGCTAAGCTGCTGCTGTGATTTGAGTGCGAGAACGCGCCTTTACAGATTAACAAGCATTTTACAGGGTTTAAAACGAAGCAAACTGGCATCTCCTCAGGAGCAGTGATCGCGACAGTGCAGCGCTCGGGGACCCATCTCCAGGTGTTCTTGCTAGGCTTGGTCAGGACTACCGTAGCTGGAGGATATTACCCTAACATGCATGTTATTGGTTGATGGGGGAAACCGGAGTGCCCGGAGAAAACCTACTCAGACACGGGGAGGAACATGCAAACTCCACACAGAAAGGCCCGGCCCGTGCGGGAATCGAACTCGCGACCTTCTTGCTGTGAGGCAAGAGCGCTAACCGCTCAGCCACCGTGCCGCCCGTATAATAATGTATGAGACCAGACTAAGCAATATCAATGCTGGTGGTGCTTTTATAGTGAGAAAATAAAACTGCCCGATACTGATATGGGTAAAGAAAAACCCCGACGCACAGAGCTGCTGTGGGACTTGGACACAGCAGTGCAGAGTTTGTGGTACTTGCAAAATAAACTTTGTTCACTACGTCAGATGTATCTAAGCCCGGTATAAGAGTTAAGACAGACTAAACTTACCACCAGCTGGTGCACTCGGCTACAAAACAAAGGCCAGTCCGTTGACGTGCAAATTGTTTTATTATTTGAATCAGAGAGGAACGATCGAGTACGCGCGGCCATTGGCTCATTACAAATCAGTGGACAAACCAGGATTACTAACGTGTATGCAGGAAGACATAAAAGAACCCTGTCAGTGCTTTTTTATAGTCTGTGCAATAAGCAGCGCTGCATTTCTTGTGCGCTCTGCGCGTCCCAAGCAAATTATGAGGCTGGGAGGGTGATGGGGGCGGTTTGACGGTATCAAAAATGACACCGTCACATCATTTTCATACCGCGGTATACGGTAATACCGTTATACCGTCCATCCCTACGCATGATCATTCACAGCACACTAACATGCGCAAGCTCAGGCTTGTGAGCTGCAAGCGGCTCTTGGTTGGTTCGAGGCCCTTTGGCTCATTCAGAAACTTCTGTGCCTCCACACGCTCTCTCTCCCTCTCTCTCTCTCACTCTCTCTCTCGGGAAGCTGCGTGCGACTGTCAGTGCAGCGTCAAAGCAGAGCTATTTAACAGAGAGATCATTTCATTTCAAACTCTCAGTGATCTTCTGTGAAACTGGAGCTTCAAATTGATCCTTATTTTGTACAAATCCGCCGTATATTCACTGAGAAAAGGCCCAAAATGTACAGTGAAAGATAACGTGTGCAAATAACAGCGTAGAAAATCCGCGCAAAAAGGCGCACCGCGGAAATGTTTGAAATGGTCTTTACAACATTACTTTTGCCTGAGTGTGACATAAAACAGACACTGACCTTATAAAAGCAGCAGCTCCCGTGTTTTCCCTGCTCTGATCACTCAGGACAGTCCTGTCAGGTGGAGTCAGTCTGCCTGACGCTCCTAAAGCTCAGTTTTACAGGGGCGGAGCTAAAGGCATCTGGGGCTGGGGCCCCTAAATCTGGCCTCTATAGGGGGGCCCTATTTGTGTATATATATATATATATATATATATATACATATTTATGTAGTGAGTTGACGTCAAGCGCTCTACGTTTGGCCTATCGGGTGTAGGGGGCACTCTATAAAAGAGGAGTGGATCCCCTTACCGGACCTCTCCCCTCTCTGACGTCACATCCGCCGTGCCGCGCTCAGTCGCAGTTAGCTTGAGTTGTTGAAGTTGTGAGTAATGCGTCGTGTTGGAGCGTAAAGCCTGCGGCGTAGGGCGTAAAGCCAACAACTATGGTCTCAACAAAGAAGCTCTGCGGGTAAGCGTCATCTCAAAATGTGTTTATCATAGTCTCTTTGGGCGCTATGTTAAGACTAAGTGCTACCATTCTAGTGTGCTGATGCTGCGCCGACAGTGCCGTGCAGCCGGACGGGTGCGGGCATTCGGGGTCTACGATGTGGCTGGTCGGGGGTATCATGCTTCCTGGTAGGTGTGCTGTCATAGCTCCACGCAAAAGCACTTTTGTCACTTGTGCTCATTGTAAATGTTTTTATGTGCTGTGTTCAGGGTGCGGACGGCATGGCCGCCTCCCCTTTTTGGTGTCCGTTGATGTCCGTGTATGTCTATGTATGTCCTTGGATGGATTGAGTCGCTGCTCTGCCGCTGCTGGACGGTGGCGCCTGGGCAGCCCTTTCTGCACTACACACGTGCTGCTCATCCTGCTTGATTGGACCGTTGAAAACATGGTTTGGACTTAACACAACAAAATCATGGACTATGAATGAAAGTATGGACTCGAACCAATTTTTAACAGAAACCATTTAAATAAAATCATTATGTATTTTTCTTTTCTAACATTGCCTCTGTCTGTCAATTTTACGAACCTGTGTTGCCTTTTTATTTAGTTAGTTTTATTTATTTTCCGGGTTATACCCGGTGGCGTTGTTGGTCTTTTTGTTTTTTTTATTTATTTACAGCTAAAGTTAAATTCATTTCATTTATTTTATTTAGTTAAACCCCTCGCATATATATATATATATATATATATATATATATATATATATATATATATATATATACTGTATAGGATCATCACATCTAAAACTCACAAAAATACAGGAAATTTAATTGAATTTTAAAAAATTCTCCTGTTGGAGAATTCCCCCAGACCCCCCCTGAATTACACCAGAACCTTGTTAGAATGAAATATGATTTTTATTTAAGGGCTTATGGGTGTAAGGGTCTGTCTGTAAGTTTAAATTGAATAAAAATGTATTTCGAGAGAGGGGTTGGAGGGATAGGGACAGTCTATCAGGGGCGCGATTTGAAATCTCGCCTAGGGCGCCAACAGGGCTAGAGCCGGCACTGCACGTGGCTGTGGTAGTGGTTTATGACCATAAAAAATAATTGTGCAGTAAATGTGCAAAAGCAAACAGGCTAATGATAAAAAGTATTTTTAATAATTATTTGTGCACAATGACAGAAACCCTAAACTCCGACTGCACATTTCTCTTCGGATTAGCTTATGGTCAGGTCAGTTAGGAACAGACTCTAAACCCATAGTTCAAGTCAGACTGCCCTAGGAGACAATACACTGGGGAAAGTATGGCAACTTCGGCACTATCCTCTCACTTCTGCCTTCTCTGTAAAGAATAATAAATTACAGTTCATCTCAAGTCTGTTCTTTGCTATTCACTTGTTGTCCCCTGTCCACTCCCCTCTCGGGGAGTGTAAATCTTAGTTACCTAATGTAACTGTAGTTCTATGAGTATGTGCATAGCCCTCTACGGGCTTCGCTATTGGCTAGTCCACTCCTAGGCCCCGCCTAGCCCTGAGAAAAAAATATCCACCTGCTCCAATCATGTGAGGATCCCGTGAACCCCGGGACCCTATAAAAGCCTTGCCCCGCCCTTAGACGCCCTCTTTACCCTCAGAGAAGAGAGGCCAGGGCTGATGGGCCGAAGGTAGAGTGCTACGCACATACTCATAGAACTACAGTTACATTAGGTAACTAAGATTTCTATGTCGTATGTGCTACGCCCTCTACGGGCTTCGCTATTGGCTAACATCTACGCGAAGGCCGTAGGAAGACTGTACTCCCATCAGGCCTGGCGTAACATGATTGGAGCATGCTCAAGACACATCAAACCAACATGGTCTGAGCGCTCAAGCACAAAAAAAGGCAGAGACACGGGCCGCTCCTACCAAGGACGCCCAATTGTGTCCTGCAACCACAGGGCACAGAGTCGTCTCATTCAAGAGCGACTAAGCCTGTGCCAACAATAAGGGGGTGTGCCAAGCCGCCTAAATCAATAGCGCCTACACACCCACCCAACTAGGGGCGCCAACGATCAGCGTCCCCAGGACAAAATTAGCAGGATACCAGGCTGCCTCTCTCAAGAGCACCTGTACCTGCTTCCGACGAAAGAAAGAGAAGAAGGATGTGCATAGGCCGCCTCTTCAAGAGCACCTGCACATCCACCCAAGGATAAAGTTTTTCAAAAGTAAACTCTAATTGAAGGCCTTCACCCACTCTGATGGGGAAATAGGCCACTCCCGTCCAAACAAAAGGAAGGGCACATCACACTTAGGCACGAGCAACGCTCAATACCGAGTGAGCGACCGACCCGGTCGCAACGTCCAACAAATACAATTGAACAAAGGTAGAAGACGACGACCAGGATGCAGCCAAACAAATGTACTCCACTGAAACGCCTCGCAAAAGCGCCGTGGACGCTGCCACACTTCGCGTTGAATGGGCCCGCAACCCCGCAGGGGGAAGCTGGCCCTGCGCCTCATATGCCATGTGCACTGCCCGACATATCCAGTGAGCTAAGCGCTGAGATGAAAGAGGGGCGCCACGAGACCTTGCACCAAAAGCCACAAACAACTGATCCGTGCGCCGGAAACCGGCCGTGCGCTCAATGTAGTGGCGCAGGGCCCTGACCGGACATAAAAGATGGCCCCGAGCATCCGACTCTGAAGAGTGTGGTGGCGGAAAGAAAGGTCTGATCCTGATGACCCTTGACCTAAAGGCCGATGTCACGACCTTTGTAAAAAGGCCGGGTTAGGCCACAGCTCCAACAAGCCATCCTCCGCACCAAAGGACAGACATGTGGGGTGCACGGAAAGAGCACACAGATCCCCCGCTCGCTTGGCGGAAGCCAGTGCCAAAAGAATAGCTGTCTTGATGGACAGACAGTCCATCTCCGCCCGCTCCAGAGGTTCAAAGGGGGGCCCCGACAACCCGTCCAGAACCACCTGAAGCTCCCAACAAGGGGGCGCCCGCCTGAGGGGTGGTCTAGATCTCAAAGCCCCACGTAAAAAGCTAAAATGCCATTAGCCCCCTGTGGCCCGTCACAATAGCTGAGGCAAACACAGCTAACGTTGACGCCGCTCTACCCTTCTCCAACAGGTTCTGGAGAAATTCCAGTACACCCTGGACAGGACAGGAGACTGGGTCCAGGCCCCTCTCACTGCACCACGATGAGAAGAGACGCCATCGGGAGGAATATGCCCTAATAGTGGATGGAGCCCGAGCACCCTGAATGGTGTCCACTACGGGCGACGGGAGCCCTAAGCCTAGTAGGTTGGTCCTTTCAACCTCCAAACCATGAGCCTGTGGCCCAGTACGGGCCGCGAGCGCAATGCCCCCCCGGCTTGCACTAGCGTCCCGAGTCGGTTCGGGAGTGCCCAAGGGCCCTGTACCGCCAGCTCCACCAGACTCGGAAACCATCTGGCTTTCGGGCTGTTGGGTGCTATCACCACCATCGATAGGCCCTCCTGCCGGATCCTCTGCAACAGTGGTAACATGAGGTGTAGAGGGGGAAAGGCATACAGCAGACCTGCGGGCCACTGTTTGTGGGCCAGAGCGTCCACCCCCAAGGGAGGCTCGTCTGTGGACCTGAACGAGAACCAGAGTGGGCACTGTGCGTTCTCTGCACTGGCGAAAAGGTCGGCCACTGGGCGGCCGAACCTGCTCCAAACTTCTCGGGCGACATCCGGGGCCAGACCCCACTCGTCGCGGGGAGGGCCCCCCCTGGACATCCTGTCGGCGCCTATGTTGAGCACGCCGGGAACGTACCGAGCTCTCAGAGAGGCCAGGTGACTGGTGGCCCACAATATGATCTCTATTGTCAGATTGTGGAGTCGAGGAGACCTGACTCCCCCTGACGGTTCAGGTAATACACTACCGTGGAGTTGTCCGACCTTACCATGACATGGGCCCCCTCCAGCTGATCCGAGAAGTGGAGGAGGACCCGTCTCACCGCCTCCATTTCCAACAGATTGATGTGACATCTCGGGCCGGACCAGACACCGCCCACGGAGCTTTGACCGAGAACGCCTCCCCAGCCTGTGAGTGAGGCGTCCGTGAACACTTCCGTGTGGAATGGTACACATCCCAGAGGAACCCCCCTGGACAGGAGACCGGGGGTGAGCCAATACTGAATGTCTATCCGAGCCGCTGTTGAGGCACACACCATTTTGCCCTTGTCCAGGGTCGGATGGAGTTTGAGGCGAGAAAACCAGCTTTGGAGGCGCCGCATGTGCAGCAGACCCAGCTGCACCACCGGGTGAGCTGCCGCCATCATGCCCAGCAGGGACATGACCTGACGTGCCGGAACCAGAGGGGACCCCAACACTCGTTGCCCCATCTGCGTGATAGCAAAGCTCCTCTCTGCCGAGAGAGAGGCCCGCATGGACTGGGAGTCCAAATGTAGGCCCAGGTAGAGTGCGCTCTGAGCAGGCTGAAGCGAGCTCTTCTCCGGTTGACCACAAATCCCAACCGAGAAATGTGCCTCAGCACTGACGCCGTGTGCTCCTCCGCGTCCTGACGAGAAGCGGCCAGGATGAGCCAGTCGTCTATGTACGTGAGAATCCTGATGCCCTGGCGGCGCAGGGGCTCCAGAGCCGCTTCCGCGCATTTGGAGAAGGTGCGCGGAGCCAGTGTGTAGCCGAAAGGGAGGCGACAGTATTCGTACTGCTCCTCGCCTATGGCAAAGCGTAGAAATTTTCTGTGTTCGGGGACGATAGGCACGTGAAAGTAAGCGTCTGTAAGATCTATGGAGGTCATCCAATCTCCCGGTCTGACGCACTCCAAGAGCTGCTTGGTCGTGAGCATACGAAACGAGCGAGTAACGATGTGCTCGTTGAGCAGGCAAAGATCGAGAATGGGGCGCTCACCTCCGCTTTTCTTTGGGACCAGAAAATACGGGGAATAGAGCCCTTTGTGCGCGTCCTCGGCGCTCACTGCGGCCACCGCGCCCCGGTGAAGCAACGAAGATACCTCCACACGCAGTGCCTCGGTCTCTCCTGGGTTGGCCCACTGCGTGATCAAAATACCCCGAAAAGGCGGAGGCTTCCGCGCAAACTGAAGTGCGTAGCCTCTCCGAAGCGTCCTTTCCAGCCACGGCTTGGATAGCAGCCCCAGCTCTTTCCAAACGTGGTAGAAATCCGTCAGCGGACGCACTCGTGGTCCTGTGGGGGGCAGAAAGCCAGGCACGGCCACCAGACGCGCTCTCCGACACCGACTGGGGGCCCGCTCGAAAGGGCGGAGAAGCCTGACGCGCTCTCGGCACCGCGGAACGTAAGCTTTCCAAGCGTCTGACCCGTGGTCCTGAACGCACTGATGGCTCCGCTGCTGGGGTAAATTTAGTCCTCTTCACTGGCCGTGGTTCGTCCGCGGCGCGGTGAGTAAGATCCCTGGAGCTACGCTTAGTAGCCCTAGTTCCACCAGGGTGGTCAATTGATAGGACCCCGGAGGAGGAAGGCACTGCTCCGCCGCCATTATCTCGAACAGCGCTGCGCGCACGCTGAACTGCCCGGTCTCCAAGCGGTACATCACCCTGGGACCCGTCCGTGGTAGTACTGTGGGTGTCATGGTTAACAATGCATAAGCGTCGAGCCGGAGGCGGCGGCCGAGACTGTCTCCACGCGGACGAAAAACGCCACATCTCCCAGACTGTGCGGGAGCAGTGGGCCTCGAAGTGGGGTTCAACGCAGTGCTAGTCCGCAGACCCACAGCTAACTGATTAGCATGCGCCGTAGACGCCTTAGTGCCGCTCGCTAATTGAAGCACCCGCGGGAGGAATCTCACACTGTCCCCGACCGAGGGGGCACTCAGCTTACCCATCAGAGACCGTTCTCTTCCTGAACGAGCAGGGCGCGGAGGCGCCGCTAGCCCAATGTTAGGGGGAAAACTAGCCGCTACAGCCCTGGCTGTGCTACTTAGCTCATCACTCACCCTAGACGAGGAAGAACCAGGCACCACGACAGGAAAAATCCGCTCGTTTCCTGAGCGAGCGAGACGAGAAGGCGCCGTTAGCCCGAGGTTATGGCGAGTGCTAACCGCTGTGGACCTAGCTGTGCTAGTTAGCTCACAACTCACCCCAGACAAAGGAGAAGCAGGCACCACAGCAGAGAGAGTCCGCTCGTTTCCTGAGCGAGGCGGACGAAAGGGCGCTGCTAGCTTGATGCTATGGAGAGAGCTAGCCGCTGCAGACCTAGCCATGCTAGTTAGCTCACAACTCACCCCAGACGAAGAAGAATCAGGCTCCACGTCATAGGCAGTCCGCTCGTTACCTGAGCGAGAGAGACGAGGGGGCGCCGATAGCCCGATGTTAGGGAGAGGCTAGCCGCTGCAGACCTAGCTGAGCTAGTTAGCTTCCAACTCACCATAGATGAGGGCCGGGCAGGCACTCCAGTGGATAGCGTCCTAGCATTACCTGAGCGAGCCAGATGAGCATCACCGAGCGAGTTAGAGCTGACCGTGGCAGACCTAACTGTGTTAATCGGTGCATCATGTGTGTGAGATAAGAAAAAATCAGGCTCTGTATAGGTGTAACGGGCCGAACGGCCTTTATTGACAAATTGACCACCACCCCCCCGTCTTCTTCCTGAAGAAGCTGGGCGCCGACGGTCGTAGGGCTCTCTTCCCATCCTCTTCTCCCGGGGAGGAGCACGGTCCCTCGAAGCCACACGAGCAGGAGCAGGAGCCGGGCCACGTCTCCCATGTTTCCAGCGGGAAGAGCTCCGCTGCTCACTCCTGTCACTCCGGGCAGGCGGGCAAGGTGAGCGGTGGAGATCACGGCGAGGCTGGAGGTGCTGAGCCAGTTGAGCCGAAGCCTTGGACGCCGCGTCGAGCCGGTCCACCATCTTTTGCATATCTGGTCCGAAAAGCGAGTCGGTGGAGATAGGCAAGTCCAGAAGCTGACGTTTTTCCTGGTCCTTGAGATTAGAGAGTCCCAGCCAGAGATGGCGAGCAGCGACCTGAGCCGTCCCCATCGATCTTCCCCTGTCTAAAGCGAAGGCCTGGGCCATGCGGAGGAGAGCCGCCGACGTGGTGCGTGCCCGTTCGAGGTCCTCACCGTCCAGCACTTCCCCAGCGGTGAGGGACTTGTCCAGCGAGCCAGTCAGGAAGGCCATATTGCTAGCTAACGCGACGACCTGAGCCGCGTTAGCATAGCAAGTGTTGAGGAAGGACATGGTCATTCTATCCCGCTCCGAGGGTAGACTTGACCCGCCCCCAGTCAGCATGGAGGAGGAAGGCAGG
Organism: Mugilogobius chulae; assembly: GCA_038363315.1. NCBI lineage: Eukaryota > Metazoa > Chordata > Actinopteri > Gobiiformes > Gobiidae > Mugilogobius > Mugilogobius chulae. Next base: position 17,642,411 of record CM076401.1, on the reverse strand, counting down.
AGAGAGAGCCGGACACCGTCCTCAATAGGTGGGAGGCCGGACTTCCAGGGCCAGTCCTGGATGGTGCAGTACGGCGCATAACCTAACGCTCCAGGGCGTCTGGCCGCGAGAGGTTTGCCCCAGTCACGTGTCGCGTAGCCAAAGATGGGCTCCATTCTAGGGCAAAGCGTTGCGGGTCTACGCTTGGACCCAGAGCGCAACGCCCCCACCGACGTGAAGTCATCCGGAGGGGTAGCAGGTTGAGGTGGGAGCGGGACCTCCATCTTTCCGGCAGCTACCTCAAATAGCTCCGGCAGAAGGTCGATGGGGTAGCGCTGGCGAGGAGCCTCATCGGTGGTGGAGAGGAGGTCAGCAGAGAAGAGAGAGGAGACGTCTTCCTCGTAGCAGCGAAGATCATCCTCCTCGTCATAATCAGCCCAGTCCTTCCGCTGCTTGGTAGGAGTCCGCCCAGCTACCGCACTGGAGGCTGGCGGTTGACCAGGTTGTGAGTCAGGCCCAGACGGTGGACCCGGGCTCACAGGGGAGACTGGTTTCAAAAAGCCAGAGCGGCGCGCTCTCTCCTCCCTGGGGAGAGAAACGCACGCTTGGCATTGAGCGCCCTCAGAAAAATGGCGCCAACCCAGGCAGAAGAAGGCAAGGCAAGGCAAGGCAAATTTATTTGTATAGCACAATTCATACACAAAGCAATTCACAGTGCTTTACAAGGCAGGAAAATGCATCAAAATTACAATAATTAAATAATCAGCATAAAATTTACTTTAAAAAGAAGTAAAGAAATAAAGAGTGCAGACAAAGCATTTCAGTCATATGCACAGATAAAAAGACATGTTTTCAGCCTAGATTTAAACATTGTCACAGTGGAGGCCTGTCTTACATCTTCTGGAAGACTGTTCCAGGTCTTAGCTGCATAAAACTGAAACGCTGATTCTCCATGTTTAGTCCTGACCCTGGGCACCAGCAGGAGGCCGGTCCCTGAGGTCCTCAGAGTGCGAGATGGTTCATAACGCACTAACATGTCAGAGATGTACTTTGGTGCTAGTCCATGGAGAGACTTAAACACAAGCAGAGCTGTTTTAAAGTCTATTCTCTGAGCCACTGGAAGCCAGTGCAAAGACGTAAGCACAGGACTAATGTGATCGTACTTCCTGGTTCTGGTCAGGACTGGAGCAGCAGCGTTCTGGATATACTGCAGCTGTTTTACAGCTCGTTTGGATAGGCCGGTGAGAAGGCCGTTACAATAGTCTAACCTACTGGAGACAAATGCATGGATAAGCCTCTCCAGGTCAGACTTTGACACTATACTTTTGATTTTGGCAATGTTTTTTAGATGGTAAAAAGCTGCTGATGTTATTGACTTAATGTGGCTGTTAAAGTTCAAGTCTGAGTCCATTATTACCCCCAGATTTCTAACTTGACTTGAAGGTTTTAGAGAGAGACACTGAAGTTGACTGCTGACACTCTCTCTGTGTTTCTGTGGGCCAAAGATGATAACTTCAGTCTTGTCTGAGTTAAGCTGAAGAAAGTTGTTTTGCATCCACACACTGATCTGTTGGATGCAGTGACAGAGTGAATCCACTGGCCCACACTCACCTGCTGTTAGTGACACATAGATCTGAGTGTCGTCTGCATAGTTGTGATAGCTCACATTATTATTGCGTATTAACTGACCTAAAGGCAACATGTACAAATTGAACAGAAGGGGTCCCAAGATTGACCCCTGAGGCACACCACAGGTCAAGGCCATGTGCTCAGACACGCAATTTCCAATTTCAACAAAATACTTCCTGTCTTCTAGATAGGACTTAAACCACTTCAGGGCAGAACCAGAGATGCCCACCCAGTCCTCTAGTCTGTGTAAAAGGATGTCATGATCAACAGTGTCAAAAGCAGCACTCAGATCCAGCAGGATTAGGACAGAGACTTTGCCAGCGTCTGTGTTCAGGCGGATGTCATTAGTTACCTTGATAAGAGCTGTTTCTGTGCTATGGTGGGGTCTGAAACCTGACTGGAAAACATCAAATGTGTTGTTTATTAGGAGAAAGTCAGTAAGTTGTTGGTAAACTACTTTTTCAAGAACTTTTCCTAAAAATGGCAGATTTGAGATGGGTCGATAATTGTTCAGTACTGTGGCATCAAGACTGCTCTTCTTCAGGAGAGCCTTAATGACAGCAGTTTTTAAAGCACTTGGAAATGTTCCAGATTGGATCGACATGTTCACTATCTGAGTGACTGGTGCTGACAAACTACTCAGCACAGACTTTAGAAATCTAGTGGGTAAAACATCAAGGCAGCATGTAGATGAACTCAGACTGGTGATAATTTCTTGGACAGTTGTGTCAGTTACAGGTGCTAAGTCAGTCAGTTGTAAGTGACTAGGTGGTTGTAAGGTAGTTATTTGCATTGTGGAGTTAATGGCATTTTTAATACCCTGAACTTTGTCATTAAAGAACTTTGCAAACTCATTACATTTAGATGTAGAAACAAGTTCTAACGGCAACTGAGCTGGAGGATTTGTTGAAGAAGCAGCGCTGATGGCCGTCTTCAGGAAGAAGCCGAGTCCCGCAGCCGTCGCACTCCCGCCCGACGCCGGAAGGCGAAGAGATTCTCGGGCGGAGATCGTTCAACGACGGTGAGTCCATCTTGATTTTCTGTCTTCAGTGGAACGAAAGTTCTCTCAGGTGCTGAGTGGTAAAGAGGGCGTCTAAGGGCGGGGCAAGGCTTTTATAGGGTCCCGGGGGTTCACGGGATCCTCACATGATTGGAGCAGGTGGATATTTTTTTCTCAGGGCTAGGCAGGGCCTAGGAGTGGACTAGCCAATAGCAAAGCCCGTAGAGGGCGTAGCACATACGACATAGAACTGTTTCAGATGTTGCTGTTCCAGTGACGTGGGCCAGACCGCTGGTGCCGGACTCCCTCCTCTTTCTGGACCTCCGCCCCACCTCCCTCTCCAGGACTGGCCTGTCCTGGTCCTGCTAGAGTTTCCCTCTGCTTATGGACTCTGGCTCCACAAACATAAACTCTATAACTTTGCCTTAGTTATATCTACAGCCTGTCCGTCCATGGGAGTGAATCCCTTCTTCACTGTGGTTCTCATCGAGGTTTCTCTTTTTCCCTTAGGGCTTTTTTGAGTTTTTCCTTGCCGAGAAGGAGGGTCTAAGGACAGAAGGAGGGTCTAAGGACAGAAGGAGGGTCTAAGGACAGAAGGAGGGTCTAAGGACAGAAGGAGGGTCTAAGGACAGGGGATGCTTTGGACAATCATTCATCTGCTCTACTAATAATCTGCTTTGACATGCTTGATCAAATGTTTCATTGAATGTGTATTGTTTCATTGAATATGTATTGTTTTCTTTTTATTTCCTATTATTCATGTTTGCTAAATTAATAATCTTGGGAAGTCCTCAAAGACGACTGTTGTTGTGATTTTGGGCTACACAAAAATAAATGTATTTGATTTGATCTGCCTCAGACACAGCTCAATAACTGACCAGTTTCTTTTAATTTTTAGGAAATGAAAAGAAGACAAAGTAATTAACGACTTACCCAGACTTTGTTTGATCCAACGACAGAAACACTGAATGAACTCGATCAAAATGTTTGGAAGACTGTTAAGGTTTTGAACATAAACGACGTCAAGATTCACAATGCCGTTCATCTTACTGTAATCTGCCTCCTTAACTGCAACAATAAACACTTTCATAGCAACGTGCCACAAATCTTCAACTGCGTCTCGGTTGATGTCTGGTGACTTTCTGTCGCTGATCACAATCAGAGCATCAGGTGCATCTATTCTATCCTCTCGATCTGTCGGGAAAATAGTTTTATGGAGTTTCACAATGTTGCAGGTCAGGTCTCCAGGAGAAGCAGGACTTTGTGACAGACTCTTGACCGCACTGACCACAGACGACACATCGTTATAGGTGTTCAGGTAAAACTCAATCTTAGGCTCAACACCACACTTCACCAGAGCAAACCGGACCAAACCAAGACCGACCACACCCAGGTTCTGGACCAGAGTCTCCAGGAAACGTGTGACTTTGGAGAAGTCTTCTGAAGTGATGTTGTTGAATCCATCCAGAACCAGAACCACATCAGCTGCATGTTTGTCCGAGAGAGAGCAGTCTGCAAGAGACAAGACACAGTGAGCGGTCCACACACAAGAGACAAGACACAGTGAGAGGTCCACACACAAGAGACAAGACACAGTGAGAGGTCCACACACAAGAGACAAGACACAGTGAGAGGTCCACACACAAGAGACAAGACACAGTGAGAGGTCCACACACAAGAGACAAGACACAGTGAGCGGTCCACACACAAGAGACAAGACACAGTGAGCGGTGCACATGTTCTGTAATTCCAAATTTGCTAAAGCTATGGTCACAATGACGTCATTCTTGAGTCGTCACGAAAAAACAGTGCTCGCAGCCTATTCGCAAGTTTGTAGACAGGTCAATGGTCTTGTTGCAGATTTTCTACGACCAGTCTACGAATGCAGAGACTAAAGCCTGTGCAAATTGCCTGTGCGGGAGAGTGAAAGTGTTAAGAGACGCGCTCTACGGTCCTCTCTTGCGCATCTCTTGAGGCGCAGTATTTTAGCCCGTACGAGGGATCTGTATAAAAGCCCACGGGCCTGGAGCACGCGAGGGAAACGCAGATAGCTTTAAACACGGGGAAGACCGGACAAGGAGCGCATGGGGAGGACCGGACAAGGAGCGCATGGGGAAGACCCGACCAGGAGCGTGCAGGGAAAAGATCGCTTGAAACACGGCCGGACCGGACCAGGAGCTCGCGGGGAAAATGCAAATCGCCTGGAGATAGACACAACCACGGGGAGGACAGCTGTAACAGACGCAGACATTTGGACAACTTGTGCTCGCTGGCGGTGGAATATTGTTGTTGTGAAGTGCTTCAAACTTTCTTTATATGAACACAATGATGTCAATGGATTAGTCTTCAGCATTTGGCGACGCTTTGGAAGTTTTGGCGTCTCCTCTGCAATACACAGGTAAGAAACAAAGCAGTTTTGTTGTTTTAACTGAGGTTTGACTTTGTGAGTTTGTTGTATTTCCAGTGAGAGAGACAAACGAGAGAACAGATTTCAGACAACGCCTACACAGAACATAGCTATTCATAAGCATATTTGTGTTATGCTGGTGTGCAATTAGGTTATTGCTACTAACAACTTGATAAAGGATTGAGTTCGACATAGGGACATCACGCAGCTCCTGTGCGATACAAAATAGATGTAGGATTACTGTTAAGACAGATTAAGCAAGCTTTAGGGCACACGCAAGGATGTCGTACGGCTTCATTTCCCCAAGAATGTCGTGAGTTGTTGGTCAGAGCTGAAAGTCTGCCGTAAGAAGACTGTAGGAAAACAGTTTTCACTCCACGAGCCACGTACAAACTCCATATTTCGTACGACCTGTAATATTCGTACGACCATTTTATTCGTACAGATCATTGTGACCGTAGCTTAAAACGCCTTGACATCTGTATTTTAATCTTTTTTGTGTTTAAGACGGTTTTAGTTGATGGACTTAGATTATTTAATTTGCTTCAAGGTTTTTCTGTCTTGTTTAAATAGATCTGCAAATTTGATTGAAGATAAAATATCTTGGAAACAGTCAGAAATGTCTTTAAACAAGTGAAATATGCTACGAGATATTTTATTCGAATCTGACTAAAATAACTAAAAATTAAGATGAATATTCTGAATTCTAGTAGTTTTGACCAAGACTAGATAGTTTAGATAATAAGACTTTGCAGGATAAGAGTGAGGCTTATTCTCAAAAACAGTTTGTTCACTCAGAGAACCGTGGTTACTCACTGTAACTGTAAAGTTTTACATTCAACCAGACAAACTCAATTCTGTTCTAAAGCTGTTGAGAAGATGTACCTGTTTGAACGTTCTCCGTGTTGTTCTGAGCCCAAGCCCCTAAAAAAAAAAAAAATCACAAATATATTTTATTACTTCATATTCAGTTGATTGAGGTTTGTACGAACACAGTGTTTCTTTATTATTTTAGGGTTTGTTTTTGGGGTTGCTTCTTCAGATAGAATTTTGTTATTTTCTCAATTTTTTTATTGCAGTGGTGATGAAGGGCGAAACAGACACTAGTAAGTAGTGTAGTAGTCAATACCGCACTAATCGAGACCAAGACTTGCCCGAGACCACAAGATCTCGAGACCGAGACAAGACCAAGACCACAAAGTGTCGAGACCAAGACCAAGACCAAGACCACAAAGTGTCGAGACCAAGACCAAGACCAAGACCGATCGAGACCAGGCCAAGACCAGTTTAAAAATTATGACTGTGCCCAGAGAAACATTGTTCAAGAATAAACCATTCACAGGAAGCACTGTAACTGATTCAGTTTAGGGGCACAGGGAAACCTTTACGACCATAATTGACGTTTTTTTATTGCTCAATTAAATATAATTGACTATGCAATGTTATTTTATTTTATAATCCATTAATTTATTTTGCTACAAAATTGTATGTTGGCTAAAACAAGCAAAGCACAAAAACTAAAAAAAAAATAAAAATGTTAAAATAACTATACATAGGCTACTTTGTGAAAGGAAAAGCAGCAGTAACAGGGCTGCACAACTGATCTTTACATTAGAAATGTTCAGTAGCTCTACTCTAAAGGTTTTATTATTATTTGCACAAATATTAAAAGTAGCCTAAACTGATCATCACATGTTGTGAGGGTTCTACTCATTTAGACACTGTGTACATTTAGAGAATTCTGATAATGTATTGTTTGGCCACAGCCAGAATTGAAAAGCTTCCACAACTGCAATGAGATGCTTTCAGTAGGCTATTTGTTTTTAAATAAGATATTATGATGGATAGTTATGTTATAAAGCACAAACATTGTAAAATGTATGGCCTAAGTGCAGGGTTATTTGTTTAAAAATATAGTTTGACACGGGATTCCCACAAACCCCGTGTCCTCAGCTCCACAGCTGCACACTCAGGGCGTTTACATGGAGGCCAGGAAAACTGGATAACTAGCCTAGTCCGATTTAAACCAGTTTTCCAAAGCGCATGTAAACCCGGGCAGACCTATTGAGGAGCCGTAAACCGGTTTTCGGAAAACCAGTTGGCGCACGTGGTCCCGACCGATTGTTGTCTGATTTCAGACTCATGTAAACAGGCAATCGGTCTGCAGCTGGACAAATGCAACTGAGCATGCTCACAACCCCTGACCACTGCACATTCCAACAATAAATCAAGAATTTTAGAACTATAAAGTGCCCTGCACAAAGTGGCACACAATCTCACATTTAACTCCATGTTTAACACTGTTCTACATGTTTAAACAGTCCTACATGTTCCAGAAAAAAACTGTGTGTCATTTAACAAACAGTATTACAAACAGTTAATAAAAATAAACAACATTAACAATGTTAAAGTAATTCAACAAATTACAGCCTCAATCATGCAGTAGTGAACCTGACACAGCAGGACCAGTCTCTCCAGGGTAATCAGTTTACTCTTGTGCATGTAAACAGGAGCAAAACTGGTCCAACCGGTTTCAGGGGAAAACCAAGTAGAGTCTGTAGGCGCGCGCCCTCGGTGAGCGGGTTGCTTGATGGAGTCTCCAGCGGGAAAGCTTGGAGCGTATTTTGGGTTGACGAGCGGCTTTGGCTGGGCCTCGGGGCGCTTGGCTGCTCGGCGCTTTGGCGTGCTGTGTGCACGATCTGACCCACGTGTAAGTGAAATGAGCCTGGGGCTGCCTGCACGAGGCACTAAGCTTGCCGTTCCGCTCCAAAATGACCGAGTCCCGGAGCGTCCTAGACCAAGACCGAGTCCTGGAGCGCTCGAGACCAAGACCAAGACCTAGTCCTGGAACGCTCGAGTCCGAGACGAGGCCAAGTCCTGGAACGCTCGAGTCCGAGACGAGACCAAGACCTTTAAAAAACGGTCTCGAGACCGGTCTCGAGGCCAAGACCGGTCTCGAGTACTACGACACTATTAGTAAGTACTAAAAAAACATGCAAAAAATCATAATAAAAAACAAATGTACGGTGACACATTGCATTCATTTAGAAAAAAAAAATTCTGTTTTAACGAGAAAAGTTTTTCTGTATAAAGTTCCTGACCCAAGTCCTGCATGAATGCGATAGTGAAGGAGATTCCTGCGACGCAGTTGTACTCTGGTTGTACTCTATGGGGATCCAATATTATAAACGTGATAGTCTGGTCTGTAGGGACGGGGATTAAGCTAAGGAGAACAGGTACGCTTAGGACAAAGGTTTGGGTAATGGGTAAGGTTAGGACAAAGTTTGGGCAAAGGCTAAGAATTTAACAGCTTAGGCCCGTTTAGCAACAGCATTCCATAGCAACCAGTCACTTCTGCCCCGACCAGACTAGCACTTCCTTATTGTTTCTTGTGTCATTACACGTCCTGCCCATGGATCTACTATATTATCGGTCCTGCCCATAGATACAGTAACGAACCTCCGAGGCTGGAAAGTTAACATCGGGAGTGAATCAGAACAACAGCTTTACCAGTCACTGCCCAAAAACTACAACAGCAAATGTAAACTTTAGGAGATATATTGTGTCAAATACAGCATCTTTTTAAACTTTCTGTTTACTTTTATGACATAACGCCACATCAGTCACCTTCATTTAAATGTGGTTGTGACTCAATTTGAATAAATTGTGCTAAAATAACTCGGGCAAGTTTGGAGCTGAATAAAGCAGATCTCCCCATCACTTCTGTTCTTGACAAAACCTTCCACGGTAATACAGAAACTTTACCCGTAAAAACAGAAACTATTTTAATTCAAATGAATGCAATAAGCTTCCGTACAAATGCAAGTTTAACAAATTCGAAAACAAGCAGGTGTACAATATTTATAAAACACAAACTAAAGAATTTGCACACAAATTCAAAAACAAATGAAAACATCTGAAATCAAACTCAGAAACAAATTAAGTTTGTCTAATTGTTTGGAATTTGTGTTTTTGAACTTGGATGTGTGTTTTGTCCTTCAAACTAATATGATAAAATATTGAAAAGCATATTTGTTTTATTTAGGGTATGAAACATTCTTTTTATATTAACAGTAATGGTGAATGCTTTTGTAATACAGTTTTATTTTAATCTGAGAAATACATTTAGTTTTTTCAACACATTATAATGTTTAAACTGACTGGAAATAATGAAAAAATAATAGAAACCAGCTCTGTAAATTACATGTGCTACATTTTCTGTCATTTATGATTTCTCAAGTGTGGCCAAACAAACTGAACTGTTTTAATGTCATGTTGTGTTTAAAGTCATTCAAGTATTTCAAGGCTTAAGCTGGCACACACTACACGACTGTTTGCTCATTTTCCCATGTTAATTTCAGTCGCACTTAGTCACGCCTAGTCGAGATTAGTCGAACCTAGTTGAAGGTAGTCACAGTTGTGAAAACAGCCGAGGAGGCAGTGGAAGCAGCGTCTGAGATGAAACTTTCTGTTTACGTCTTTTCAGAAGAAACACGTGCAAAAACAGCTGTAACAGCGAGGCACAGAGTGAAATTCCCTACATATCAAATGGACCTTGTTCAAAATGCAAACACGCTAGTTTTTTACACCTGATGACCAAAACAGCGCCAATATCATCCAGCTGCAGCCAAAAACAGGTGTTCCAGTGCAAAACGGGAACGCCTCCATTGAAGTTAGCGCTAGACAGCTGGATTTGGAGGGACCGTGATTAAGTTTAGTCGAACGGGTAAGTTTAGGAAAGGGGTAAGGAGAATGGTTAAGTTTAGGGAAAGGGTTTGGGTAAAGGTTATTTTAAAAATATGACGCTTTCAAGTCTTATGAAGCACACAGGAACGCCCATTGAGGGCGTTCTCGAGCCTAATCAGGAACGCCCTAGCTGCAGTCCGACTCTACTCCAAAGCGCACTCACCTACTCTCTCTCCTCCTCCTCCTCTCCCTCCTCTCTCCACGAAGCGCTGCTGACGTCCGCCTCGCTCCAAACAACACAAGTTTTCTTCTGATAAAAGTAACGCATCCACGTAAAATCCACAGGAAAAATATCCAACTTCGTCACCTCTGTCGCCATTTCTAGTGTTATTTTGAGAGAGCTAGCCAACTAGCGTGTTTGTACCGGTGTTTTGGCATGACGTCACGTGGAGGGTCACGTGACCTGTTAACCAATGAACAGTGTTGGCTTATGGCAAAAATAAATCAATATTAATTACGCTAAAACAAAACCCGTTTTATATTTCTATCTTGTAGAAATTTTTAATCAAAGACTAATAAATAATAATAATAATAAAAAGTTAATTAAAAATAAAATCATGTACTAAAATCTATTAATTTTTTTTTAAACTGTGTTGCATTGTTGTTTTGTGCATTATTAATTGTTTTGCTGATAGAGTAATCCTATTTTCAGTTGCCAGTCTCAGTTGTGTAGTGGTGTGGTCTTAGTCATTCTAGAATCACTCTCAGTCCAGTCTTGTAGTGTGTGGCCAGCTTTAACTAAGTGTGGAAATACAATACAAACTAGTGCAGGTGTTCAGTTTTCTGTGATCACGCTGCCTTTGTCCGTTTGTGAAACACACTACAGCCATCTGCAATAATCATATATATACAACATTAATCATGAATCAGATACAAAGACACTGACTGAGCAAAGTGACAGGAAAAATGTCAAATTATTTAGTGCGTAATGCTGCGGTCAGAACAAATCCGAGAACACGTGAATACATTTAATTGTTTAGGCAGATCTTTTTTTTTTGTTGTTGCCTTTTTCACTTCATTTAACTGTGGTTATTATTCACGTGTATTTATTATTTTAATCAGGCTATAAACTTTTAAGGTGAAAGTTTGCTAACGTGACCACATCCTTTTAAATTGGATTGTTATGTATTTAAAGGATAAAACTTTGTATAAATGAGCTTGAACATGCTGTGACTCCAGGTGATTCTATTCAATTCCTCTAATTAACCATTTAAGAGGTCAAGTTAATTTGGGGTTTGAGGTGAGGTTATATCATTACATGTTTGTAGGGATGGGTGACGTTAAAGATTTATTGATACTATTACTTTTATCGATACTTCTTATCGATCCGGTCTTTTAATGGTTCTCTTATCGATGCTTTTACTCATAAAACAATACAATAAATTGCTTTGTTTTTACTAATGATTGCATGTTTTTTCTAAACAAAGATTTTAGAATAAAACTTCAAAAAAGACAAACTAATAGACCACTAAATGTATTTATTTTTTATTATTATTTTTTGCAGTGTAGTCAGCTTTAGGGCGGAACTGAAAAGGCTACAGTTAGTTCTAAAGCTGCGCTGTGTTTATTCCACAGGTGATCAGAGTTTGTGAAATGATGTGGCAGATTAGGCGTTACACACCGTGATCTGTGTATCCTTTCAAGCATCTAGTGCACCTGGCCTGTTGGTGCTGCTCTGTCCCGGTGAGCGCGCGGTGTCAGGTCGTTCTCTCTGCCTGTGTGTGTGGCAGAAATGTGTCGATACCGCGCGGCGCACGATCAAAGCAGGGCTGACAAGACGCGTGAACGCGGGACAGATTTGATGAAACGCGCTGCCTCAGAACTGATAAGAGAACCGATAGGCCTGGATCTTATCCATCCAGTGGACCGTTAAGACGCAGCACCGGGGCTGGTATGGAACCAGGTCTCAGTACACATCTCTACATGTTTGTAAAGCCAATGTAACACAATCTTGCAGTTGTTACACTCAAGGATTTCTCAAAAAACATTTGTCAAAGCTTTCTAACTACTTTGTAGAATAATGGGTCACTGGGCCTTTAATGCAGACAAGTTGTGACTGTAGTTAGTATGTTAGCTGTTGTCCACTGTTAACACAGAGAACACCACCTCCACGGTGACAACAGCTGCCACATGGACAAGATTCTGTCCAAAGAAAGTCTACTGATGCACAGAAGACATGAGACGAATGCTCAATCACGATTCGTTATTTTGTCGGCATTAACGCTTGTCACACGACACATGAATCTGTGTTTGGTGCTTCCACTCGTATTAAGACTATTTTAAAGTGCATTTATCGGCACTGCTCCCTGTGCCTCCCTGAAAACGTTCTGCGCTCCACACTTTGAGAAGCACTGATCTAAGCCTAAATACCACAAACTGACATTTATGTACTTTTGCAGACGGGGAGGGGGCATGGATCATCATGATGATGACGTCATCAAGGCGAGACGCGTGTTGCTAAACGCCGCTCGGATCAGACCGACAAACACAATGAATTAAACGTAATCCCGTTATAAATGTCTGCTTATGCTGTATAGTTAGAACTTCTTGGATACGCTTCTACCCAGTCGCGCTGTTCTGTGAGACGAAATACTTGTAGATTTTGATTTATTCCAACATCAAGACACCAACATGCCACAGGACAAAGACGCCACTAAAGTTTCACCGGGAGATGCAAAGAAACAACAAATACCCGGAGAAGTTATCCAAGACACAGTAAGCAAGCAGATTGATGCACTCTTTCAAGACTGTGACTTCATCTGTAAAATTAGTAAACTATTGGTGGATTCGTTGATCGAACCCATCAAGAGGGCTATTACGAACTCGATTACTGAATCAGTGAAGGAGTCATTAAAATACGAACTGCAAAACACGGTTGATGGCCTTGAAAATTTACAAAGAAAATATGACGATGTGGAGGATATACTGGACGAACAAGAGCAGTATTCTCGACGAAACTGCTTGGTTGTTTTCGGTGTCCCAGAAAACGACAGAGAAAACACAGATGAAGTTATATTGGGAATAATAGGAAAAAAACTCAAATTAGAGATACAACCTGGTGAAATTGACAGGAGTCATCGTCTTGGACCCAAATCTAATAATAAAAAGGAAAAACCTAGAGGAATCATCGTCAAGTTTGCCCACTATAACATTAGAAACAAGGTCTACAGAGCAAAAAAGGAACTTAAGGGATCGGCGATGTACATCCTGGAGAGTCTAACAGCTAAACGGGTGAAATTGTTAGAGGATCTACGTAAAAAGTTTAAAGACAAGCTTGCAGCTAGCTGGACTCAGGACGGGCGGATCTACTTGCTCACAAACTCAAATCAACGGCATGTTCTAAGTAAACTATCTGCTGCCAAGAATTTGCGCATTCATTAAAGCGGAACTATTTATTTTTGAGTGGATCATAGAAGGATGCATCGACCAAAACAACTCAAACTGCAGTGAGTAAAACGTGGGATCATGTGACATGACTTTCGACTACTTAATGTTGGCTTTGATTAAGCATTGTTAAGTCCCAAGTTTAATTTTATAATTTTTTGTTTGTTTGTTTGTTTGTTTTGTTTGTTTGTTTATTGGTAATATTGTTATTCTTTTTTCTTTTTTTTTTCTTCAAGCTCATTTCTTATCTGAAATCTTTTCTCTTTTCTGCTTTTGCTTATCTTCTTTCTATACTTTGGTTGCATTTGTTACTCTAAATATTGTAACTTAGGCCAAGTTTAGTTTAGGCAGGGCATAATAGATGTTAGGATCTCTTGATATTTGTACTAAATATGTCGCTTTATATCTCGCAAATAAGATATCAGCCAGACACTATTATATTTTGTGCTTTAAATGGGCTTAGATAATATAATTGATGGAAAATATGGTACTGAAGTACTAGAACAACATTGCTTTAATGCGCCTACCTGTAAACGCTATACTCCTGATAAACTAAAAGACATAAAAAAACAAATTAACCCATCATTTTCTTTGTTGCACCTTAATACGAGAAGTTTGAATAAGCACTATGATGATTTAGTATCTCTTCTAACTAGCTTAGATCACAAATTTGACGTAATAGGGTGTAGTGAAACATGGATTAACGAAAAATCATATTTGGACACTCTCAGTCTGGAAGGTTATGTATTATACAATAAAAACAGATCTGATAGATCAGGTGGAGGAGTATGTTTATATATTAACTCACTACTCTCTGTTACTGTCCGGGATGACTTATTCATAAATGATGGACACTCAGATTCCTTATTTATAGAAATAAATGTAAAAAATGAAAAAAATATTATTATAGGAGTTGTATATCGACCTCCAGATTCTGACATAACGGCGTATTTGAATAAAACTGAAGAACTGTTAAATCAATTAAATAGAGCAAATAAAAATTGCTTTATTCTGGGTGACTTCAATATTAATTTAGCTAAGGAAGACAGTATAAAAAAAGATTTTTTAAACATTCTCTACTCTTCATCTTTTTTCCCTACTATTAATTCATATACAAGAGAAACAGAACACAGTAAGTCAATTATCGACAATATCATTATAAATAATCACAGTGCTCATTTTGAGTCAGGTGTAATTTTATCTGACATTACAGATCATTTTCCTATAGTACTCTTTATTAAACTTGGAAAAAAGATCAATGAGTTACCTCCAAAAGTTAAAGTGAAAATACTAACTGAACGAAATTTAATAAAATTATCAGAAAATCTTGGAGAAAAAACATGGGACTGTGTGTACAGATGTAAAACACCGGATGGGGCATATAATGCCCTTATTGACGAGATAACTGATAGTATCAATCTTTGCATACCTGAAAAGACCATTAAAAAATCGGAAGGTGATGAAAAACCATGGCTCACAAAGGGAATTTTGAAATCTATTAAGAAAAAAAATGCATTATACAAACGATATATTAATAATTCAACTAATGAGAATAAAGATAATTATATAAAATATCGAAATAAGTTAACACATGTCATAAGAATAAGTAAACGTAAATACTATACTGGTCTTATTGAGACTTCTCAAGGTGATCAAAAGCGATGTTGGAAAGTGCTCAATAAGGTACTCAGCCGTGGGCAAAAAATAAGCGTGCTACCTGACACCAAAATCATTGAGAATGCCAGTAACGATTATTTTGGCAATGACAATTTAATAGACACTTTTAATAATCATTTTAACTCCATAGGAGAGAATCTTTCTAAAGCAATACGTCCACCAGGGGGAGCTACCTATAAACAATTTCTTAAAGACAACTATAAAAATTCTTTTTTTCTCTCACCAACAAATAAGATAGAAGTTGGTAAAATAATTCTGAATATGAAAAGCTCTCACACTGCAGGCGTGGATGGACTGTGTAGTAAAATTCTTAAAGCCATTGTAAATGAAATAGTGGATCCTCTTGTCTATACCATAAATTTATCATTAGTCAGTGGGGTGGTACCAAAAATGACCAAAATTGCAAAAATTGTTCCTATACTAAAATCTGGTGACAAAAATAACATGCAGAATTACCGACCAATTTCTATATTACCAACCCTTTCAAAAGTATTTGAGAAGATTGTTTATTCTAGATTAAATGATTATATAAATAGATTGAACATACTTAACCCAATACAATATGGTTTTAGGAAGAAAAACACAACTTGTATGGCTATACTGGATCTTACTGAAAAAATTTATGATGCTATTGATAAGGGAGAATATGGTATTGGTATCTTCCTTGACTTATCAAAAGCTTTTGATACCATTGATTTTAATATTCTTTTAGATAAACTGTATCATTATGGTGTCAGAGGCACAGCACATAATTGGTTCAGAAGTTACATATGTGGAAGGGAGCACTATGTACACATACATAATAGCATATCACAACGTAAAACTATTCATTATGGAGTCCCACAGGGGTCAATATTAGGTCCACTTCTTTTTATATTGTATGTAAACGACTTTGTAAACTCATCTAATATTCTTCATAAAGTCATTTTTGCAGATGACACCAATCTTTTTTTATCGCATAAAAATTTAGATTATCTGCAAAAGATTGTTAACGAAGAGATGGAAAAAGTGGACCTCTGGCTCAAATGTAACAAATTATCATTAAATATAAATAAAACACATTTCATAATATTTCGATCAAATAGAAATCGTAAAAATATTGAAGATGTACAGATCAACATAAGCGGAAGAGTTATTGAAAGAGTCGAATTCATAAATTTCTAGGTATACATATTGATGAAAATCTCAACTTTAAAAAACATATTGACCATTTAACAATTAAATTATCAAAATATGGTGGTCTTTTTTACAAGCTGAGACACTTTCTTCCTCTTGAAGCTCTTCTAACATTATATAGGTCTCTATTTGAACCTCACTTAAACTACTGCAATATTATATGGTGTAATACATTTCCGAGTTATCTCGATAAACTAAAAACATTACAGAAGAAAGTGATACGAGTGATATCATGGGCGAGGTACAACGCTCCCTCAGATCCCCTGTTTCATAAATATGGACTTTTAAAGCTTACTGAGAGCAATATTTTTCAAAATGCTTGTACTATGTATGATGTAGTATTTAAGATAAATGACAGACTCTGTCATCTCATACCAATTAATCTTCCTACCCATCAACATTATACCAGAGGAAAACAACTCATAAAAGGAAAGAAACGTAAACTGAAATGTACGAGTTACAGCGTAACATGCAGCGGCCCACAGATCTGGAACGAAATAGACAATACTATAAAAAACTTAAAACCTCTCCACATTTTTAAAAATAAATTAAAACAAAATCTTTTATCACTTTATAAATCATTTTAATAAATATAGCTAGGATAATTTAATCAATAAATAATAATATTTATAAGCAATTAAATATATCTAAAGTAGCCCTTTTTATTTGTTTTCAAAGCAAATGATGTCTGATGAGATCAAATTTAAATTAATAACAAATAATAGTGACAACAATAATAATAAAAATGAAAATGAAATAAAACAACACACCTTTATATAGATTTTATATAGACCTAGTCATTTTAGATAGGATTAGATAGAAAATGTTTTCATTTTATGTTTTGTATTGTTCGTTACTGGGCCCCTATTTACAAGCCAGCTATGGTTTCTGGGGTGTCCCATTTTACAAGGCATACATTGTAACATTGAAATGTGCTTTTAAATGCTTTTTCTTGTAAATAAATAAATGAAATGAAATGAAATGAAATGAAATGAAATGAAATTTACATTCCAAGGGGGGCATGGCACAAAAAGTTTGAGAAGACACTGGCTTAATGAATATGTACTGCGTTTTATTGTGAATGTTCAAATGCATAAAGAAAACACACAACACAGTTTACTGACGATGTAAATCGAGCCGTTGAAGGAGACACCTCGGACGCAGCATAAACACAAACATCATTTTAAATCTATTTGAGAATTATGAATGGGAACAGAATCGTTGCAGTGTAGAATCGTGAGCCTTTTAAGAATCAATTCTTTAAAAGTCCTAATTCAATTTTTTTTCCTCCCAGCATCAGGTAGTAGAAATGTTTGAATAGTAATTTTTTCATTATCAAATCATTTGTCATTTCAAACTAAATAAACAAAAAAACATGCAGTCTATAGAAACTAAACAGAGGTATATCAAAAAACTGACCTGAACAGCAGAGAAACAGAACCAACAGCAGACCTCCAGGATCCATGAGTGAACGAGACATGTTCGCCCGGACCAGAAGAGGTCTGAACCGGGTCTAAAGCAGGTCTGAACCGGGTCTAAAGCAGGTCTGAACCGGGTCTAAAGCAGGTCTGAACCGGGTCTAAAGCAGGTCTGAACCAGGTCTTAACCGGGTCTAAAGCCGGTCTGAAGTCTGGTCTGACTGTTAATCTGTTATGTGCGTTTCTTATCTGAACTTTCTTCCTGTGACGTCTAAACTTTATCTGCAAAACACAAACTCAATCTTCTCGTGCATCTGTCTCTAAATGTTGTGAAAGAATAATAATCTAGTTTAATATCTGAGCAGTGATGAGCCTAAAGCTGAAGAAGAAAAACGCTGCAGGTGAAGAAGAAAAACATGTAAATTCAATCAATGCAAATGTAGTGTAGAGTGGTGACTGATTTATAAAAAGAGCTCAAAGCCGTCAGTTTAATGAACAGTTGACAAAGAAACTGTTAAGATGCCGTTACAGCACCTTTTATTGTGTTTCTGTCTTTACTCTTCTGTTAAGGTTCAAATAAAAGGCTTCTGTTCAAGGTTTGTTCTGTCTGAATTTAACTTAGGGGAGAACAGGGTTGGTTGTCACATGGGTAGGTTGTCACAATCACTGTATCTCAGCTTGTGATTGGTGCATTTGAAAAAAAGTCAGATTAAAATGTTCATTAAATGAACCCAAATTCACTCACTAAAACATTTTTGTAAACGTTTGTTCAAGACTGTGAGAAGACGACATCCAAAAAATGTATAGCAAAAAGTACATTTTCAGATGATGAGAAATTTTTTTTTTTTTTTTTTCAAAAATTGTGTTGAAAGCTGATAACCAATGACATTACAAAGGGGAGAGTCAGAGTGACAGGACAATTTTTTTCTGAGCTGGTTATAGGTCTGAGGTGAGAGTGAAACAGTCCAGTCGGGGTCGGTTGTCACACTTTTTTCAGGGTTGGTTGTCACGTATGATTCTATCTAGAACAGCAGCACAGCCAGAGCGGGGTTGGTTGTCACACTTTTTTCAGGGTTGGTTGTCACGTATGATTCTATCTAGAACAGCCAGAGCGGGGTTGGTTGTCACACTTTTTTCAGGGTTGGTTGTCACGTATGATTCTATCTAGAACAGCAGCACAGCCAGAGCGGGGTTGGTTGTCACACTTTTTTCAGGGTTGGTTGTCACGTATGATTCTATCTAGAACAGCCAGAGCGGGGTTGGTTGTCACACTTTTTCAGGGTTGGTTGTCACGTATGATTCTATCTAGAACAGCCAGAGCGGGGTTGGTTGTCACACTTTTTGGGGGTTGGTTGTCACATATGATTATAACTAGAACAGCCAGAGCGGGGTTGGTTGTCACACTTTTTGGGGGTTGGTTGTCACATATGATTATATCTAGAACAGCCAGAGCGGGGTTGGTTGTCACACTTTTACAAAAGACAGATTTTCTCAAAAATACTGTATTTTAAATATTCACATTCAAAGCAGGAAATCAGTGTAAAGTTTCAACTAAAAAATAAATCTAATTCTTGTCATGGAGCTTATTCTGTTCAAAAGTTATTGATCACTAATTCACATTAAAAATATAGTTTTACGTTATCATTAGAATCTTGACAAAAATGCATTTTTTAAAGTTTCCAGTTGCCTTTTTCTTGTAATTGAACGTCTCCTGATTCAGAAAATGTAAAACATTCTTGAATCACAAATAAAATCCAACATAAAAAATCTAACCAAAGACAAGACACGTTTGTCATCGTCTCCCATTGACATAACATTGTGACAACCAACCCAGACTTGGGGTTGGTTGTCACAGGTGAACAATTACATTAAATGATCAATAACTTTGATCAGAATAAGACAGAGAACAGCAGGTGGGTTCATTAGTTACACAAGACTTTGAGCTTTTCTCTGTTGTTAAAATGGTTCATGTGAGATTTGCTGTTTTTGAGAAATTCAAATCAAAGTAAAAAGTGTGACAGCCAACCCCGCTCTCCTCTACTTAAAAATGACTGAAAGATTGACTATTTTTCATATTTTCCAGGTTTTCCAGAACACGTGGGAACTCTGCAAATGAAGACAAAAGTAGAACATGTGATAATCTGTCAGACGGGCTTTAAGTAAAGTACATCTGCACTTTTTATTTACTTTTACCTACCTACACTAACTACATTCCACCACTGTATAAAAGACAACATAGCTGCAGAAAATCTCTTCACCACCCAGTTGGACTAGATTAGCAAACATTAGGAGCGTTATGAGCTCTGGCATCTTCCAGGCTTTTACGGCTTAGAAATTCTTTTAATATTTGATCAGGCACCATGCTTTCTTTCATGACACAACACACAGAATGTCAATGATCTGGAACAGGCCTGGGCCCAACATTTCTGCTTCTCATTCTGATGGGCCTGCAGAGCGCTGAAGAAAGCAACCGCTAAGGTTTGTAATCAAAACTAATGATGGTGCTATGAAATATTTATTGCATCTGTGTGCAGGCGTTTGGAGTTTTATTTCCGAGTAATAACAGTTAATGCTCAAGAAGCCTGGCAGATCAATCTTTGGATGAAAGAATGAATATAACAAGACACATGACTGACTTTTACAGTAGAAAACGCTTCAATAGTCATGTGTCAGTATTGATCAGACAGAATTTGATGATTGATTACAAAGATTAACCAACACACCCAAATTCCAAAACATGCAAAAACACAAATAAAGTAGTGCTGACCTGTAATATAAAGGAAAAGCTTCAGTGAATGAACGATAGAAACATTCGGTTGTTTCCCAAAGCCTATGTACCTTGTCTTGCCTCTAAAGCCAGTTCCAGAAGTGATAAACACGTCCACTTGAGCCCTGGTCGCTGTGGCGCTGTCTCCAGCTCTAGGGGAAGTTTTCAGAGGGAGGGGTTGATTGGAGCACTTTGAGTGTCTGGACCAATGCCTCGTTTGTGTTTGTGAAAAGGTCTTCACTGAGTGGCGTCATCTCAGCGTTGTATAAAGTTAACTTCATCTCAACTCAGGTCGCCAGGACAGCTGTGCTCGTCTCGTCACTTCCTCTTGTCTCCTCTCTGCACCAGCCTGCAGAGGAAAGGAATGGGAGCTGCTCTCTCAAGTCGCTCCAGTCTCTTCTAGTGTGAGTCTGCTGATGGAACAGACTTCAGAGGAGCGAGACACAGCTGCATCAAGTGAACATAATGAAGCAGCAGAACACACATGAGGGAGGAGCAAGTTCTGAGAAGACAAACCCTGGTTCCGAATAACCTAATTTATAGCCCCTAGCTCCTGGTTCCTAGCCTCTAGCTCCTTATCGGTGGAGGTCGTCAGGAGGTCAACAGTAAGAGCACTAGACAGCTGAGAGAAGAGCTCTTAGCTCTGTTTGGTCAATCTGAACGTCCTAACCAGCGGCGGGAAACAACGAGGGAAATGACGCGACTCTACAGCTGTTCATGAAAAACTACAACATCCACCAGCAGACTACAAAACACGCACCTACTACGCTGATTTGAATGACACAAGAGTTACAGAAACAACACATTTGCTCATGAAAAATACTGCAAACCTCAGACTGAGCCATCTTTGTAAAAAGATTAAACACAAAGTTTCAACAACACGTTTCAGCACAAACAGTAGGTCTATATGCACAGGACAGGACAGAATAAATATAACAGACTCACCGTCATCAGTCTGTGTGAGAAAAGACAAATATATCCCAGTATTGCTTTGCAGCAGCAGCAGCGCGTCTCTCCTTTTCCCTTCTCCCCCGCTGTAGCGGACTTTATGCAAATGAGCCTGTGCCCCGGTGTAAGATTCACTTCTTCACACGTAAATAGTGTTGTGATGCGGTAATACATTTAGTGAAGGCAATGTGGCACTAAAACCTTATATTTTCAAAGTTTATAAAGTTTGTTTTATGTAATGTGAGTCTAAAGTCTGAGGCAGTAAAACTTTTCTTCATTACAAACTCATCATTCACAGATCATATATTGTCATGAATATTTCTTCATTTTGGAGCGATCTGTGCAGTGCATTGTGGGATGTCTCATAGCTCCTTACTGCCGTTAGGAAGCTTCTATGGTTCTATGCTAAAGGAGCTATGATAGGAAGCTTCTATGGTTCCTATGCTAAAGGAGCTATGATAGGAAGCTTCTATGGTTCCTATGCTAAAGGAGCTATGATAGGAAGCTTCTATGGTTCCTATGCTAAAGGAGCTATGATAGGAAGCATACAGGCTCCTTCTCCTAACTCCTTCCTAACTGAACTGACAATCCGGACAGCTCTTAATATGGCGTGTGGTCACGTGCATCCGGTTTTGGCTTAAGTGGCTAGTGGCTATGGGGACAATTTGATGAATTCGGAAGGAGCTAGTGGACATCCCACAATGCACTGCGCAGCTCGCTCCGAAAATAATGAATATTTATGACAACATATGATCTGTGAATGATGAGTTTGTAATGAATGAAAAGTTTTACTGCCTCAGACTTTAAACACACAAAACAATTCTCTGCATAAAACAAACGTCATAAACTTTAAAAATATAAGGTTTTAGTGCCACATCACCTTCATTAAATGTATTGCTGCATCTCTTTACACTATTTACGTGTGAAGAAGCCACAGGCTCATTTGCATAAAGTCTGCGCTGGCAGCCGGAAGAAGGGAAAAGGGGAGACACGTTGCTGCTGCTGCTGCTGCTGCTGCAGGCAAAAAAGGATTCCTGGGATATATTTGTCTGTATTCTCACACAGACTGATGATGGTGAGTCTGTTATATTTATTCTGTCCTGTCCTGTGCATATATAGGTCTACTGTTTGTGCTGAAAAGTGTTGTTGAAACTTTGCACAAAGATGGCTCAGTCTGAGGTTTATTGCAGTATTTTTATTAAACAGCAGCATATTCATGAACAAATGTGTTGTTTATGTAACTGTCATGTCATTCATATCAGCCAGAGGTGCGTGCTTTGTAGTCCGCTGGTGGATGTTGTAGTTTTTCATGAACAGCTGTAGAGTCACGTCATTTCCCTCGTTGTTTCCCGCCGCTGGTTAGGACGTTCAGATTCACCAAACGGAGCTAAGAGCTCTTCTCTCAGCTGTCTAGTGCTCTTACTGTTGACCTCGTGACGACCTCCTCCGATAAGAGCTAGAGGCTAGGAACCAGGAGCTAGGGGCTATAAATTAGGCTATTCGGAACCAGGGTTAGACCTTATCCACACGAAGACAAAACGAGGATAGTTTTAAAAACGATCTGCGTAAACATGTAGCTGCCTTAATATTTATCAGCGTCCACATGAATCAGTTAAACAGACTGAAGCCGGTGTAATGTCTGTATCTGACCAGGGAGTGGCGCTGTGACACTGGCACAGACAGGAAGTAGAAATGACGCAAAAAGTAAAAAAAAAAAAAAAAAGTTTAGCGTAAACAAAAACTTGGCGGAGAACTTTTTAAACTTCACAAACATTCTGAATGAACAACATGGATCTAAAACCTCCAGAAGAGACACAGAAAGTGGATTTACGTTTCAATACACATTTAATGGAGATTGTAAGGGATTTGTTTTTGTTTTTCTTTATGTCTTCTGTGGTTTATGGTGAAATGAGGCGCAGATTTTCACTGTGAACATCATAAAGGTCAGTACATTCTGCAGATGAGACGTGACTGTACAGCGTAACTGCCGAGACGCTAAACCAGAGTTTTGAAGTATTTTCACCCTGAGATATGGTTTCAGAAATCTTGGTTTTCAGTGTCCTAAAACTCCTGCTTCATGTGGACGATGTGTGGATTAGGTCAAATATTTGTGCTGAAACGCCTGAGCGTGGACAAGTGTGGACAGACCCTAAGAATCAATAGAAAGCTCCAGTTTTGTAGAATGTGGGAAACGCTTCTTTAAAGACACAATCCACTGCTAATGAGCTCTACGTGTACTAATGGCACATGTAGCGTCTCTTTAGTGAGGATGGGTGACAAAGTTGAAGGAACACAAATGTGTCTACGTGAGGCAGAGAGTGCTCTGGGTGTTCACAACTGCTGGTCTATATGAAAGCTTTTATTTGAAAAATTCTATCAGACTCAACAATTTCCTGAACTCACGTCACGACACCCCATTTGAGAACCTCTGCTTTAGACTCATGAATGTAGTAAAACTTCACTTGGTACCAGCACCAATCTGCTGCGATATTTTCAGATGATCTACGAGACTGCACTTGCTCTGTGACTCTTCTCTGTGTTGTATTGATGACTTTATATTCTGTCATTCCTTTTTACACTAAAATGTACTTTTACCCGAATCTTTTCTCAGAGTTTCCTCCAGCCTTAAGCTTTAGTTCGTGACACGTCTTCTCCTCTCCTTCATCTATCTTCTTCTCTTCCATTCTCCCAAAGATCACCTCATTACACCTCTTCTATGGGACGGGTGACACTTCATTGGCCCGGAGATCACTCGGGGTCGCTTTTATTTATCCACCTCAGAGCTCCACACAGCTCCAGGCTTTGAGCTGCAATCTCACACTCACGCACAGGCTGGGTTCTACGCTTTCAGGGGACATGACTTTGACGTACATTCAGCTCATGGAGACGATTCATAACTGTAGATCTTAGCATAATGTGACGAAATTTGTTGGGGCAGAATTGCTGAATTTATAGATCTATATATTTTTTTCCTTGTTTGTTATGTCTTGTTTGAAGACATTACTTCTTAGTTTAAGTTATTTGCCAATGAGTTAACAAAAATATTCCATTTTCCCCATATTAAACCAAATACTGTTTGCTTTAAAGTGCGTATATCTGTTTTTTTAACGGTTTTCTAATTTTAGCTTAATTTGGCCATTTAATTTGCCTGGAAAATCCAGTCTGGCCAACAATCTTTCGGAGTTCTGTAGCCGTGACTGACAGATTAATTAGCCAATCAGAGACACACATCTTCCGCCGTGTAAAATCCAACATGGCTGCTCCCGACGAAAAAAGACATGAAAAAATATCAGGTGGAACTGAAAAACATCGCGCATTTCTGCAGAATCAATGAGTGAAGCAAAAAACGATTTTAGTGAGAGGTGAGTGAAGTTAGATTTAGGCCTAAATGACAGACGACCAATCAGCTCCTTTGTTTCATCTGCGTCACACTAATTAAATCATCTGATTGTCCGGTACGATGTAGATTTGATCTAAAACGCAGACGGAGGACGTGGTGACCAGACCCACTCTTCACAGTTTGCTGAAGTGTGAGTTCTGGATCCCAGGCAACCATTTAATACTTGTTATGAATATAAATGATAGTTTTACTTTAATGGAGGACATGCTTGTGAAGAAAAGTTTGACAATATGTTGAAAATTGCAGGAACTAGAGCTGAGTTCTAAACTGATGACCTCACACTATTCCACATTTTCTCAACAAAAACACATTTTTATGACTCGGTCTAAATGAGTGTGTTCTAGTGTATTTGTATGTCTCAAGTCAAAAAAGTCTGTTACATTAGAGGAGTTTTGGTGCAATTTATTACATGGTCGCTAGGCAACTACCAAGTGTGATGTCATCGCTTACGATTACAAACAGGAAAATCATTTTTATTCCTAAAAAACGGCCAACCTGGGATGAAATTTGTCAAATCTTAAAGGACACATTTTATGCATTTTTTTGTGTTGTTTTTTTTTCCTTCAAACCTGCTCTGAAGCACCTCTACTCATGCACCAAAACTAATAAAAACGTCTAGTACAGTCACACAAGGGTTGTGTGTGTTTTCTACATCCAAAATTGAGTTGGAGCTCTATTTACTCACTCCAAAGAAAATGACAGAGGTTATGCAGACAAACCAATCTTGCCTGATGTGCTAATCCTGAAGAAATGCTCAAAACAAGTCTGGACGATTCATAGACTTAAAAACAGAACAGAAGATCTCAGAGATCTACCTATGACATCACAGATCTGGGACATTCAGAATTGTGTTTTTGGGAGAACAAAAGATATCTCACAAACAAAACTTCAGCAGCATTTTTGGTGAGGAAGCAACTTTACAATAAGATTAAAAACTCAAAAAAGTTGATTTAGCATAATATGTGTCCTTTAAAGGGGACCTGCTATGTTTTTAATCTTATTATAACTTTTTAGCATACCCAAACTTGTATTTGGATTGATTTATGTATGTCTGAGTTCTCTTGCACTGTCCTGAAGCTGGTGCATGAGTGCTCAGAGAATCCTTGTTTTCACCTACCACCTATCCACTCCTACTTGTCTGTAGTTACTTGCAATTATTCTAAAATTCAGATTCGGAGTAACACATAAAGGGTTCAAAGCTAACAAGTAGCTGCTTTTCAACAACAATAAATGGTCATTTTAAATATGTGGCCTATTAAAGTAAAATTTTACAATGAAGAGGCGGGGCTTACCAGTTCTGCAGTTTTGAACAGAAAGTCAATGGACCTGCTTCTATTTCTAAGCCATTTTAAATATTTTTTGTGTTTTACAATGAACAAAATGTGAATTATTGATCCGCATATGCCAAAGTTTCTTCTATGTATGCAGAAAAATCCCCAATAGATCTCCTTTAAAGAGAAACTAAACTCAGAATCCACTTTTTTTCACTGTCAGACTGTGTATATGGGGTCAAAAATGAATTCTCTACTGTTTCCAGGCCTTTTTTTGGACATTTTTGTGCAAACTCGCTCATTTTGGAGTTATGTGTGTACAAACCGCGGCTGCACTGCCACGCTGGGCAAACGCTGTCAGTGCATTTTCAGTACCCTCTGACGTCACAGTGATTTGACGCGGCAGTGGAGCCGCCCAGGTGGGATAAAAAAACTCCGTCTACTGACACCGCCTCTGTGGCGAGTTGGTGTTAATTGAGAGAAGTGAGCGTTTGTAAACATTGCGTATCTGAACCTGTTTGATCAATCGATATCCTATTTCAGTTAACCTTTCAGAGAGTGCAGCCCAGTGTGAGGTGTATTTTAGTTTGTAGACAGTGTAGCCCGTAGTTTAAGGTGTATTTTAGTTCTTAGACAGTGTAGCCCGTAGTTTGAGGTGTATTTTAGTTCTTAGACAGTGTAGCCCGTAGTTTGAGGTGTATTTTAGTTCTTAGACAGTGTAGCCCGTAGTTTGAGGTGTATTTTAGTTCTTAGACAGTGTAGCCCGTAGTTTGAGGTGTATTTTAGTTCTTAGACGGTGTAGCCCGTAGTTTGAGGTGTATTTTAGTTCTTAGACGGTGCAGCCCGTAGTTTGAGGTGTATTTTAGTTCTTAGACAGTGCAGCCCGTAGTTTGAGGTGTATTTTAGTTCTCAGACAGTGCAGCCCGTAGTTTGAGGTGTATTTTAGTTCTTAGACAGTGCAGCCCGTAGTTTGAGGTGTATTTTAGTTCTTAGACAGTGTAGCCCGTAGTTTGAGGTGTATTTTAGTTCTTAGACAGTGTAGCCCGTAGTTTGAGGTGTATTTTAGTTCTTAGACAGTGCAGCCCGTAGTTTGAGGTGTATTTTAGTTCTTAGACGGTGCAGCCCGTAGTTTGAGGTGTAGTTTAGTTCTTAGACGGTGTAGCCCGTAGTTTGAGGTGTATTTTAGTTCTTAGACGGTGTAGCCCGTAGTTTGAGGTGTATTTTAGTTCTTAGACGGTGTAGCCCGTAGTTTGAGGTGTATTTTAGTTCTTAGACGGTGTAGCCCGTAGTTTGAGGTGTATTTTAGTTCTTAGACGGTGTAGCCCGTAGTTTGAGGTGTATTTTAGTTCTTAGACGGTGTAGCCCGTAGTTTGAGGTGTATTTTAGTTCTTAGACGGTGCAGCCCGTTGTTTGAGGTGTATTTTAGTTCTTAGACGGTGTAGCCCGTAGTTTGAGGTGTATTTTAGTTCTTAGACGTGTAGCCCGTAGTTTGAGGTGTATTTTAGTTCTTAGACAGTGTAGCCCGTAGTTTGAGGTGTATTTTAGTTCTTAGACAGTGTAGGCCGTAGTTTGAGGTGTATTTTAGTTCTTAGACAGTGTAGCCCGTAGTTTGAGGTGTATTTTAGTTCTTAGACGGTGTAGCCCGTAGTTTGAGGTGTATTTTAGTTCTTAGACGGCGTAGCCCGTAGTTTGAGGTGTATTTTAGTTCTTAGACGGCGTAGCCCGTAGTTTGAGGTGTATTTTAGTTCTTAGACGGTGCAGCCCGTAGTTTGAGGTGTATTTTAGTTCTTAGACGGCGTAGCCCGTAGTTTGAGGTGTATTTTAGTTCTTAGACGGCGTAGCCCGTAGTGTGAGGTGTATTTTAGTTCTTAGACAGTGTAGCCCGTAGTTTAAGGTGTATTTTTGAGGTGTATTTTAGTTCTTAGACAGTGTAGCCCGTAGTTTGAGGTGTATTTTAGTTCTTAGACAGTGCAGCCCGTAGTTTGAGGTGTATTTTAGTTCTTAGACAGTGCAGCCCGTAGTTTGAGGTGTATTTTAGTTCTTAGACAGTGCAGCCCGTAGTTTGAGGTGTATTTTAGTTCTTAGACAGTGCAGCCCGTAGTTTGAGGTGTATTTTAGTTCTCTGACGGTGTAGCCCGTAGTTTGAGGTGTATTTTAGTTCTTAGACAGTGCAGCCCGTAGTTTGAGGTGTATCTTAGTTCTTAGACAGTGTAGCCCGTAGTTTGAGGTGTATTTTAGTTCTTAGACAGTGCAGCCCGTAGTTTGAGGTGTATTTTAGTTCTTAGACAGTGCAGCCCGTAGTTTGAGGTGTATTTTAGTTCTAAGACAGTGCAGCCCGTAGTTTGAGGTGTATTTTAGTTCTTAGACAGTGTAGCCCGTAGTTTGAGGTGTATTTTAGTTCTTAGACAGTGTAGGCCGTAGTTTGAGGTGTATTTTAGTTCTTAGACGGCGTAGCCCGTAGTTTGAGGTGTATTTTAGTTCTTAGACAGTGTAGCCCGTAGTTTGAGGTGTATTTTAGTTCTTAGACAGTGTAGCCCGTAGTTTGAGGTGTATTTTAGTTATAGAGAGGTTAGCCCGCGTTTGGGAGTGATCCCAATTTCATAGTTAATTTATAACCAGTGTTTGTCATTTTTGCATAAGCCCACAGTATAGTGGCCGTAGATGGGGCGCAAGTGTTGTGTGTCGGGTTGCGAGAATGTTTCTGGCCTCCACATATTTCCCTCAGACCCAGCTATGAGGACAAAGTGGTTGCAAGCAATTGGTCGTCATGTAAAAGGGTCAGCGCCACCTCGCCACATTTGCGACAGTCATTTTAGTTGGGATTCCTTCACCAACTACAACCAGTATGTAATGGGCTTTACCAAAATACTTCGGCTGAAGAGTGACGCCATTCCAACCTTATCTTTGGACGATCCAGCACATGTACAGCAAAGGTAATTTTGTCTTTATCTGACAAATATGTGTTAACTTTACCAAACAATCTTTCATCATTGTACAACCAACAAACAAACTTTTTACTCTGATTTTGCTGGTTATTACATCACAATACACCTGAATATGTTTTTTTACTTTGATATGATCCAGTTGAAGCTAACATTATGGCAGTTGATGAGATATAAAAAGGACAATAGGTCTACATTGTTACTAGATGGGGTTCAAATAAAACAAGCTCTTTCTTTCTTTCTTTCAATTTTTAATTCTTTCAACAAATTCTTTCAACGACATATGTGCCCTACATTCTTGCATCAATTCATTGTCAAATTGCCTGTTTATACACAATACTTTTGATTAATCTGTATCTGCACAGCTAGTCAAGCAAGACTACAAAAACACAGTGTAGGTTGTGACACTGGGACTCTGGAGCAGGCTGTTGAGGAGATGCCCAGGGATAGGCAGTCAACTCGAAAAAGGAAAAGGAGTCAAAAGTCAGCATATGACAATGATCCATGTTTCCAAGTGGATGACGACGCAAGTTCTGGAAACAGTACAGGGTATGACAAATGATCACACTCCAAATATAAATTATATGTACGTAGTTACTAATGTGCTTTTGCTACTGATAGACCCTCAAACGATGTTTCTCTTCACAAAATGAAGAAATTCATTGTGTATGAACAGAATCTGCTGCAGCTATTTGAGAAGTGTCCGCTTTGCACATCCAAGTGCTATGTAAAAAAAAAATACAATTGGAACACTTCTTCATATCCAAATGCAATGTGGCCGCTGTGAGTACAGAAATAAATGGTCAAGCCAGCCAATGGTAAGAAATACTCCAGCTGGAAACCTTCAGCTTTGTGCAGCTGTTCTGTTCGCGGG
Source organism: Mugilogobius chulae (assembly GCA_038363315.1). Classification (NCBI taxonomy): domain Eukaryota; kingdom Metazoa; phylum Chordata; class Actinopteri; order Gobiiformes; family Gobiidae; genus Mugilogobius; species Mugilogobius chulae. Next base: position 17,612,793 of record CM076401.1, on the reverse strand, counting down.
GTCTTCTTTCCGCAAAATATACCAGGTAAAACTATATACATACTGTATACACCATGCATTTATAATTTGGACCATAACAATGTGTTGCCATGTCCAGTTTTTGAATGCCTTCAGTGTTCAATCCTTATCGGAACAATGTTATCACAAGCATCAAGCCAAGTTGCTTTTTCCAACTATACATTGTCATTGGAAAACGGAGCAGGAAGCCCTCATAAAGGAGTCCATTGCTGGTGGTCCCGTGACACTTGGTGGGGACATGAGAGCAGATTCACCAGGTAAGACACAAGCCTCACAGTAATCAAAAATGAAAACATGTACAGGCTCCCTAATGTGTAATTCTCAAGCCCCGGTGATGAAAGATGGCCGCCGCTTTACGTCAATGGCTGCGCTCAGTGGCGCATTGTCGCGAGATTAGCTAGTTTGAATTCAGCTAACCTCCGGCCACTGAACATGCGCAGTAGTTCTTTCTCCCACGCGGACGTGCGTCAGTTGCGTGCTCGCGTAACACGTGACACACGCTGACCAATCAGAGCGGGAGTTTGCTAGAGCGAGCAGAGCGGTAGCCGGAGCTAAAGATTAAAAAGCTATTTTTAATGAAACTGAAGACTTTTGAACCGGGAAAAAGTTCATGATATGAAACTAGGTAAGATTTGTCACAAAGTCCAACCTTTTAGAAGTGTGTAAGTGTTCTGTGAGGCGAGCAGGAGCAGTTTGTGATTGCATTGTGCTCTATGGAAAAAATGCTTTCTGGACAGAGGGGATTTTGCCGCTGCAGTAGCAATGGAGCGGCCACTACGTCAACTCGAGACGGTGTTTAGCTAGCAATGTCCTATCCAGATATTTTAATAGAGCCATGGTAATTCTCACACAATTAGGACATTCTGCCAAATATGGCAGTTACAGTATGATGGATGTGAAGAGGAACAAAATTCTGGATTTCCAGCTTGTCCAGGTAAAACATTACAAACTAACAGTACTATACTGTACATGGTGGCTGTTTTGCTGAAATATGTATTTTACAGAGCAATGAAGTTGGTAATAGTGTCCGGATGGAGAAGGAGGGATTTCGTCGATGCCTGTCTTTCCTTGAGCAACGAGGCCTGGATGTGCAGGCAGTAGTGACAGACAGGCATACAGGTGTCCAGAAGTTTTTGAGGGATGAAAGACCACACATCACTCATTATTTTGATCCTTGGCATATGGGCAAAGGTATGTCATTTGTTTGTTTATTTGATATACTTATATATATGTTTGTTTTACATGTGTCATTTTTTCAGGCATTGGGAAGAAGAGGGAGTTGCTTAGCAAACAAAGGGGGCTCCAGGACGTGGGTCTATGGACAAAAAGTGTGGTCAATCACTTTTATTGGTCAGCCACAACAGCCACATCAGGGGAAGAGGCAGTGGCAAAATGGTCTGCTGTAGCCAACCATATACAGAATGTCCACACACATGACAATGCCCTATTTCCTCACTGCCTACACGAGCCACTGGTTGGAGAGAGGGCAAGGCATTGGCTGAAACCAAGTAAGTATTCCATATATAATGTTCTGATCGCTTGTTATTTTGTTTTAAATGTGCCTTGAGTAATGGGCACAATAGAGTAATTTGCTTTCATTCACTACGTATGGTTACACATACCTGATGTTACATCAATGTTCTATTAAGGCACCGCAGCATGTGAAAGGCTTACCACAATTTTGCTAGCCCCACGTTTTATGAAAGATGTGCATAAGATAAGTCCACTTTATCACACTTCATCAATAGAAGCCTTCCATAGCCTCATTTTGAAGTTCACGCCAAAGAATGTGGCCTTCTCTTTCAGGGGAATGTTGTGCAGGCATAGGCGTCGGAACCATATAAGGTGAGGGGGACGCGTCCCCTCCACTTTTGCAAAGTGGCTGATTTGTCCCCCCCACTTTCACAGCCCGAGTCTGCCCTCCGCCACCGGGTATGCCCACAGGCTGTGGCTAGAAACCTGCGCTGGCCCCGAAATGCACCGCCACAAAGACCAGGCGGCAGCCTCAAAATATAGGCTATATACATGGCGTATATATATTTCACGGAGAGCGCGTTGGCGACCGCAGCTGACAGCATGGACGCTCCGGGCGGTCAGACCGGGGCTGCGCAGAGCCGCCAAATTTGAGTAGAGTGAAGGACAGCGGAGCTTGCAGATCGCAGATGTGTGCGTTTGTGTGCGGTAAACAAGAGAGGGAGAAAAGGGCGCACAGGCTTTAAAAGAGTGGAGACACGAGGAGGAGAAGAGTTTTGTCGTATCGCATCGGCATTAAAGGAATACATGCAACATCAGTGTAAGTACACCAGACCAACGCAGTTAAAACACTTCAACAAACTTTATGAATGACTTCGATGTGAATCGTGGGCGTGACCGTGTAGCGCGGGGTCATTCTCAGGTTCTGCTGCGGAGGGGGAGCCAGCCTCGTATGATTTTGTACAGAGGTGCGTGCGTTGCTCGTACCTGCAGCAGGCGTTGTCTTTCGGGGCGGACACGAACAGGAGGTTTGTGCTCGCGCAGGGCCACATCACAGCTTCAGTCTGCGAGAGCGTCTCTCTTTATTTTCTCCCATATGTCTTATTCCAGTCCGTGCGTAAATGCACTGTCTCGTTACGTCTACTTCAAACTCTTTCCTTGTTTACAAAGTTAAGTTTCCGCTAACTGCAGTGCAACACATCCTGCTGCTCTAACAAAATAAAAGCTGTGTACTTCACGGCAGCAGAAAGACACTTATTGTGAAAAAAAGCGACAGCAACAGTCTTCCTCTGACCAAACAACACGAGGATTCAGCAGCGGGGCAACTTAAAAGTAGCCTACTACTGTAATACTGTATAGCCAAGTTTAATAAAGTCATAATAATGTTAAGATTCTATTTATGAATAGGCCTAAAATTAAAATCAGAAAATCTTAGTGGTATTAGTGAACAAAATTCACTAACAACATAGAGATAACAATATTGTAATATAGAATATTAATATTAGTGGCCAGGTCCTATTTGTGAATGAGAAACTGTTCTCAACTGACCTACCTGATAAAATATTTCATGAATAAATAAATAAGTCAATGAAATACATAGTAAAATAATGTAGTGATTAAAAGCAGGCAAAGATATTTGTAAGAATAGGATACATTAGATCAAATACAAAATATCTAGAGCAAATTAATATCTCTTCTTAAAGATACACTGTGTATTATAATTAAACAAATGCAAGTTTTTGTCATTTATGTTTTTGTTAAATAGTTACTAAATAAATAATAAAAATGTGTTTGTTTTTTGTTTAACTTTAAGTAGACCGTTCAATTAAAGTATTGCCACAAATTAGTTGTTTGGCCTGTAGGAGGGAATTTTTTTAGGCCTATATGTGTCTATGGGAAAGATGTTCCTTTAGCTGTATTTTTTCACAATACGGTATAAAACATAGGCTATCTACCCCCAAATAACTTTAATTTTCTATTTTTGAAATGTGTAGTCAAGTTTTCGCCTCCAAAAAGTTACACAGTGCACTTTTAAAGTGATAGACTGAGTGTTGTGAGACTCATTCTTTAGGAAAAAGTATTTATTGTCCACACATTGAAACTTACAACACGACAGTGCCCAGAGATACCACTGACAAACAGCTCAGCTGTTGAAATTTAAAAATATCAGGATGTTCTAAGTCAAAAATACTTGCACTTGTCTGTGCCCAAGAGATCTTAAAATGCACCAGAATGCAGGAAATAATGTCTGCTTTTTCAAAATCTTCTGGGGGAGGACCCCCAGACCCCCCGCTAAAAAAGTGTCCCCCCCACTTTCAAAAACGTTGTGACGCCCATGTGTGCAGGTGAATAATTTATTTATTTATAACATTTATAGCAGTCACTTGCATGTAGTTCAATAGACAACTTGTGAAATTCAACAAATGTTGTGTTTTTGTAGACTTGAACTTGCAGCATTACACTACAATGAAAATGCTGACAGATCGCAAGCCTCTACTGCTGCTGGAGTGCCTACCCTAAATATAAACGAGGCGAGTACACTGTGCGACCCATAAAGACCAAGCCCACATTAGGTATGCATCATAGACAATAAATATGGCATGTTGAATATCTGTACCAAATGTTTTTGTTTTGTTATTTTTTACTGCAGCATACGTTGACAAGCTGATGACACTTTTGTTTGATTGTGTGGTGGAAGACCCGCTGCTCTATCAAACCACCTTTGAGAGCATACCTGTGCCTGAAAGTTTATGTGCTCAGTTTCACAGACCAGAGAAGCAAGAGGCTGCGAGCAGGCACAGGTCCAGGTTCTTCTAAATACACTGAGTGGGTATCATATCTAGATTATTAGATTATTATTTCCACATACTCAAAGCTGTTCATGTAATTGTAACTTTTATTTTCTATTTTCAGCATGACCTGCGTTGCTCACATAAAAATGGTTTTATACTGAAACGCTTTACTGAGACAGTATGCTGTTGTAGATTTGGTGTAATTCTAACAGGGACATATACTATGAGTACAAATACAAATATTCTGCACATGCCCAAAACCTTGCCATGTTTACCCTGATGTGCAGGTAACTACATGCGCCGTATTAATTCAATTTCTAGAAGATGTTCTTCTCTCATAACCGTAGTCCACAGTTATAAAGTGTCATGTTGTGTACAGTATGTCCACTGCAGACCCACTTTGATTATCAACATTATAAAATGTAACTACGGCTTGCTACTGCCACAGGGGAGCTGATGTGTTTTGATTTATTTTTCATAAAATAATGCAATCAGTCATGCAAGAGAATATAATTTATTTACTGAGCTATCAGCTGTGCTATGTAGCTGTGTCTAAAAAAGGAGAGGACAAGAAATCTGAAGACTTTTCAGATTGTCTTTACATAATTGCTTCTTGCTTGCACCCAATTTCCAGAAAGACATGCTGCATTACCAAAAACGGTCAGTAACAATTTGGATCCTGGGCTCATTTAGCCAAGTCTGCAGCCTTACCACTAGCTTTTGGACAGTGTAAAAGTACATTTGTGTATTTCCCCAGGCATCGGACACCTGATTCCGAGGCAGCATGAACTGCGTTTTCAAGGAATTATGGCGAGTGACAAGCTCATCCAATCAAAAGAAAGGGATAAATGTATAATAAGAATGCCTTTTCAACTCAATATGTAGACCACTATGCCAAGTTATGCAAAACACCATAAAGGTTTTGTAGTGTAATGCCTAATTGGGTAATTATGTGTCATTCCCCTGTGAAATAATAAACTGCACATTGACAACAGAAGGTTTATTGCAATTATTAAATGAATAATATACTGTTAAACTGAAATATTGTATTTTATAAAACTGTAACCAAATTGTATGTTTGTTAAAACTGCAACGCAGGCAGAAATCCTCTATGGTCCATCCTCTGGGAATTCCAGTCTTATCCTTGTGACAATGCAGGATGGGATGACCACCCTGACGTGCTGGCCTAAATAGCCCCAACACCATCTGACCACATTTCTATAGGCAAGGTGCCTGTAACAGCTGCAAGAAAATAAGCAGTTTGAATGTAACAATGTCAGTTTAAATGTAATAAGTGACAATTTATTTCTGACACTGACCTATTCTGCATTCTCCTCCATCTCTCCAAAGAGTTGGAGGTAGGTGCCATAGACAGCTTGCAGGACGTAAGGATTTAACGCCACTGCCTCAAATCCAGGGTGTTGTAAAATACAGCCATCAACACCAACTTGTGCACATCTGTTCATTACCTACAAGAGAAAATATTTGACATATATATATATATATATAATATATATATATATATATATATATATAATATATATAATATATATATATATATATATATATTATATATATTATATATATATACTGTATATATACACATATATAAATTTATATATATATATATATATATATATATAGAGAGAGAGAGAGAGAGAGAGAGAGAGAGAGAGAGAGAGAGAGAGAGATAGATAGATAGATAATTCGTGCTCTATTTCCCTACCTTTGGTGTTTCTCGACAGCACACGTTCTCCACTGGTGACAGTGAGCTGCAGTGACCGCATGTGCACCTGTTGAAGCAGTTGGTATAAGCTATGTCACTTTTGGTTACATCTATATAGATCCAATATGGTAAGGTCAACTTGCAATTCATCAACAGGCCCCATTCTCTCCTGTAATGCGTCTTCTGCTGCCTCGGTGATAGCAGCAAGTTCTTGAGCCAGCGGCTCAAATTGATAAGGCTCAGGGCCGGTGCTATCACCAATGCCTCCCTCCGTGTCGGATGACAGTGCTACAGAGATGTCATCCACTTCTGAGGACCGCTCGAACACCAAACTCGCATCACTCGACACGCTGAGATCGCTATCCATGCTTCGTGCTGTCAATCAACGTTTGTTCACGCTCCATGGGCGTCCCATAAAAGGCCTCCGGGCATCTCCCACTTTTGCGAGCCTGTTTGAGGTTCAGTTGTGGGCGGAGTTAGTCTCTGAACGCCTGTTTAGCCTCACTTTAAGTATAATGATCTTAACTTAATTTGAGTGAAATGAGTGGTTCCACCTGCTACGGGCCCTTTAAGCTTTAAAACAGTGACATATTCTGTATCAAAGCAGTTAAAGATCCTATTGTGTGTGAAATTTGTAGCCATGTTAAAACGATGTTTCATTAAAAAAATGTTGTTTTTTCTGTCACAGGGTTCTAACAGAAAAGATGGCAAAATCAATGCTCAGGTGGGTTTATTTGCCATAAACCAAAGTGCCAAAGGCATTTTACTGTGGCAAAAGTTTTCAAAATAATGTATTTACAATGTCCAAAACATATTTAGTCAACGACATCACGAATAACGTCGCTGCTAGGGCTGGGTACCGTTAGATTTTTTTCGATACCAGTACTTTAACGGTACTGGCTTTTCGGGACCGGTTCCTTAACGATTCTTTTTTCGGTTCTTATTTGTTTTAAATGTTAATTATAAGCCCAAAATACTATACTTTAAAACACACTTTTAGTTTGTTCAGTTAACCTACTACTCAAAAGCGCATTTAAATGAATCAGCTGTTCTTCACGTTGCTCCCACATGGAGCAAGTTAAGTTTCACTTTCTCGCCACACGCTGCAGCACTGCAACAAGACGCGACAAGATTTGTTTTTGACACTTTTACCCTTCACTTTACCTGGAGACAAAAGGAGAAATGAAGAAGGCTGGATTACATATATTTCTTACTCTGACTTATTTGGCTGCAGCACAGACGCGCCACAGCGGTACATTTGGGATTCTGCTTTCCACTACAGCGACGTGCAGGAGGATATTACGGCAAAGTTTGGATTATATTTTGTGTTTGGCGACATTCTTCTGCGTAAACTTCAGGCTTTGACTTGATTAGAAGAGTTATGAAGCTCAACACGCAGACTTTTGACAGAAAGGCTCCACCGGAGATGTGCTTTAATTGAATATGGACCCGTTGTTTCTTCGTTTCTTCTTTTTAAGAAGGTAAGCAGACACACTGCGGTTTGTTTGTGACACTTGCAGCTGCACGGTCTGTTTGGGAGAAGTGAGACGTGAATTGTGCTGCTAGTTTGTGCAGGCGCTGTAAGGTCACGCGGTTGGTTTGGGAGAAAGAAAGAAGTGAATTGCCGTGACACTGTAGAGTGAGCATTTGGCAGTTAGGTTACGTGGTGTTTTTGCTGTTTGTGGAGCCTAGTTCGCGTCAATGTAGGATCGAGCGCACGCGTGGTGTGGCATGTGTGGTGTTTGTTTGCTTGTTAACGCGGAGATTTAAAGCCAAGGAACCGAAAAATGGCACCGAAAGTGCGTCGTGTTTTCGGTTCCAGTATTTCCCGAACATTTTCGGTCGGTTCCAAGTAGGAACCGTTTTTCGGTGCCCAGCCCTAGTCGCTGCATCACTGAAAGGTTCTCAGTCTGAGGGAAAAGTACCAGAGCAGGACTTGTTGGTCCCCACATTGACCTCTCTGGTTCCTGGTCCTTCTTATGTAAGGGAGCCAGGGGTTAAAAAGCTTAGAAGAACTTTAAAATGTTATAGTGCAAAAACGCCTGTATGTATTGGTGACAGCTTGACTTCCACTGCAACATGTGAACATTCATTCTCAACATTGAAAAATATTTTCAGTGATCACAGAAGAGGAATCCTACACAGAAAGGCCAGTCTGACATTGACATGTCAAAGAAGTTTAGCACCGAGTGGGAAGAGGCTACTGAGAAAACTCAACACTGCATCAAGGAGGTCGCTGCTAGAATAAAAAGGGTAAGTTGTGTTATTTAAATTGTTTATTGTTAATTTTGATACAACCACGTGTCTCTTGTCTGTCTGGAGCTCAACAGTGACCGCCCACCATGGTTCCGGTGTTATTCTAAAAATGCCTGCCAGCCGAAAAATGCATCCCTTGCTCACGGAAACGCATACAGACGCATACAGGCAGCACAGTGGCAGAGTGGATAGCGCTCTGGCCTCACAGCAGAAGGTTGCAGGTTCTATTCCCGCTCAGGCCCGGACCTTTCTGTGTGGAGTTTGCAGTTCCTCCCCGTGTCTGGTGGTTTCCTCCGGACTCCGGTTTCCCCACCAACTGATAACATGCAGGTTAGGGAACACTTGGTGTAGTCGGGGTTGAGGCCCAGGTGTTAGGTGAATCTCCTCCTCTTACTGTCACTGAGTGGGGAGGGAAGGGTTCATCTCTCTGTGACGCGCTTTGTGACTCTGTCTGTAAACGCGCTATACAAATAAAGATTAAGATTACTGAAAACTAGAATTTGCCAGTATTAAACTTCTCAGGATGACTTTATATCCTGCGTAGTGCAACAGTTTGATTTGATATACTTACAATAATTATTGAGACTGTACTTTAGATTGGAGGTTAGCTTGCAGTGTGCAGTGATCTGTGGTGGCTTACTTTTTTGTAACAATTATGATAAATAAGCCACAGACACAGCTAATCATTACACTTGTTTTCATTTCCTAGCTGAAATCACTAGTTAATAGTGTTGTCTTTCCAAAATAGTCCACGACAGATGCCTGCCAAAATATGCATCCACTGGTGAGCTTAATACGCAGTACCTACGTCCCTCTCTGAGTTTGTTAATCTCGTCTGTTATTAGACATACGCACATATAAACTACTAAACATACACCTTGTGTGGTTCAATTCCAACCAGGAGGCTCACCAGAGGAGGTATATTCGGCAGGTGTCTGTAGTGGTCGTTTTTGGAAACAGGATTAATAATCTCTCTGTCTATATTAATCTATCTAGCTCGTTAGACAATACGCAAGTCCAGAACTGCCAGTGTGGAGTAAACATTTGTTTCAGCTTTTCTCGTTATAACGACCTTATATTTACGTTCAAACGACAATATTCTCGTTATTACGGCTTTTTATTTACGTTCATACGACTTCTTTTTACGTTCTAACGAGAATATAATGTAATTTGAACAACTTTAAATTTACGTTAAAACGAAAATATATTCTCGTTAAAACGACTTTTTATTATTATAAACAGACTGCTCTTCCCATGATGCGCCACAAGCTGGACAGCTCAGAGCCCTGTACTAAGAAGCTAGATTTGGGGTTTAGCGGGGTCAGTCCTGGGTTAAACCTGGTCTGGTCCTACGAAACTGGATCACTTCCTATCGGGGCAGATCTCTATGACAACATGAGACAAACTCATAACCTGCTCCGAAGTTCTGAATAAGTTAAAAAGACGAGGCGCTGGTCAATCAGAGGCGATCAAGAATTTAGGCCTTTGCGAAGAGACAGGAGAGAGAGAGATAAGAAAGGGCAGCGGGGAAATGAGGAAAGACGAAAGTCACGGCATATTTTATATCAAAGCGATGCGCACGTATTTATAAAGAGGAGCCATGAGATCTTATATGTAGCAGTAACACTGGAAGAATCCTGTTTAATCTGTGTGATGATTAATAAACGCTTTCATTGTCAGAAATAATGATTGAATGCACTTTTACACATTTGATCTTTACGCATCACTTTGACTCAGACAAAAGACACTTGTCTAAACCAACAGACTAAGCGGTCGATCTATTAAATGTTTGGTGATGTCTGTACATTTGTGCTTTAGTCTGTTATATCCATGCATGACATTTAAGTGAACTGTGTAGCGTAACCTCTGTGTCTGTGGTTGGCCTCGTACCTGGGTTAGTCATCCAGGCTAGGTTCAGCAACGTTCGTAGTACAGGACTCTGGAGCATCATGAAGGGCTGTCTATTTTTCATTAAAAGTCGTTTTAACAAGAATATATTGTCGTTTTAATGTAAATAAAAAGTCCTTTGAACGAGAATATATTTTCGTTTAAGTCGCTCAAACGACATTATATTCTCGTTTGAACGTAAAAAAAGTCGTTCAAGTAGGGGTGCAGGAGGGGCAACTGCACCCCCTGGTGTGAGCCCTCCCATTTGGTTGTTGGATCTTCTTTAAAATTTATTTTTTTGCTTTTCTTGCAGATAATAAATAAATTAACCACATTCTAAAACGCTAACTGCTTTTCCACCCTTATAAAATGTACATATTGTCCAAATTCGCATTATAAGGCAAATAAAAAAGGCGAGTTAATCTCCAAATCCATGTTGTTATGGCAACATGAGCTGTGTTAACACCGCCGATCCTGCAGAGGGCGCTACGTGCACAGTCTTTGGTTTAACTTTTTTCCACAACCGCAGATTCTTTAATATTAAGTTGTAGCGGCAGACTGCTCCGTCTTCTGCAAACTTTGGCTGGTTTTCACTTTGTTAATGCGATAGATCTGTCTAACCGCGAAAATAAAAGGCTGCTGCTGCTGTTTTTAACACAAATCCTCCGTCGTGAAAGGAAGGACGAGCTCTGAATCACTGCAATGTTGGACAACCAGAAGTTTCACGGAGTTATTTGTACAGACAGCGTCGTGCTTCTGTGCTGTTTTATTTTGTTTTTGGTGCACAACGGTGCAGTTTGCATGTCTGGAGCGTTTTGGACAAAACAACTTCATCTGTCCGGATTATTTTGGCTTTGTTCATCACCTCATCACTCCTTCAGAGCTGCTGCAGCTCAGGTAGCCTGTGGAGGTTCAGAGTTAGAGCGGGAGGTGCCGCAGCAATGAAGTTTACGTGGAATACGGCGGGACAAATCCACGTGTCTCTGGAGGAGTTTGGCCTCTTCTGAGCGGTGAGTAAAGTGATAAAGCGACAGTACATTGCGGGGTGGCTCCCGTGAAAAAGCGTCAGGTTGCTGTTTTAATGTTCAGTGTGCTAAACACGTGATCCGTTGGCATTATTTACATATGTATGTGGCAAAGTTCCCTGCTCACGACGAGTGTGTGCGTGTGGCGGTGTGTGTGTGATTCTAAACAGAAAGCAGAAAACATGTCCTTCTTTCTCTCTGGCTTGGCTGTGGTACTTACGCGGCACAGACGGCTTTGCTTGTGTGAGAGTGGCTCTTGCATTGGCCTTATGGAGCAACTTACTAAAAGTTACTTATAATTTGTCAATAAGCGGTGCTTGTAGAAAGCAGCCTGTCTGTGACTGTGTGCAGTTTGCCTAGTGCAGTGTGAATGGCCGCGAGATCCCGTGTTGCCGTTATTATCCCCCCCGGACACACTGCACCCCCTGACAAAATTATGTTCCCGCGGCTATGCTTAAGTATGTTTTTAGCATATTATTTTACTTCAACAAATTTTCACTGAATAATAATACATTGGGCCATATACAATTGCTTCGTGCACCACACCTTTAGAAATGAATCTTATTATGGCTGTAGAAATGTCACACTACATTTTAAACATCACTTGTACAATATGATTGTACTTTGCTCTTAGGTATTTATTTGTTGTCCTATGTTGCAGACTTCTGGTAATGACGAAGCACAGATCAGGAAGACCACAAGCAACAAATGTCGTCATGCCGCTGTCCTCATGATCTAGCTGTGCAGATGGAAAAAGCCAGGCAACTCTTACCTTTAAAGAAAATAAAACGTGCTTACCAGTTCTGTGACCCAGGATGATCACAAGTGGCTGCTCTGTCAGTTTCAGGGTCGTTTTACTGGCATTTCCTGGCTGCTGACACCAGAACCTAATGTGAAGCATGATTCGCTGCTTAATTTATCTGCTGACAACACATTTGGGCAGTGATGTTCTTGCTGCCCTGCAAGTATCAGTTAACCAAATTCAAGCCATCCAGACAGCAACTGTGGGTCAGAGGGACAACAAACGGCACGCTCAGAGGAAAGGTTGTTTGACAGCAAGCAACTTCGGCATACAGTAGTGTTATCCAAACAAGTTATCCCATCACTTGTCAGTAAAGTCACTGGGATGAAGGACCTTCGTGGTGTGCTTGCCGTTGAGTGAGGAAATGTCAATGAAAGTGAAGGAATGAAAGCTTTTGAAGAAGCAACAGGAAGACAGGTGAGCCAATCAGGTCTGTGGTTGTCGCGCTCTGGTGTTCTTGGTGCTTCTCCAGATGACTTGATAGGAGAGGCTGAGCTGATAGAGGTGAAGTGCCCATACAAGTGGAGGGACAGCACCATGGAGAAAGCAACGAGACACCAGTCCTTTTACCTCAGTCAAGATGAAGCTGGTGCGTATGTAACCAATTCATTTATGTTAGAATTACACTAAACTGTCTCTGTTGCTGTTTATTCTACATACCTGGCATCCAGTCATGGTCTGCTCACGTTTCTTCTGCGTGTGTCGGAACGTCCTCTTCCCTTTTGCAAAACCCTGTGATGGAACAGGTTGGTCATCCAATGTAAACCTGTGTTTTAAGTGCATTTTAATCATTATTTCAGTTTTATTTTGGTCATTGAACGAGCTATACTTGTGTTTAAGTCAATATTAAGCATTTGAGTTGTTCAAATGTTTTTATTTATCGACACAAAGAAGTCTGGAAAAATACTGACGCTGTAGTTTGGGCCAACCTCAGCAGCACATGTTGACTCTGTTCACTTTTACTGTAATTCAGGTTAAACAGAGACCACCTCCAATCGCTTGACTTATCACAAACCAGAAAGAAACACACCGGTCACATGTACCACCTGAAAAAAAGATCATCCATACTGGCACCAAGCACAGGGTCAGCTACATATTACAGGAAGGAATTCATGTTATTTCACAGTGTGGACAACCAAAGAGTGCTTGATTTTACAAAGTCTACGTGATGACACTTGGCAAAAATGTGAGTATTCTAGAGTGCTTCTTCAAGACTCACGTTCTGCCACGGTATTTCTGAATGAGATTAATCAGAATTTAGACGATGAGCAGTTAATCGAAATTATGAGCAATTACAGCTCCACAAACGTCTTTTAAACAGACATTTCTGTAAAAAAAAAAAGTGTGTGTATGTTTAAGTTGTGTTTATACAGTAAATAAAAGTAAAAATCTAAAGTGTTCAATATTGTCTGCATTCTGTTTGTGCTTCATTAAAAGTCAATCATAAATTAATTTATTTGCTTTGTATTTCTTATGTTAACTGTTCTGTCTTTTTGCTCATTTTAAACAATATTCACAGCTCCACAAAAAACTTTGTGCAACTGGAATCATGACATGTTGTAAATCAAAAGAGACCTACAAGTGTCTACTTTCATTAAAAAAAAGAACTGTTATTCTTAGGGTGTCAATTAGTGCATTAATGAGATTAATTAATTACAAACACATTAATCGAGTATTTTTTATAATCGCATTAAACTATTTTGAAATATTTAACTCCATTGTTTCCATATGTGAGTGGTAAAGTGACATAAGGGTTGAAGACTTCCTAAAGTCTTCATTTTCTTACAATATATTAGATTTTCATCTGCAACAATAATATAAATAATTAAATGGGATATAAACAAAACAAAAACAATTAAGTTGAGTGTTTCTCTCAGCAAATTTTAGGTGAGATTAAAAATAGATTAATTAATTACAGATCATAATAATTCAATTTTTTAATCGCTTGACAGCACTATAGTTGTACATTAATCTGCTCTCTTTTCATAGGCGTTTGAAATGTTTGTTTTCATTAGATTTCAGCCTTTGACAAGAAACTTTTGAGTTAACGTCCTTTTTCTAAATCAAACCTCGTGTCAGTGTTGTTTTCCTCTGTTCTACTTTTTGGTGAAAGAATCTGAGCCACTACAATGTAATAATGTCTTTAAGGGACTGTACCTGATTTTTGCATCCTAAAAATGTAAACAAACAGAAATAATTAATTTTAACCTTTTTCCTTCAGGCTACATGATTTCCTCACGTAGCTAATGCATTCCGAGCTTCAAAATTGTTCATCATGATGTGTTTTAATGTTTTTTCACAGCTTTAACAGCGAGGTGAGTCACTATGCTAACAACAGTTAGCCACAATGCTAAAAACAACAACAGAAAAAGTTGCACACAAACGAGATTTTATTAAACATAGACAGGACTTTGGGGACTAATTTCCACCTGATTAGATACATTAACAAGGCATCAGTGCTAGGGAGAAATTGCTTTTAAGTCTTAATCTTGTTGCAAAAAAATCGAGTACAGTCCCTTTATGATAAAACCAGGAGGTTTACATGATTAAAACAATAAAGACGAGTGTCTTTTTCATCTTTGTGTTATAGAAGAGAAGACACTTTCTGTAGAACTGTACTCTGGGTCCTTGTGCTCACACTATTCCTCCCTCTGCTGGTGAATCTGTGAAACTGCATCATGTATTTGACTGTAGACAAAGTCAGCACGTGCATCAGAGAAAACGATATTGTTTGTACAATAAAAGTCCAATGCTGGAAATAGACTTCATTGGCAGGGAAAGAGTCAATGATGTAGGTCTATGTTGACTTATATTTTTTGTCTAAATTATTTTTAACTTGTGCAACTTATGGTCTGGAAAACACATGAAATCTGCTCTAGTTAAAGTAACGACTAAAATTCTGAATCCCGTAATTTTTATGGACTGGATTTGTATTTACTTGTTTTCTTTTTAAAAATCTTGCAAAAAATAGAGGGATTTTGGTTGATGTCACTTTACACTCTACACGCGCATCGCCCGTGTTGATAAACCAGCCAGGTCTCACAAGAAAGTGTACATACACCACGTCCCATTCCATGTGGCCTTGTTTGGTCCTGCCATGTGGTATCGGTGCATTTC
This sequence comes from Mugilogobius chulae, assembly GCA_038363315.1. Lineage (NCBI taxonomy): Eukaryota > Metazoa > Chordata > Actinopteri > Gobiiformes > Gobiidae > Mugilogobius > Mugilogobius chulae. The sequence continues at coordinate 17,597,697 of CM076401.1, read as the reverse complement.
TGCGTTTGCGTCTCTCTCGCTCACCGGGACAGAGCAGCGACAACGGGCCGCGTGCACGAGACACTTTAAAGAATGAAACACGGGCCGCGTGCCCGCGATATAACGCCTAATCATTTCACAAACTCTGATCACTTGTGGAATAAGCACAGCGCAGCTTTTCAACGAAGCCTTTTCAAATCAGCCTAAGCTGGCGACGCTGTAAAAAAAACACTGCAAAAATATTGATAATAAATAAATAATATAATATACATTTACCACGTCTCAATTCTCTTTTGTACCCCTTCCCCTTAGCCCTACACCTACCCCTTTGCCTACCCCTTAATAATAAGATAACGAGACAGCTCTTAGAAATGGGACACCCCTTAACTTTGCCCGTCCCATGATTATGACGTGTCATCTAGAGACGGTCAAACACTCGGTCGCATCTTCGAAGCTATTTTGTTTGTTGAACAACATCATGCTACCGCAAGCTAATTTCGTGTCAGCTGCTGCGTGTGTTTTTGGAATATATTTTCATCTGCTGCAAGAAGGCAAGCAAATGCCCGTAGACGAAGAAATATAAGGCGTCTGACTGCATTAGTTGACAATTGGCTGGTATATATTCTGGCATCACTGCTAGCTGAGCTAGATGCTGTTACCAAAAAATGGTAAATACCTGCAATTTATATTGCATGTTTGCAGTAATGATGACATTGTGTACAAACGTTATCAATTTCTACAATTTGTGTGTTTAGGAGAAGGCTTATGATGAGTGGGGAGGATAGTTTGGTTAATCTGTACTCAAAAGCACTATTTCTACATATTAACATATTTCTGTATGTTTTGGCAGATGAGAGGAAGATATTCCCAGATAAATTGCCACGTACCAATTTTGCGACTGTGGTTTGACTTTGAGCTGGAACTAAATCAAGATTTCCTAGATCAGCTTTCCTAAACCAAACAAGCTACATGACATTGGACAAGGGTTTGCCTGGCTGTCTGGGAGTCAAGCTTTTAGCTGTGCAGCTGGAGCAATAGATGGTGGCCATGTAAGAATAAAAGCCCCGCAACACCATCACATGGACTACCTAAATTACAAGGGTTTTCATTCTATTAGTTTGATGGCTAGTTGTGATGCAAATGGACACTTTCTTGACATTTTTGTGGCGTATCCTGCCTCTGTACATGATACAAGAGTGCTAAAAAACAGCCCTTTTTACAGAGCACAGAGGTACCCCCTCCAAGTTATATTTTGCTAGGTGACGGTGGCTACCCATGCCTGGAAACTCCAGTGACATAATAACTCTTTTTAAGGAACCTGTACAAGAGCGCACCCAGACTATAACTATTTTGATTCCAGGGCCCGAAACATTATTGAAAGAGCCTTTGGGATGATGAAGACAAGGTGGAGGTCGACACTCTTCAAAGCTCTTGTTGTGAAGCACACCTTTGCGCCTCTGGTTATTGCTTCTTGTGCATGTTTACGTAATATGTGTCTGGAGAATGGAGATCTTTTGGACCCAGACAATGACATGTTAGAGGTGGGTTTCAATGCACAGCCACCACATGGGCAGTTGGCCTATCATGAGACTGCAGGAAATGCTAAACGCGACAGGCTTGTTACCCTTTTGGCTAATTTGCCAGATTAGTGACTTTTTACACATTATTGTAAAGAGTTTTTTGTATCTTAAACAGTTTGTGTTATTGTTAAATCTTTTTTCTGTTAGTGTTTGCAATAAAATATTTAACAACAATAAACATCTTTGTATTTAAAAAAAACACACACATGCACATTTCTGAAAACAAGTATTCTTTACTAAATGTTTGTACTTTAGAACATGTACATCGTGCAAACAAATGTGCAAAAACCTGACATTACGGTTAATTGAAATATATAAATAAAACATTTAAGTGAGGTAGAATTAAAATGGAACATGAACTTGTAAACATTTCTTTAAAGTAACATAAAGCTACATTTTGTCCACAAGCTGCTTAAACAGACCCAAAAACTTTTCAGATTTCTCCTCACTCTCCTCGTGCCTTTTCTGCTCTTTGGCATATACACTTTTTAGAAAGTCCACAACAGCATTGTTGCTCTTGCGTTTCTTTTTGGCGTTGGAAGGAGTTGATGGGCCTTCAGCAGCGAGGGTAGTGCTTGATGTTGAGGTCTCTCTTCTACAGTAGGATTGGCAGAAGCAGTCTCTTCAGAGTTGCGCTTCACAAATTCCTACAAAAATACAACAGTAATATATTTGAAATGCATGAAATCCAAACAAATGTAGATGGTATTGTAATATCTTACCACAGTCACTGGAGGGTCCACAGATGGTCTGGAGCCCAACACCTCATGCATGTCCTCAAAATACTGCCATGTGGAAGCTGTAGTTTCACCCCCTTCAGCGCCAGATCCAGTTTTAGGATTTTTCAAGTCCTGGTATTAAAAAAAAAGAACTAGAATAACATCTTACTTCCTGACGAGGCTGTATGGTGAACTGTTGCTGTAATCAAATCCATACCTTATACTTATTTTGAAGCCTGCTGGGTTGTAACTACTCCTGAAGACCTGCTTCTGTAAGGAATTGCCTGTAATCAAATGTACCAAAAGGATAACTACAGACCAATGCAGAGATGGAATACTCATATTGTAATGTTATATTTCATCTCAATTGTGTATACTTTGATCATGAAATAGTAATTGTTTCACTGTTGATACAAAAGTTTCTGTTGGACAATCCACAATCTCATAAGCATCAATGCAAGTATTTATGTGTAGTTCAAACTGTCAATATTGATAATATTTATTAAAAAATATCTTTTACTGTTTTTTTTTTTTCATAACTAACTAGTACTCTCTACAATAATTACACGTTAGTTAGCAGGTCTTATAGAGAATTGAGTACATTGTTGTCAAGTGCTTCTTCTGAGCTGTACAATTTAATATTTCCACCACAATTATTGACGGCACTCACTCCCACATTGTAAACCCGAACAAGTAGCAGTACTCAAAAAATTTGAGGAAATTGTTTACCTCAAATTTTTTTAAGTTAATGAACTTGAAAGTCACAATTAGTGTAACTTTGATTTACCAGTTGTTTAACTCATTGGTTTTAGTTTGTTCATCTTTAAAGTCCCACTTATTCTAACTAAATATTACCAGTTAGTACAACTCATAGATTTTAGTTTGATGACTTAAAAGTCACAATTGGTATAACTCAGATATTATCAGTTGGTATGACTCATTGTCTCCAGTAGTTTTCCCATGGAGCATGAGGCTAGTGATGCAGTTTGAAACCGCTTTCGAGTGCTTTGGACTCGAACGTTGTTCAACCAGTGGTTCCAAACGCAGTTAAACCTCGTACATAGACGTTAAAACGCGTGAGTGAAGTGTTCATGAAACACTCCGCTTCAACGGTTTCACTAGAGCCACGTCTCGAAAATCATGTCAAACCAAGTTTGATTGACAGAGATTTCACGGACCACAAAGCACGCTCAACCTATCACAAAGTTAAAGGAATGACTTAGCATCGCTGGTGTAATGCTACAATACTGATTGTTTAATAATCCAAACGGCTTTTCCTTTTTCATGACATGACATTGCAGCGTTACAAGTATTCACTGCTTATTTGAAAATGCTCCTAACATTCAAGTGTGGCAAACTGATTTCTTGGTTTTGTTCACAAATCTTTTATGTGGCAACTAACAACTCTCAACGTTTATTTAGATTAATTACTAATAATAGGATATTCTTCATTGCTATATAAATATTGTCCCATAACCAAACATGACCACATTTAGAAGTTTGTCACACTGCTGATTTATCTGATGGTCACAAAAATGTCTTTCAAAGCAGGTAAAAAAAAAATAAAATAAAAACTTGACTCCACTGCCAAAATATTAATTTTTGATAAAAACTGATTGCATTTCATGCTGTTTATTTTTATTTCAAAATAACATACACAAACTATTAGACAAGCTTATTATACGTCAGATAATGTGGTTGACACTGATACTGAACATCCAACACTGCAGATCATATCAAAGTACGACCTCATTGTTCAAGTGCTTGCTGGTCGGCTTAATTACCCATCACATAGGCTTAGAATTCACCCTTAGATAATATGAAAACTATGAGTGTATTGCTGTTCTTTAATGTAACATTGAGAAGTCCTCTAGAATCTATGGTTCAACACGTGACCAATAAATCCACTGTACATTCTCTGATGTGTCTCACTGATAGCTTGAACAGTCACAGTGAGATAAGAATGACTTACCATCGCTGTGTAATGCACAAGACTAGATTAGTCTAAAAAACAAACCTTTTCCACAAATTTTGTGACTGACCATCATGATTCAGTATGCACCGACCAATCAGGATTCACAATGTATTCAAATGCAGTTCTTGGACAAACCATGAAAAGTCAAGTGTCGAAAGTGACTTGTGTTATACCCATGATCATAGCCATCTGTTCCTGATTGGTCAGCAGCTTCTGCAACTTTATTTAATAATTCTAATAAGTTTTATATCATCTATGTTTTTAATTTACACTTATCCTAAACTCACAATAATTGTCATTAATCAAAAATATTAGTTACAATTACTCAAAAAAGAACAACATGTTACTGTAACTTAAAATAATTCAGTAGGACTTTATGTAAAACTTGAGTATACACAACTAATCTATTTAATTAATGTGAACATTTGGGTTTACAGTGCAGTTTTTTTACAGTGTATTTTAATTTAGGGAACTTGTCCTCGTTCGCTGATCCAACACGAATCAGCCGCCTCGTTTCATCGGGGGTCCCTGAAAAAGAAAAAAAAAAAATCACGTTATGAAACAATAGCGAGTTGAAAGTTGAAAGCTACGACACATGTCACTATACAAATACGACTATGCGTTCTGAAAGTCGGTTAACTAGTGGCATACGCAACCCAGTTAACTAACGGCAAGTTACAAAAACATTTACTTCAAAATAGTTTTATATACGCAAGCAACTCACATCTGAGTGTCTCCTTTGCCGCTGTAGGTACAATATTTGCTCGGGCTGCAAAATCTACTCGGGTCGACGACGACAACGGACTATATTTGAACTTATTTTCAAGAAAATCGACATTTTACTTGCTACTTATGATCAGTATTAGTATGTTTTAGCTTTGTTATGTGAAAACGGAACTTTAAAACTGATTTTATTTCGCTAGCTTGGTAGCACCACGTTAGCACAAGCGAGACGTCATGCTGCGCTCTGATTGGCTGTACATAGAGTAGTGGTTATTGTATTTTTATCATTGTAGTAGCATTCATTTAAACAAAATTCCGACATCTATTTGGTAAATCTTAGATAACTTTGATGTTTAAATAAATCAGTTCTTCTCGTTACTCAGCAAAGCCAAATACTTGTAACAGTGACATCTAGTGGACTCTTTATAAACTGCAGCAGCTCCAAAAACATGAAACGGCTGTAAAAATACATTTTAGTTGTTAGTAATGCCAGTAAATTAAATTCTAGACATGATACCTTTTGTTTGTATGTAATAGAGATGAATTAGTGTTTAGACACGTGTTCAACTGTCTAAACAAGGACAAGTATTCATCAATAAATTGTAGTTAATGATAACAGCATTTCCAACTCAAAGTTCTGCCCAACTGTCTTTGAACAGTACACTAATTAAAACACTTAAGCTATAATAAGTTTTAAAAGTTTATTTTGGAAAATAATCAATTAAAATCGCAGACTCATTTAAAAACATACGTTAAAATTGTATTTTAATGTCAATAAATTCATTTTATTAGTCGAAAAAATTGTTTAACTATCTCAGTGACGTCATCAACCCTCGACGGAAACAGCCTGAGTAGATTTTGCAGCCCGAGCAAATATTGTACTAACACCGCCATTCTTGTAAGAGGTGCACACCCCTTTACCTTTGCCCTTTGTCTCCATGTTAAAGAGAAATCCCTAGTCAAAAATCCTTTTGGATTTTGGAACGTCTTATAGGAATCCTTTAGGACAAAAGAAATCTTATAGGATTCCTTTCAGAATCCTATTGGACAATTATTTGTCCAACTGGACTACGTCAGAATCCTATTGGACTACGTCAGAATCCTATTGGACAAGTATTTGTCTTGCTGGACTACGTCAGAATCCTATTGGACAATTATTTGTCCTACTGGACTACGTCAGAATCTTATTGGACTACGTCAGAATCCTATTGGACAATTATTTGTCTTACTGGACTACGTCAGAATCCTACTGGACTACGTCAGAATCCTATTGGACAATTATTTGTCCTACTGGACTACGTCAGAACCCTAAAATCCTTGAATGTAAAACTAAATTTAGCTAGAGACGAAATTGAGTTTTGAGAAACTGAAGCTCCATTTAGGATTCTGTGTGAGCTGTTTTGCAAATTAACTTTAGAAGGAACAAGTGTGTCAAAGCAGTTGAGAAAAACTGTAATTAGCCAATCAGAGACACGAATATTCTGCCGGGTAAAAAACAACATGGCTGCTCCCGACGATAAAAATCCATGGAAAAAATATCACGTGGAACTGAAAAACATCACGGATTTCTGCAGAATCAATGAGCAAAGCAAAAAACAATTTTAATGTGAGGTTAGTGAAGTTAGATTTTGGTCTAAATGACAGACGACCAATCAGCTCCTTTGTTTCAGCGTCATAAGCTAATCTGATTGTCCGGTATGATGTAGATTTGATCTGAAATGCAGGCGGAGGGCGTGGTGACCAGACCCACTCTGAGCAGTTTACTGAAGTGTGGGTTCTGGATCCCAGAATAGGATCCAATCCAATAGGACTGAAATCCGATAAGATTCCTTTAGGACTTTCTATTGGATTTTGGAACCAACCCTAAAGGATAAAATCCAATAGGACTGAAATCCTGTTGGACTAAAATCCTATTCGGTTCCAAAATCCAATAGAAGTCCAAAAGGATTTTTTGACTAGGGATGGAACACCTTCGTCTCTCATGAATGCGCAAAATGGAGGGTAGGGCTAAGGCAAAGAGGTGGAATTGAGACGCACCCTTAGTTAAGTAGTAGTTATTTTGTTGTCTTTCTTGAATTTTTATTCTAAAATCTTTGTTTAGAAGAAAAGCAATTTATTATATTGTTTTTTTATGAGTAAAAGCATCGATAAGAGAACCATTAAAAGACCGGATCAATAAGCAGTATTGATATTGAGTAGTATTGATAAATCCTTAACGGTACCCATCCCTACCTCTGCCACTTTGAAAAAAAAAAAAAGGCTTCTCGCCCCTGAGTTCAATAGATGTGAATACCTCTGTCCCTCTCCCACATTTTAGAAAAATCACCACTTTATTTACGCTGATGAGAATACTTCACTTTGTTTACCTGCTGCTGTTTGAGGACACGTGCCACTCCTGTTCAAATCTTCATTAGCCTAAATGTGTGCCCCTGCGTGTGTCTGATGACTCCGTCTCAAAGATCTACTCCAGCAGAACCTGTGATTGCTCATTAGCGGGCTTAATTAGGACACAATCATCTGCGTGTGATTGGTGCGTGAGCAGGAAGGGCAGAGGGAGTCCTGCTTTGACTTCAACACAAAAACAAAACCGACAAAAAAACTGAAGAGTGAGAAGTGTTTGTGAGGTTCAGTGATGCAACAGTGGCATCTGGTGGACAAAACAGGGAAACTCAAGCAATGGAAGCACAGGAGACCAAAGAGGAGAAAAGACATGAGCAGAATCAGAAAGGTTCTTTAGCCAACTTAATATATAAACTTTGAGGGGAAAAATAACAATCCAATAAAAAACATTAAAATTATTAACATAGAAATTTTCAAATACATTCTTAGGTGTAATATTGATGAGAAAACTTAACTGGAAAACACTCATCAGTGTACTTAAGACAAAATGAGCTAAAATGATTGCAATAATGCATATAGTCAAATATGTATTTAAGGAGGCATTTTAATTAAGTAAGTAATCTTTCTTTGTATAGCACCTTTCACAGACACAGAGTCACAAAGCGTTTCACTGTGAGACGACGATCCCCCAGAGCACAATCCGCTCTGCCAACGTGCCGCCATTTTACCACAGTAGACCACCGACGCAGCATAAACACTGATTAACACATGTATAGTTTAAAATGTAAATATCTTAAGACTTTACAAGCTTTGTTGCAAGCATAACAATTAGCATAAACAATGAAAGTGTTTTAAAATGGCCTTTTCTTCTTATAAGAACATTGCTTTAGCTGTTTTGGCTAAATAAAACTGGATTTTCAGTTCCAATTCATTGTAATACTACATCACAAGTTTAAACATTTACATCTGATAAAAGGGCTCAAACAATATCCACAGGAAGAGGAACTAAATTCCTCACAAATATATATTTTGCTTTCATCTTTTACCACAAATGTTGATTGCGTAGTCCATGGACTTTTGGCAGAGGCTTGGTCTTGTTTGATGTACAAACTCAAAAGTGTATCTCATGGATGATGGATACTCAAGGTAACACGATCCTCTGGAAGATCTGAAATGCTATAGAGATTGGAAAGTTCATTGTTAAAAGAAGGTCCTCAAACTGCACAACCATTGGTCCCTTAATTCCAAAAATGGTATGGAGTATCATCATTAAGTTCATCGGCTGAGGAAGGTGTATTTTCAAGGCTGACACGGCGGATACCAATTGGCGACAAAATAACTCGTAGTAGCATTGCTGAATAAGTTGGCTCTGAAAAATGTGAAAAATTATAAAAAATGAGCAAAATAATATTTATTACAATTTAGTTTCTATAATAAATACCAGCTTTGGTTCTGTCCTTAATTCTCTAAGGTTCTGCCCTCAGGACTAATTGGCACTGGCCTAAGGGCTCATGGCTCTGAAGAGGAGAGCGCTCTGGAGTCCAAGAATAACATGTTAGGATTCAGGACCTGGCGTCCATCGGAGGTTGTAGGCAAAGACGAAAACATCGGAACAGTCTTCATTAGAAACTACTTACTTTTTTATTGAAGAAGAAAGGTCTTGGCTGTCAGGAGAAGGCAATTTTGGAGTTTTTTTTTTTTTTAACCAATGGCAGCTTCTTCATAGTGTGGTGTGTAAGGTTCAATAAGGAAGCAGACGTGTCCGGCTAACAAAATGCATATTTGAACTATTTTGCCAAAGACAGGGAGTCCACTTGTGTACCGAAAGAAAGATTCCTACTGAATATGTCGTGCCAGTCAAAGTAATACGACGAGTACGTTCAACAGCGTCTTTCCGAATGTGACAGTATAGACTGCGGGCAGCCTATAGCTATGCCACTAAAATAAAACATGTTTCTGATTGGTCAACGGTGACATCACTCGCATATAAAAGCGCTTCCGTTCCCACCTTTCGCCCTCTGACCTCACGCTCTTACTTCCTGTCTCGGTTGTGTTGACATCGCTCGCTCACCACTCTCAGGTAGTATCCAAAATTACACTTTATGCGCAAAATATAGTACCATTTGTAGCGCTGATTAAATGTTTGAATGTAGTGCTGCTGCCATGGGCCTGTGTAAGCTGCGACGCTGCTGTTGTGTGCCGCCCGCTGTACCGGTGGTCGGGTGTGCGTCCTGCCTAGCGTCTCTACTAAAGCCTCTGCTGAGCACGTCCAGCTAATGTCAGGTGTGTAGCGCAACCTACAGCCGTGTAAACGAATGTTTTAGCGCCTATTTAGAGGTAATGTCTACTTAATCTTTTACTGTAGATGTCCGCCATGGAGCTGTGGGTGTTCCTTGCTGTCCATTGCCAACTTGCTTGTTCTGTTAAGTGTACATAAACGGCGTTCTCCTGGAGCCAGGTGGAGGGCTTCCGTGTCTGCCTGTCTGTCTAGACACTTAAAAGAACTGTATTCAAATGGACTTTGATTCATGAACTGTCTGCTTAACTTATTTAAACCAACAGTATACAATGGATTTAACTTATAAATTGTATTAATAAATGTTATATTTGCTTTTGATAATTTTGACTCAAGCCTCTGACTATTGACAACGAACCTACGTGCCTTACATCTAGTTAATTGGTCCTGGCCAACTCCCAGGTGGCGTTGTTGGTTTTTGTTTTGTTTGTTTTTATTTTCAGCTAAAGTTAAACACATTACACATAATTTATTAATGTCCTGATTTGTGATCATTATTCTTTCCCCCCTGCCACATTTTGGCTTATTGTTGGCAGGATGTCGATACAACCAGAGGCTTGTTTTATTTGAGGTGAATTTGTATCTAATGCTAAGCTAAAAGAACAATAGTATTTAACTAATGTAATCTTTGGGGTGAAACTTGAAGTAACTGACCAACTGGGTTTGTTTTGTTTTTATTTTGCCAATTTGCATGTTTTTGTTTTTGTGCTTTGTGTTTAATTTGTGTGAATTGTGTGAATTTTGTTTAAGCTACAAACCTTATGGTCATGTGACTAATTAGTTACACCTGTGAGAGCTAATGTTAATTGCTACTGTTGAATAGCCTACACCTGCTGCGATACATGGTGCTTGTTTTGCAGTTATTTTTTGTTTAACCCCAAAACTGGATAAAAGCAAATGTGATTGTGGAAATGACCTGTTTGTGTTGATGTTAAAAGGCAAGGCGGTGGTCAGGAGTGGTCGAGCCGCGGTGGAGTGCAGGAAGCGGGCGTGAGAGGTCACAGCAGCTTGGCACCGTGGTGGGTGCTGTATCTCTTGGTCTTCTGGGGTGGCTCAAACCCGCCCGGGCAGTAGTGGGTAAGCTGAGGGGTAGGAGCTGCTGCAAGTCTAAAAGCAGTATCCGGGGTGGCCTCACTTACCATAAGCTGGTCAATGCAGCTATTGCTTTAACATGGATAGACTGGGTACAGTGCTTTTAGTGCCAAGACATGTTTTATGAACTGTGTTGTGTTTCAGCTGATAGCCGTAAAGGCCCCTCATCCAGCCCAGTGCACAGGTGGACGGTGAGGCAGCTGTGTAATGTTTTTAAATGTAAAGGACAGTGGTTGGTGTGGATGTGATGGGCTGCTGTAACAGCAGATCCTGTTGTAGACATCCATAGCGTAAAGCAGCCTCCAGTGTAGTCATTTCGCCATAAAGGTGAACCCTGTATGTGTGTTTTAGTCGGCACTCAACAAGCCTTAACTGTAACCGTCAAGGTACCTCTTCTAGCTCATGTGACGAGTGGAACGAGGAGGATATGCAGTGGTAGTTGGTTGTCCTCTAATGTATGTGTTCGCGCTCTGTATTTTATTTTTGTTGGTACTCAACAAGCCCAAATAACTGTCGCCTTCAGGGCACCTTGTCCAGCCTATGTGAGAGGTAGTACGACGAGGAGATAGCAGTTATGGTAGTTGGTTATCACAGTTGTATGAATGTACAGGCCTAGTATGAATGAGAACATTGTCGGGGCGACAATGCATTTTGGGGGGTGGAATGTGACAGTATAGACTGCGGGCAGCCTATATGCCACTAAAATAAAACATGTTTCTGATTGGTCAACGGTGACATCACTTACATATAAAAGCGCTTCCGTTCCCACCTTTCGCCCTCTGACCTCACGCTCTTACTTCCTGTCTCCGGTTGTGTTGACATCGCTCGCTCACCACTCTCAGGTAGTATCCAAAATTCGACTTTAAGCGCAAAATATAGTACCATTTGTAGCGCTGATTAAATGTTTGAATGTAGTGCTGCTGCCATGGGTCTGTGTAAGCTGCGACGCTGCTGTTGTGTGCCGCCCGCTGTACCGGTGGTCGGGCGTGCGTCCTGCCTAGCGTCTCTACCAAAGCCTCTGCCAAGCACGTCCAGCTAATGTCAGGTGTGTAGCGCAACCTACAGCCGTGTAAACGAATGTTTTAGCGCCTATTTAGAGGTAATGTCTACTTAATCTTTTACTGTAGATGTCCGCCATGGAGCTGTGGGTGCACTGTAGCCGCCTTGCCTTTCAGTTCCTTGCTGTCCATTGCCAACTTGCTTGTTCTGTTAAGTGTACATAAACGGCGTTCTCCTGGAGCCAGGTGGAGGGCTTCCGTGTCTGCCTGTCTGTCTAGACACTTAAAAAGAACTGTATTCAAATGGACTTTGATTCATGAACTGTCTGCTTAACTTATAAATTGTATTAATAAATGTTATATTTGCTTTTGATAATTTTGACTCAAGCCTCTGACTATTGACAACGAACCTACGTGCCTTACATCTAGTTAATTGGTCCTGGGCCAACTCCCAGGTGGCGTTGTTGGTTTTTGTTTTGTTTGTTTTTATTTTCAGCTAAAGTTTAACACATTACACATAATTTATTAATGTCCTGATTTGTGATCATTATTCTTTCCCCCCTGCCACACAATGGCATGCTGAACCTCTTTGTCCAAACTGCTGATGGGCACAGCTGATACTTTAGATGCCTCAATGTCAGGTAAGAAAATACTGGGCATTTTGAAAAAAATGTGCCAACATTAGCTGATGCCTTGTCGCTAAAGTCCAAAGAATGTTTTTAACGTTGTTGACATCTTAAACTACTTTTTTGAAAATCGAATGCTTTGCCTTGAATCGATCGGTCGAAGAGTCAGTTGGAGGTCCAAATTTCTGAATCAGTTCAGGGTAATGTTCAATGAAGTGGTTCTTGGGGAGTAGTTTGAAGGTGGGAAATACGTTAAGTAGCTGCTGCCTGTGGTCAGATATTTTTGATTGCAAGTAACAAACAGAATCTGGAGTGAAGCATGGAGTTAATAACAATTCCACAATCTCTTTCAGCTCCAGCACCAACTCCCATGTCTGATCTCCAACAGGACTTTTTGGCCAATAATGAAAACAAGGCTCCAATTTTCATGACCATTACCCCCGAGGCTTCCCTTTTTTTGTAAGTTGGTGAAAAATGTTGTGGTTGTTTTCAGTATTTAAATGGGAAGGTCTGAATTTCCAAATTGAGCTGGTCTAAAGTGAAATACTTTGTAGACATTAGATCAGCCAGACACAGACTCAGCTCAAGTACATTGTGCAAAAGGTCTGGTGGAAACCCTGTGCACACATAGAATCCTGCTAGTACATTGAGCGGGCATCGTTGCTTCACTGCATCGATGAAACAGAGTTCACTTCATTTTATTTCTTCCACAGCTTTGTCATATGAATCCGGCGATCGACTTACAAATGTACCACATCAGTTGTCTGAATATCAGCTCGAGAAGCAAGACAGAATCGGCAAATCTTTTCTACATTAAATGACTCCTGAAATCTGGCCAAAGAATGTGCAGCCAAGTTGTCTGCTGCAACAGGGAAGATTGTGGCTTTCACATTGGTAGAGAGTTTTTGAATGAATATACCATTTTGAATATCTTGGATTAACGGTGAAAATACAGATTAGCAGATTAGCCAGTGTCCAATAAATAGCACAAACTTTGTGTTTTGTTCGGACAGTTCCTAAAGGGTTACAAATTTCAAAATCATCTATCTACAAGATAAGTGAAACACAGGGGATGCTGGCTGAAAGAATGACATTTTTATAGTAGTAACCATTTTTCATCTGTTTTATCGCCTAATGCCTACAAAACTTTGTCTCTTTCAAGAATTACAGAAAGTACTTTAATAATTGGAACTTAAACAAATGTATGTTTTTGTTTTTTTTTAAGTTACTACAATTTGTACTGAACAGGATCAATTACAGTAAAATCTGTTCTAAAAAAGGCTTTCCTTTTGTGTGCTGTGCCGAGCGGTCCGTTTCTTGAGAAGCATTTGAAGTGGAATTGTTTGAATTAATATCTGAGTTACATACAGTATGACAGCAAGTTAGCAGCGGTACAGCCATGCACATTTAAAATGTCTTCCACTGCCTGCTTAGTTAGCTGACCGCAATCACAATACTGATCAGAAAGTAACACTGAACACAACCGAATAATTATTTAATAAGCTTTGGCAAAAGATTAGTTAAAGTTCCGCAAATCTCCACAATGTCACTAGCCAATGGAGCCAGTGCAAGTGGCAAAACCTTTCTCAACATTTCAAAGTTTTTGATACTCTCAATGGCTTCACAACACGTCCCGGAAGTTGCTCCTTTCATTGCATGTTCCTGGCTGAAGCCTCTGTCCGCCATGACCATGTCTTCTTTCTGCAGTTTGGCATAGAAGCCGCTTTGCTGTCTCATACACCCACCCCGACACTTGGACAGAAACGACACAGTGCCATAGAGTAATGCCAGTAATGCGGTGGTGATGTTTGTAGTTACTACATGTTTTTGCTCGAGCTATGAGATTGAAAGGTCGTTCAGTGAAAATCTCTGTGCAGTCAATAATCACTCTGCATGCTGAGTATTTTTTCAGAAACTTCCTTGGCAGAATTTGGCATTTGGTTTCTTTAGAAGGCCGATGTATGAGGAAACGCAGACATGAAGCCAGGACAAGAACACTGCGATTTATTATTTTGAAAACTGTAGAGGAGGATATTTCAAATCTAAAAAACAGGTCCTTCTTTTTTAGCCCAAGTCTCAGCTTCATTGAAGTGATGAGAATCTGGTCTTCTTTGTTGACCTATTTCAGTCCTAACGAGACCAAAAACAAAATAGAACAATTAAATGCAACTGTTGGTATACCTGTGTACAGTTTGCATTTCTCATCAGTGACATGAGCAGATGACCAGGTGGCTTTCTTAAGAAAAGAGAGGGATGAGTTGTTGTCAGCTTCAGATTTCCATTTTCTCCTTCTTGAGGTCTTCCACCTGCTGGATTAAAAGCTCCACTCTCTCTTCATTTACAAAGGCCTGTGGTTCATTGTTTGCTGCCATCTGTTAATTTAGAAATAAAAATAACATGAACCTAAACAATTACTAGATAGATAGCTTTTTTTAGCCTGGTTTGGTGATCCATGGGTGGAATGGACCACCAAACCAGTCTTTTTTTAAAGAAAAAAAAAAAAAAAGTCACTAAACTGACTTGAAGGATAATCGGGGTCCTTTGGATCAGAAGAATTATGGCCCTGTGAATGACAAAAAAAAAATGTATAATGAATTTTAACCCTAGAGAACCCAAGACCCCTTTTCTTTTTTGGAAAATTATGAAACGTGCTTTAAATGATTGCTCTGAGTTCACTGATCACCAAAATATCCACTTTTTCAATTTTAACCCTTTAATCCCTAATTTAGGTTTGGGGTCAAATTTGTCCCATCGGGCTTTAGGTGCATCTTCTCAAAGAATCACAGTAACAAATACTGTTAAAACAAACTAGTTTAAACCCAAATCTTTTTTACTTCTTTACTGGTCATATGATTGTCTACAAGGTGGATGACAGAGAGCAGCAGTTTGAATCGGTTGCAGCTCGTTACAATTGCTATATAGACCCATATTGAACTTTTTTTGTCGTACTCAGGACATAAAAAAACTAATTCTATCTTCAGATAAACTTCTTGAACTTGTTCTATCTCCTTTATCAAAATATCTACACCTGTCACATACTTTTGAGCACCGTGTAGATCGGTGTGTGTTGCTAAACTATATTTTCCAACATGTCAAGGGAACTAAAGCGTCAAGAGTAAATCAGTGGCATGTCTCTCTTGGCATCTCAACTTGTTCACCTTGAAAGTTCACTTTTGGCACCTCAAAGCTTTTTTGCCACCTGTAAGCTTTTGCAATAAATTTGGCTCTATTTGTGGGCTCCCACTCTTGACAAGCAGCTCATCTTCATCACAGGATGAGTTATTGGACGAGTTACTGTCATGGGCAGAATATTCACCACCATCACTTTTTTTTTTTAGTTGAAACAGTTCATCAGACTCAATATTGCTGCTAAATGAAGAGCCAAATCACTAGAATCAGTTTTAAGATGTTCCAATACTTGTCTTGCAGTAAACTTCCCCGTTGCTTCTCCTGTCGTGAAAAAAGACCAAAAAGGACCATAGTCCCTGAAAAGACATAGGTATTTACTTTATTAGTCACTGGCCCTGAGCTATAAAGGTGACTCAATAAAATATATAATAGAAATTAATTTATTTCAAGGCTTTACAAGAAAAGAGTGTCATCATTCTTTTCCTACAAAGTCTCACAAAAACCCAAAGGGTCATTTTTGACCCAATCTTTTTTAACCCTTACACCCGAAGTGTCATTTTTGACCCATCATTTTTTGAAATGGCTCAGAGTTGCTGATTTATCAAAAAAATATATAAAACGTATTTCTAGTAATTCGGCAAGCTCTTACAAAATAGATTAACAAAAAATATGCAACTTTCTCAATCGCTGGTTTGGTGAGGAGACGAGTCTGTTTGGGTACGTTTCAAGCTCAAAAAAACAGCATGTGGTCAACAATTTTGACACCACCATTTTGGCTAGTTGTAGTTCAATTTTGATCCACTAGATGTCTCTTTACAAGGGCCAGAAGTGGCACTATGGGCTTTTAAAGTTAAAATTGACAAGTTTTTTTATGTTTGTTAATTTTGGGTAGGAGCAATAACCTGCGGACAAATTTGACCCCGTGGGTTCTCTAGGGTTAAAAAGCCATATCAACATCTCACGATCTCTCTGGGTGGAGTTTGCATGTTCTCCCGTC
The DNA here is from genome assembly GCA_038363315.1 of Mugilogobius chulae. NCBI lineage: Eukaryota > Metazoa > Chordata > Actinopteri > Gobiiformes > Gobiidae > Mugilogobius > Mugilogobius chulae. Next base: position 17,581,243 of record CM076401.1, on the reverse strand, counting down.
ATCGTGGGTTTTCTCCGGTTTCCTCCCACCTCCAAAAACATGCATGTTTAGGTTCATTGGGCATCACTGTAAATTTCCCTTAGAGAATGAATGAGAGAATGAATGTTTGTCTGTCTAACCCTGCGGCAAGTTGGCCACTGTCCAGGGTGTTCCCCGCCTAAGGCCCAAAGTCACTGGGATAAGCTCCAGTCACCCGCGACCCCTAACGGGATTAAGCGGTAAAAAATGAATGAATGAAAAGGCACAAAAAATGTAGCTGGTAACTGTAACGACCTCAACTAGTGCTAATCTACATGAAGTAGACTCTATTTGCTCTAAGTAGACTGAAGTAGACTCCAATCAATCCTAATCTTGATCTACAGCTAGTAGTATTTAAAAATATATTAATATTATTATTTTATTGTCACTGTAAAACTTACCAAATATGAAGTGGTCACTGCCCACCCAGGGTTCAAAGGTTTTTGTGGCTTTCCCTTCACAAACTAACACGCTTCCCTTTTGTGGGCCTCTAGTGGCAACCTAAAAATCGTCTTCTCCAACCCCTTAAACAACTCCTCGGCATATTTGGTTTCTGTTTTATTTTTGCTTACCAGCGAAACGCCGCCCCGGATGTGACGTCATCACGATTGCTTGTATTACTAGCAATAACAGACATTTTTGTATTAACTAAAGTATATTTTATCCGGACTTTTACCTTGGTATTTGATTATTTGCAATTTTGGCTATAGAAGACAAATTAAATACCCACAGAGATATAGCTCGAACAAAAGAGTCTACGGTTACCAGCAGAATTGTATAAGTAAGTAGTGTATGTGAAAGTAGTGCTCGTTTGTCGTCATAGTTAATTTCAGTCCATAGCTACACATTTCAGCAAAACGGTGCATATTTACTACGTAGATTTTTTTTATACATAAACAAAGTTATGCGTCAATTATTCTCAAACCAACAATAAGTTGAAAGGCTCTCGTGTCTCGCACTTTGAGACATGCACGTATTACACAATATCTTCTGGTACAGTTCCCCCATCACTCAAAACTGCCATAGTTACGTCTTTACTCAAAAAATCAGGCTCAGATTCCAAAAACCTAAAACATTACCGCCCTATTTCCAATCTTCCTTTTACTGCTGACCTACTTGAACGCACTGTTGCATCTCAGCTTCAGGACCACCTCCAGCTCAACAATATGTTTGAGCCTCATTGAGCATCATCACCTACACAAAGTCTACTGATCACATCACACCAGCTCTTATCCAGCACACTGGCTCCCCATCATCCACAGAATCCAGTTTAAACTCTTTCAAGGCACTCCATAACCTGGCCCCCTCCTATCTTTGTGAACTGGTCCATCCTTACACTCCTTCTCGATCACTCCGGTCTACAGCTGCACACCTTCTGTCAGTTCCCCCTGTCAAAATGGTTACTATGGGGGCCAGAGCGTTCAGTTATTCTGCCCCACAACTCTGGAACAGCTTACCCGTTTATCTCCGTCAACTGGACTCTTTGGATGTTTTAAAAACACAACTCAAGACATATCTTTTTAGATCAGCTTGTTCATTGTAAATCTGTCATTTTTATAGTGTATTTTTATTGATAAGCTTGTTTTTAATATTTTGAACCATGATTTGTGAGATGTGTCCTTTATTATTATCAACCTTATTTCTTTCAAAATAAGCAGTTATCACTAAAACATCACCCACATAAAATGTATATATATATAAATTCGACCCTACAACCCTTAAAAGTTACATTCAGGTGAAAAAACACATAGAAAAACTGTCTCAAGCTTCAGGAGTCAGACGTCTGTCAGACCGGTTCAGACCTGATCCAAACAGCTGCTCTCGTCTGTTTTGTTGTTTTATTCAAAGAAGTTTCACCAACTAACCAGATGGACAGTGTCTCTTTCTACATGGAAGTTGAACAAGAAAATGATGTGGTAATAATTGGAAATATGTAAGTAAAAAAGGTGACACGCACATCTAAAAAATGCAAAGCCTGCGTGCTGGCTCCTAAAAGTCTTCCAATCTCTCAGTTCAGTCGCAAAAGACGCATTTGTCGTTCTGATTCAGATTTTAAAACCCAAGCTGATGACCTGGAGAACAGATTCAGACAAAGACAAAGACAATACAACCAAGAGTGGATCAACAGTGCCCGCAGCCGTTTCAGTAATGCATCACGGGATGAATGACCAAAGAATCCAGTGCATTTTACAGTATTCAACTCTAAGTAAGGGAATGGAAAAGGTCATCAAAAAGCACTGGCATATTGTACAGTCAGATCCCACTTAAACGGCCTTGCACTGCCACAAAGAATTGTCTACAAAAGAACTTCAAACCTAAGTGTTAGAGCACATCTGCCACCACCATTCTGCCTTTCTTATGATGAACCAGGTTGTCGTCATCGTTCCGGCTTGTGGTGTATGTGCACATTCTATACTCCATTGCTGTAGTGTAGGTGCTAATGTGATAAACTTCTGATTGTTATTTGCTGATTGTTTGTACATACTGTAAATTGCTGTGAGTTCTAGTGCGTAGTTCTTTAGTCGTTTAGTCGATTAATCGGTCGATGGGGCTTTAGTCGACCAAAATTTGTATTAGTCGACAGCCGAGCGCACGTCGTGTCCGAACCCGACCGGAACCTGTGCCTAAGCCTGAGCCCGAAGAGAGCCCGCCCCGCCCACTCACTGAACTGTGCATTTTAATGACAGAAAAGCTTCTTATGATGTCCAACGTGTTTAATGTAAGTGTCTCTAAAGCGCTTCCTCACCGCACATTCCTCTCTTTCTCTCTCTCCCTCCCTCTTGTTCCTTCTTTTCTCCTTTCTCTCTCTTCTTCCTCTTTCACTTTCTCTCTCTTCTTCCTCACCTTTTACTTGATCGCTGGGATGAAACGAATGACGTGCCTTCCCTGTCTTTCGTTCTCCTTTCTCTTTTACCTGCTCCGCGCTTCGTCTTCTCTCTCTCTCTCCTCACTCTCGCGCCGTATACTTGGCACTGACTTTTTTTTTATTGTTTTTTGTGTTCTGACCGGCTGTCAATCATCCGCGAAGCGCACATGTTCAGTGCGGTTCTGCATCTTGGCCCGGGTTCGGGCTCGGGCCCAGAATCTAAACTCTAGCTGAAGAGTTGGAAGCGATCATTGGTCTAATCTGCCTTTTTTGATAAACACACTGTGTCATATTCATTTTCTGTGTAAATTGTTGTTTTTGCATGAACTCCATTGCACTTTTGGCTTTTTGCGTCAGATAAATTGTCAGATCAAACTATTTTTTTTAGCTTCAGAGCTTTAGCCACGCCCCCTTTTTAGTCGACTAAATGGTCAATGGGACATGTCTTGAGTCGACCAAGAATTTCTTTGGTCGACTACAGCCCTAGTGGGTTCTATATTCTTTTCACTACCGAAAATATAAAGCAAACATCTGTAAATCTCAGACATATGTCCAGAGATATGTCACATGCTCTGCCTGACAAGATAAAACAGGTGTGCTTTTTTTCCGTCTTCATGTCTGAAGAAGGATGTGTCCGAAACGTCACAAAAAAATGGGAGCTCCAACTTGCTGTGCGGATCCTTTTTTCATGTTTTAATAAGTGGAAATATACCACAAACAAATGCACTTTTTTAACTAAAGCCCTGAGTTATGGAGTACTAGTGTGAGACAAAAACAAGGAGTGTGTAAAGGAGGTTTTAGTCCATGCTTCTACCCTTCAGAGACCAGCAGGGGGCAGTCCAGGCTAAGCTCACAAACACAAACCTGCAGAAGAATGAACGTGTGACAGCAGCAGCAGCACAAGTAAACAGCCCCAGAGCTGACCCCAGACTGACGCTGTGAGAGACAGACAAGAGCACGACACAAGCACACATAATCTTCTACAATCTTAAACTAGTACAATTACTTTGTAGAAATAACTTTTCTACAATTTCATTTGTCCAAATTGTACAGTTTATATACAGTATGTCTTATAAGAGTGATTTGTAATGACTGTGTGTGTTTTGAGACAGTTTTTAAAGTACATTTGAAATTATTATTTATATTTTTTATTTATACAAAGAGAGCCTCTCTTTTGCCCTAACAACACAATATTAAAACATATACAATGAATACATTGAAATCGCCTTTAAGATAAAGTTGGATTGAAATTTAACTTTTAGTTGGAGGTGGGTTTTTCTTTGTTTCAACATAAATGTTCTTTTACCTGTATTTTTACCTCTCATGAGCTGCACATACTGTGTCTACCTCCTTAAAGACTGTTCCAAAGTGTTATTTCAGTCCAATCATGCAGATTTCAATTTATTTTGCATAAACTCTTTGTTTTGCTAGTTTATATCAGACAAATGTTGTACATTGAGTTTAACAATTTTATTTTTTTAAAGTTGCAATCAATACCGAGTAAATACCGCCATCTACTGTCAGAACACCGCCATCTAGTGGTCCAACACATAGAAGACGATTCATAACAGACCTGCTAAAACGGCAAAACGCAAGGAACTGGGACATGCTTTTGAGAAATGTCAGAATCTCTGAACTGCAATATCAATAATTTTGTTTTCTTACCTGAGAAAACTTTCTGCAGAAATGACCGTCTCAACAAAAGACTTAAACCGTAAGATCCGTCTTCAGTTGAGTCAGAAGGAATAGTGCAGTGCCACTAAACGCCAAAGATGGCGCCCTTGTTCTTCAACTTGTTTTACACTTGAAAGTGTAAAACAAAATAAAGCGCTTTCTGCAGCTGGAGATTATGAGGCTTTTATTGTGTAGGAGTCACAGGAAGTGTTATGCTGTGTTCACAGCGGACAGCTTATTTGCATCTAAATTCGCCTAAATGCGCGTTAAATTTCGCTGGTTATTTATGCTGTTGACGCCTCAATAAGCTTCTAAGCTGCTCTGACGCGCGTCAAGGCTTTGGTGGAAAAAAGGCACTTTTAACGCCCCAAAGCACTTCCAGCTCTCGTTTGTTTGCAGCTTTGTTTTGCTCGTAGACAGATCACGTTGAGAGAGAGAAGGAGAGAGAGAGAGATAGAGGCTTGTTGCATTTATAAAACGGAGCTTACCCCATCACAGTCTTTTTGCTGTCTCTGTCCTCCTCAGCTCCTCCCGTTGTACAGCAGGTTTAAACACGGCAACGAGCATTTTTAATACATCCATGTGAGCGCGTTGTAAGTCCAGATCATGTCCCGTGTTTGCCGTGTCTCCAGATTTTCAAAGCAACGTACGGCCAAGTTTTTGAAAAAAGCCCCCAAACAAGCGACCTTTCGTTAAAAAAGTTACTAAAAGACTTCAGTAAACAGTCGTCCTTTCCCTTGATGTGACAGGGAAACAACATGTCACATGTCACAGTGTGTAGTCTCTGATTGGCTGACGCCGACTTCCAACGCGTCTGAAGATGGATTTTCCCAACTCCTGCGGCCGCCGTAGCTTTGGGCAAACTTGCAGCAGGCCGCAGCTTCCAGCTTCTAATCCACAAGACGCCACGTTTTCAGAAGCTTAAACGCAAGTCAACAACCAGATGCCAAGACGTGCAGAAAATTCGCTTGAACGCTCAAGACGCGGGTTTACATTGACTTAACATTAAAAATGGATGCAAATATGCCAAGACGCTGTCCGGTCTGAACGCAGCATTAGAACTAGCAGAGCCAGAGTAGAACTTTTGCGTATGTTTTGAAAGACTATTCTGGATACTGGATATTTTCAACAACTTGAGTGGACAAACAACGCATTTAGTGACCACAGGCCACGACCTTATTGATACAGGTGAAGGTGGAAACACCTGAGTCTCAAAGGAACAGCCTCCTCCTCCTCCTCCGCTGATGGAGCTGCACACGGACAGAGCCGAGGTAAACAAACACACATCTGCTCAGACACCAGTGTGACCGAGTGGAAACATGACCAAAGTCTACAAACGTGAGTCATCAGAGCCGTTTCTAGGTCTCTTTCTTCTTGTGTACTGTGTTTATTTATGAACCTAGTGCCTTTTCAGTCTTTCAACTGTGCAATAACGTGATAAATATGCGATAAAACTGACAGCATCACTGCTTCACTGCTTTTCACAGTGACAGATGTAGTAAATGTAGAATCTGATCCACTGCGGTCACTTCTACTCTGACTCAACAGTAACAGACTCTCGTTTGTGGATGTTTTGTAAAGTCAGACATTTTAAAACTTGAAATATAATTATCGAGTGACCAGCAGCAAGTTTAAAATCCAACAAAGACTGTGTACACATCCGTCAAACAGACTAAACCAAAGAATCTGTGAGAATCCTTCCACACAGACTTGTATTAGTGCAAGTGTCCGACGTCAGGGAGAAGCGCTCTAATCTGTGGGCTCTTAAGTAAATGAGGTGAACGGCTCTGGACTCGCTGGAATCTTATCTGCTGGGTTAATGCCTGAGACCTGACTTACGTAACACAATCTGGGTGAGAGCCTTTCACTTTTGGAAGGAGAAAGTAGATTCCACTTCGAGAGACAAATGTGCAGATTGGTGAAGGTCTGACACATTCTTAAACGGGACAGGGGAGAAACAGCTGAGATTATTTGTGTCATTAAGTAAAGCAGTATACAACGTTTGTGTCCAGACTAGAGCTTGTTAAGAGTTTAGATTGAATAAATGGCCCTAAGGCTGCGTTTTTTGGAAGTTTGGCTGATGACGTTTGTGTGAAATTTATTTTATTCAGGTTTTAGAACCAGAATGTAACATGGCCAAGACTCCTGGGCCGGGTAGTGGCACAATACGTCGCCACTTTTGACAAGAGGTGTCACCAAAGACTATACGGTGATAAGAACTTATGTAACGGTCAGTTTTTATTGCTCTACAAAATGTCAGAATCGGCGTAAGCCGCATAAGTTAATCTGAGAATCGAGAGAATCTTTGCATTAAAGTAGAAGTAGCCAACTTTTTAGTTGTAAATAAGTGAACTTTGTGTTTTCCACCAAAAAGTCTATAGCCTTGATTCCATAGGCTTGGGCGGTACGGTACGGTCTTATGTTGTTTCCACTGCGCAAAGCGACACTTTCCGCCTCGTTTGCTGGGTCCAAAGCGAGCCGCTTTTGGTCCCGCTTTAGCCTGGACCCTGGAGCAGACCTCGGAGCGGTTCCTCCTTTAGGCTCGATGATTGGACAAGAGAAAACACAAGCTCAGGCCAAAACCAGACGGAAAAGAGCAGACAGAAACATGAAATAATGTTCCTCACCTAATGCTGACTTGTTCCCCTGTCAAACCGACCGCATTCACACTGATGAAAACTTTATTTGTTGCTCCGATAGACTTGGCAAAGCAAAGCTAGCGCATTAGCATCAGCTGTTTCCTGTTTGCAGAAGCAAAACACTGTAAAAAATTGTAAATCCTGTGCGTAATGTGTCCACATAATCCAGCCTCAAAGCATTAAACTAAACGTGTTTAATAAGCATCATAGTCGCAGAGACTTTGCAAAAAAGTTAAATTATGAAGAAGTGACAATAAACTGGAAGTAGTTTCTTGTTTACACCAGCCTGACCTTGAGTCACAGCCCACAGACGTCACATTATTACACGTCTTTTTGTGAATCACTCAGATTGACGCCAGGAAGAAAAAGTATTATCCAGGTACATTTTCTGTTTTATTTATTTAATAAACATGTGTAATGTGTGAGTGACGTCAGCTGCTGACGTAGCAGACCCTGAGGAGTCTGGACCTGCAGTGGAAACACTCACCATCATTAACATAAGCGGCCCAAACCTCTCCAAAGTGAACCGGTCTGAGGGACCCAGGCTCATGGAAACGTGGCTTATGATAAATGCAGCACTGTGCAAAAAAATGAGCCCACAGAGTACTTTCTGAATCAAATAATAAAGGATTTTAGTTGTAATCAGGAGCAGAATGCAGCGTTCTGATTGGTATTAACATTTTGTCTTTAAGGATTTATGAGAGGAAGTTGTCAGATTGAAAACCTAGATTGTGTTTGTAGTGTGAAAATCACCTACCCACCTTTAAACCACCTTTAAACCAGGTTTAAACCAGGTCTAAAGCAGAATTAGCTGAAACGTACACCATGTTAAATTGAATAATAGTGAATAAATGCTTAAATTAAGTGAGATTTATGTTTAAGTGAGCATATTTTAACTGTCCTAAAGATTTGCAAGTAGAGTCAGAGCAAAATGAATTGTTTTGCTACAAATATAAAAGGCAGCATTTCCCACGAGAAATGGATAAAAAAATGCCACTGGAATTGTAAAAATACACTAGATTTATTGGCCTATCTTATTTTTAAACAGAAAAATTCAATAAATCAAGATACCATTATTGACATTTAAGAAATGTAAAGAAATTTAACAAACTATTTCCAGATTATAAACCCAGAGTTATATAAAACAAGAGAAAATATGTTTTTGTAATATTTGGAAATGAATTGAGGGTCAGATCAAGTTCTTGGAGGGACGCTGGCCTTAAGTTGAATAGGCCTGGTCTAGATCATGGTCTAGATATTCCGTGGTTTTTCCTGGTGCTTTGGGTCATTCAATTCTTATGAAAGTTTGTGCTCAAAATGTAATGACACACAAATATATTTAAATTGTGCATCAAAGCTAAGTGCAGGGTTTTAGGCCCAATATTTTTATTCACATTTCAGAAGAAAAATGGCCAGACCAGTGGCTGATTCTAATCTGTCCCTAAAATCCATCATGAGGTATTTTTATCCGTCAAAAGTTTGTTCAATTTTGCCGATGATTGTTGTTGTTTTCTGACATGGAGACTAGTCCTTCATTCCTCAAAAGGTTTGTCTAATGCAAGCACAGATCTGACACTCACCAAACCTGGATCCAACTTATGAATCTGAATAAACATCAAGTTAATCTGACAAGCCAACAAAATCCTCTTGAAATCAGACACAACACTGTCTGTCCTCCTATTATTTTTGTCAAATGAAGTCTTATATTGCCCTCTTTCTGTAGCTAAAGTGTGATCCGTGGACCTGCAGTCTCCTGTAAACGGATTTATAAACTACATATAACTACGGCAGGTGTCAGACTCACGATGACGCTGCAGAACAAACCTCACATGATGGGATTCAAAGCAGCACTTGTCCCTCACTGAGTCCTCATTTTAAAAGAGCAGAAGTGCGTGAGTCCGGTCAGGATGCAGGTCTTTAAATCAGGCTGTATGTAAAAGCACAGCTTCTTTTTCAATCTGTCAAAATAATGGAGAGCCTTGGAAAATTTCTGTCAAGACAAAATACAATCCATAAATGATGAAAAATTTGCAGTTAATAACCTCTGGGCGAGACAGAAAACCATTCTTTGTATTATTTGGACCATAAATATTTTAATTATAAGTTCAATTGACGTATTCTCATGGCTCGTGTGTAAATACCACGTCATGACAAATCTTGTGTCATGACAACGCTTCTGTCTTCTTTAGAGTGCAATTACACAACCGTTTTTTCTGGTGTGGTTTGGACTCTAACGTGACCAGCCAGATGGTTTATCTCCCGATATTTGTGAATTCACAAACATGAGATAAACCATCTGACCTTCCAGCCGCCCGATTGGTTTGAGAGTCTGAAAGGATTCGGCCAATCACATCACAGCAGCGTGGTTTTGAGCCCAATCACATTGCAGCAGGCGGCTAACACATCACCGCCGAGTCTAATTCAAGCTAAACAAAGATGGCTGCTCTCGTGGATGTACAGTTTCTGCTGCTTTTGATTTGGTTTTAGCAGAAATATGGAGTAATTTCTTTTTGAAAGAAGAGCAGTATGTGTGACACTTGTTCTATCTCACGCGGACATTGAATACATCATTACGAGTTGTTGCTGTGATTGGTTAAGCACAAATAAGGTCGACTGCTCACCCAATCAGCTCGAAGTATTTCACTAAACATCCACCTTTTCTCAAACGCTTTCAGCGAGTCAAGTTCCAGATGGATATAGTGAGAACTCAGATATACACACGCAAAAATGAGAAAATGCGATCACATGACATGCTGTTTACAGTTGCTTGGTATTGACACATTTATCTGTGAGAACAGGCTGAATCTTTGAAATATGTGGCCTTGTTTTTACATTATTTTCAGCTAGAATTTTGGTAGAGATAAGGCCCCACCCTTTCTCTATGTGGCAGGGGACATTAAATCAGGACATTAATAAATTATGTGTACTGTGTTTTTAACTTTAGCTGAAAATAAAATAAAACACCAACAACACCACCTGGGAATTGGCCCAGGACCAATTAGCTAGATGTAAGGCACGTAGGTTCGTCGTCAATAGTCAGAGGCTTGAGTCAAAATTATCAAAAGCAAATGACATTTATTCATACAATTTTTATAAGTTAAATTCATTGCATTATTTAAGTTTCAATAAGTTAAGCAAACAGACAGTTCGTGAATCAAAGTTCATTTAAGTACAGTTCCCAGTTTTGTTAGTGTCCACAGACCGCCCATGAGCCCTCCACCTGGAACACAGTGACACTTAACAGAACCTCAAATTGGCAATGGAAGGCACTGAAAGGCAAGGCGGCTACAGTGCACCCGCAGCTCCATGGTGGACATCTAAAAGATTAAGTAAACATTACCTCTACATAGGCTGCTAAAATATTCGTTTACACGGCTGCAGGTTGCGCTACACACCTGACATTAGCTGGACGTGCTCAGCAGAGGCTTTGGTAGAGACGCTAGGCAGGACGCACGCCCGACCACCGGTACAGCGGGAGGCACACAACAGCAGCGTCGCAGCTTACACAGACCCATGGCAGCAGCACTACATTCAAACATTTAATCAGCGCTACAAATGGTACTATATTTTGCGCATAAAGTCGAATTTTGGATACTACCTGAGAGTGGTGAGCGAGCGGTGTCAACACAACCGGAGACAGGAAGTAAGAGCGTGAGGTCAGAGGGCGAAAGGTGGGAACGGAAGCGCTTTTATACGCGAGTGATGTCACCGTTGACCAATCAGAAACATGTTTCATTTTAGTGGCATATACGTAGGCTGCCCGCAGTCTATACTGTCACATCTAGAACAGGCCTATTCAGCTTAAGGCCGGGTGCCAAATTGGCCCTCCAAGAATCTGATTCGGCCCTCAATTCACTTTATTAATATTACAAACTACAACTATTTAGATTGTGTCTGAAAAGAAGATTTGCCAAATGGATCTAGTGTGTTTTTCTTGTGTCAATTCCAGTTGCATTTTTTGATTAAATTCCATTGAGAAAATGTTTTTGTATACAGTAGTCCCTCGTTTTCGCGGGGGTTACGTTCCAAAAATAACCCGTGAAAGGCGAAACCCGCGAAGTAGTGATCTTCATTTTTACCAGTAATTTCAGTTGATAACCTGCCTGGTTCTGGTGTTTAGTGTCTTTTGTACAGGTAATAATGCGCTGAACACATGATTCACCGCCAGATACAACAGTGCGAGTCGTTTTTGTGACGTTTAAAGAGGGACGGTGCTGTGCACGTTCGCCTGCTCTGCTTTTGGCACGTTGCCCGTCCCGCTGAGCTCCACAGCCGACCGCCGCCTCCAATACACATAACGCAGAGCGCTTAGGGCAGGGGTTCTCAAACTTTTTATCCAAAGGTCCGAAATTAAAACACGATCAAGTTCAAAGGTCCGGATGAAAAAGTATAACATTTATTTTTGTTATTATTCAACTTAATGACATTAAATTAAATGCTTATAGCACAGTGTAAACATTAAAGTCATGTAAACATAACATAACGTGCATTTTAATGCGCCCCTGATAGATATAAATTGTAGTGCTCCCCACGCCCCCAACCCCTTTCTCGAAATAAATTTGTATTTAATTTAAATCTACAGACAGACCCTTAGACCCATAAGCCCTTAAATACAAATATAGTTCAATCTAACAAGGTTCTGATGTAATTCAGGGGGCTGGGGGAATTGTCCCCCAGGAGAATTTTTAAAAATTCAATGCAATTCCTGTATTTTGGTGAGTTTTAGATGTGATGATCCTATTGTGTGATGTCTTTTTTAATATAATTAAAAAGACATGAGGCAGTTAAATAAACAAAAATACAAATAGGGTCCCCCCATAGAAGCCAGATTTAGGGGCCCCAACCCCAGATGTCTTTAGCTCCGCCCCTGTAAAACTGGGCTTTAGGAGCGTCAGGCAGACTGACTCGGCCTGACAGGACTGTCCTGAGTGATCAGAGCAGGAAAAACACGAGAGCTGCTGCTTTTATAAGGTTAGTGTCTGTTTTATGTCACATTCAGGCAAAAGTAAAAGTTGTAAAGACCTCTTCAAACATTTCCGCGGTGCGCCGTTTTGCGCAATTTCTCCGCTGTTATTTACACACGTTATCTTTCACTGTACATTTTGGGCCTTTTCTCCGTCAATATAAGACTGATTTGCAAAAAATAAGGATTAAAATGAAGCTCCAGTTTCACAGAATATCACTGGAAATTCGAAAAGCTTCTCAAAGTAACGATCTGTCTGTTAAATAGCTCTGCTTTGACGCTGCACTGACAGTGGCACGCAGCTTCCAGAGAGAGAGAGAGACGAGAGAGAGAGAGAGAGGAGAGGAGAGGCGAGGAGAGGAGAGAGAGAGAAAGAGAGAGAGAGAGAGAGAGAGAGAGAGAGAGAGACGTGCGGTAGGGAGGAAGCGCTTCTGGTGGAGAAGCACTGTAAACATGTAACGCAAGGTCCGCTCATGGGTGTAGAGCACAGAATTAAAAATACGAGGGAACGGCTGCCCGGTCCGGACAAAATGGTCTCGAGGTCCGGATCCGGACCGGAGTCCGGACTTTGAGTAACCCTGGCTTAGGGCATCACCTGCTCTGGGGGCACCAAGCCGAGCTGTGCTGTCCGGCGTGCTGAACTCACGAGTGACAGAAAAGTCTGGTCTGGACGCATGTGCCTGATGATTCTTAACACACAGCTCAAAATCAAAGTCTCTAGAAACCGTATCGAAAACAGAAACGTGTTCTACGACTCGTAAACTCTTAGACGATCTTTATTTTGCGTCAATAGGACATATATTGGGTAAATTACGAGGAAAAACAGCAGCTGAATTAAGACGGCTGTAGATTTGAACACACAAATTACCGCGGCGAAGACGGCGGATTTTGACACATTTGTGCTCAGCCTCGGATCACACGGACTCCAGAGCAGACATGAAACACATCCGGACTCTAGCGAAGTCACAACACGCTCCTCAAACACATCTCTGAACTAGACAGGTGACTTTCCAGCGTGAACAAACTTAACATCGTAACTACGAGCTCAAAGAGTCAAATCCTCACCTGGAGAAACGTCCGAGCGTCAGGTCAGCTTCCCCTGCATGATCCAAACTGTCTAAAGTTTTTTAAAAGAGCTTCTGTGCTGTTGCCTGTGAATGCTGCAGGTGATACGGTCCAACAGTGAGTTTGAGAGAAGAGCACGCTTACAGCGCGCATCTATAGGACCGCGCACTGTAAAAAAAAAAAAGCAATATTGCACTAAAAAAAAAATCCGCGAAACAGCGAAGCCGCGGAAAGTGAACCGTGATAGAGCGAGGGACCACTGTATTTGTATAACAACACTATATTTACTCTTGTTGTAAATTGGCAAATCTTATCTGAAGACAGTAAAAACAGACCCAAATAAATATAAATCTGTGCATATTTGGTTTAATTCTACTATAGATATTGTTTATTCCCAGTTTAAATCTGGTTAATGCAAAGATGATCCCGGTTCAGATTTGTTTATGTGGCTTAACGCTGATTTTTTGTTATTATCACTGCAAAAACCATTCTAGTCCTGTGAATATTTGGTCCAACCTTGTGCAAAAAGGTGAATCTAACGCCTCACGACTCCATCTTCATTCTGCTGAAGTTCACCGGCGGTCACCACGTCCAAAAGCCACTTCCTGTGTGTGAGTGGAGCAGCGTCCCACCAGCTGGAGCGTGGACGCAGGACTAATGTTGTTTATGTTTTGTTGGGCAGTGCTGGAGGAGGCAGGATGTGGACGTGGTTAGTGTTCGGCGCTTATCTCAGGCACAGTGAGTAAATCTTGTCTTGACAGCTTTCGGGGGAGATGCTCGAAAGGAGGGACTTCTGAACCGAGGTCAGGAGTGCAGAGGGATTACAGGCCAGGCTGATGTGGGAGCAGAAACAGGGCAGGCATGAAACTGTATTACATTATGATATATAGAGGATAAAATGCTCTACAATCGACAAGAACAAAGATACTTCTGTCTTTCCTCTGCGTTCTCTGTCCATCAGTTTGTTCATGTACACCAGGCCTTTTCAACTTAAAGGGATAGTTGGGGATTTTTGACATGATCTGTATGACGTCCCATCACCAGTGCTTACCGCAGTCCAGTGAGCCAAGTTCCTGTCCAGTTTAGGTCCAGACGAAAGTAGTCCGGCAAGTTTACAGGGATCATAAAAATAAAGAAAGCAAGATGTGTTCAAAAGAGTGATGTATGTCCAGACAAAACCACTGTCCACGAAAAAGACCTCGTAATCGTCACTTTGTTTACTACTCGTAAAAGTTAGCGACCATGTTTGACTATGATAGCGACGACGGAAAATTGACTTCAGCACACAACCAAGAGGATATCTTTATGAACCGAATATACTGATGCCGAAAATCGCCAGATGGGTTTTGAACGAGCAGAGAGAGAGGATGTTCTTACCTGGGGTACAGTAAGAGCAGCACTCTTCAACTTACGTTCTTCCTCTGTCCTGGGCGTGAACAAACATAGTCGTCGTCGCTGAAGTGCGCGCTGCAAACACAAAGCTTTTTTATCTTTGCCAGTTTGCTGTTCACATTGAAACCTAGAGCAAGAAGCCAAAGTTTCCTCAGAGCGACGTCCGTCACGGGAAGAGATAATAGCGCCAAGCAATTGACCTTTCGCCGAGCCCCGCCCCAAAACGGCTATTGTCCAATCAAACATCGTAGCAACCGTTACTATGTAAATAGGGCCCGTCAAATCTTGAGCTCCAAGCGAGATGGTGAAGCGATGTGTCTACGGTTTATATAAATCGGACCGCAGATACCCCAAATATTGACCGGAGGAGTTGTGTTTTTCCATTTCCAAAGCCAAAAACAACTGGAGCGGTGCCTACAATGGATTAAACAGTGCGGGCGGCTCAGGGCGGCTCCTCTACCAGCGAAATATATGGAACAAATGTCTGCTCAAAGGTAAAACTAATGTTTAACTATAGCTATGGACTTACTGTGTTGTTAGATCTAGAGGCAAAAACACAAACTAGACCCAAGTTCTACCACGATGAGGATATAACTGCAGAAGTTACCTCTAAGCTGCTAAGTTTAGAGAGCCCTTTAGTTTTAGCCAGCCGGGTAGCTTTAGCTCGCTAACATACCTCGTAAATGAACAATATTCTTGTAATAGAGAAAAATAGCCTTAACATATGAAAGTAACTTACCCGGCAGTGAAAGAGCAGGACAAGGCTGTGCTTGTTGTATTTGAGTAACGTTAAAAATCATGGGTTTCTCTGATGTAGCTTGAGACCAGTAGCATTAGCTCCATAGGAGTTATGTTCCTCCGTTTGTATTTTAATGTTTTGAATAAATCCCTTCGCTGCATAGTTAACCCCTTTTGCCTCGATCTAGAGGATATCGCGGAAAATTGCTTTAAAAATCACTCACGTGAACAGGTGTACTTCTTTTTGTCAAGTCTATGGCACGCTGTCATATTTGACGAGCGTAGCAACAGTAACTAAGGGAGGCGGGGCTCGGCGAAAGGTCAATTAGGCGTCTGACTTTTTCATGGACACTGGTTTTGTCTGCACATAATCACTCTTTGAACACATATTGTAAGTAAAAGTCTTTACTTCCATGGCTCCAGTAAACTTGCCGGACTACTTTCATCTGGACCTAAAGTGGAAAAGAACTTTGCTCACTGGACGCTGTCGGGGGTAAGACAGTGTGGATGCAGAACACTGGTGATGGGATGTCAGACAGATTCATGTCAATCTCCAACTATCCCTTTAAAGATCTGGGGTCTCATTTATAAAGTCTAAAGTATTATCATCAAAGTAAATTATCAGATACTTTCAGGTAACTACTTGATACTATCATGAACAGCAAGGTGTTTTTGTCAGAGCCCTCCAAACACATCTGAAAGGCACAGTCTTTGTGCGTGCTGATAATCTGGGCGCACATGGTCTAGCAGGCTTCCAGAAAGTCTCCAAGCTGTAAGCCTTTGTAGATTTTGTCATGTGAGCAAAAATGACACAAAATAAAGATGCTTCTCTTTTCCAGCTAAGAACCACTGACCATCATGATTCTATTACAAGTGAGCTAAGAAAGCACCCAGAGCATCAGAGTGCATTCTGAGTAAACTTCTTTCTTTCACCCAATAACTGGATTTCTGCCTGATGAAACACTCAAGGGATTGTTCCATTTGAATCGTCTGTTTGCCTGAAAGAACAAGTGAAAAAAGGTCCATTTACTCTTGAAACTCTTAAGTCACATTAAATCATTTTTGTACAAGGACTCTATGTTTATTTACTTATTTATTTTTTGTAGGTCATGAAGCTTCAATGATTCTGGCTCCTAATAATATCAGGAAGTTAGACATTGAAAATTTCACTTCAGTGGATCAACTGAAGGAGATTCTCAAAAAACGAATCATAATAGAAATCATAAATGACTTTGTCATTCAATTTGAAGACCCAGAGTTTGGGAATGAAGTTTGCAACTCCCAGTCATGGGATCGACTTTGGTGCTGTGCTGTTGTCTGCTCTCCTCCCCAGGTGCTGCTGCTTCCCCTGCCTGTATCACAAGCGAGGAGTGGATATAAGTGATTGCTCCACCTGCACCAGTACGCCTCTCACTCCTCTCCACTCGCTCCAGCAGCCAGACCTCGGGCCACACCGGGCCACCACTCCATGTTCTTTTTGTTTGATTTTACACATCCAACACGCGCACACACATCAAACGTTTTTTACTGACTTTCATTCGCACTCACATGCACTCACGCTGACAACAAACTGACAAGATTATTGTTTAATAATCACAGGCTTAAAAACTTCCCGGTCTCCCCATTCTTACTGTTGCGTCCTAGAGCCAGGCGTAACAGCGACCTATTCTCAGTAACCGACCTTCATAACAATGAAGTAGTTTTACATACATATAATTCAAAAGACTGCAGCTGCTCATATGTCCTCCTTGGACACTCCTAAAGTGTTTCACAGAGCTCACATGTAAAAAGTGTGTCTGGCTATAGTTGGTATAATGGAACATTTTACAGAAATCTGACTTACATTTTTGGTTTACGTACTGTAATGCAAAATAGTGGTAGTAAACAACTTGAAAAAGTGATTTTTAAAATGATCCAAAGCCCTGCAATCAAGTTGCCTCAACGAGTGCGCAACTTCTAAATGTGAACTGCCGCCTGTCCAGCGCCATCGTCTCTGCACCGAAAATGTGCCCATACACTGAGCCAGAGGAGGAATGCATGCGGAAGTTCCATCTGGCTCAATATGTCAGCGTGAAAATGTACAGTGTCCATCTGTCTTCATTATCCCATTCATATGATGTTGAACTACGTCTTAAAAAGCCTATAAAGACTTTACTGATAATAGAAAACTACGTCTCTTAATGCCAAGAGAAAAGAAAATTGACGTTTTAAATGAGATTGAGAAGCATCCCTGTTTGAAAGACCCAGGGACGGAAAGGACACAGGAGCTGGTTCATGAGTCTAAAATACAAAATTGGCAACTATTGTAACAAATGATCTTCTACAGACTGCTCTGATCATCTGCAGGCTGTTCTTATCTCTGCAGGCTGTTCTGATCTCTGCAGACTGTTCCGATCTCTGCAGACTGTTCTGATCTTCTGCAGACTGTTCCCATCTCTGCAGACTGTTCCCATCTTCTGCAGGCTGTTCCCATCTTCTGCAGACTGTTCTGATCTTCTACAGACTGTTCCCATCTTCTGCAGACTGTTCCCATCTTCTGCAGACTGTTCTGATCTGCTCTGTCAGACAAAGAAGAAAAAAAAATGATGGGTGCATCCTATACATCAGCAACGAGAGGAAAAGGGACTTTTAACAACCTGGTCCGGGAACTTCAATTGGACAGAGAGAAGCATCACAAATACTTCAGAATGAGTGCAGAGGAAATGCAAGAAATATCAACAACATTGGACCGGACATAACAAAAAAGGTACAATCATAGACCAGCTATTGACCCAAAGCAAAAGCTGGCTGTCACAATTAGGTAAGAAACACACATAGGGCTACATTTTTATTAAACATATTTTAATTAAAAATAGTCAACCATTTAAAGTTAAGTTAATTTAGAAAAGAATTTAGAACAAGAATTTATAATAACGTAAAAACTTAATAGAAAAACAATAGCTCAGGGACAGGCACTTGAGTTGCAGGGACTGGGACTCCTGTGCAGTTTCTAGATCCTCCAGGATTTTCAAAAACTTAACTTTTGCCCTTCCTTTGTTTCTGTCATTGAGCCTGTCCATCTGCGGTGCCAGGCTTAGGAGAACAGCTCACTGTCAGACTTGGGCTCCTGCTCCTGACTGAGAAACTCCACCAGCTTCTCATTTATGACTGTGTTGGGGCTCCTGCTTCTGCTCCTCTGCCTTCTCGCTCCCCAGATGACTTTCCTTCGGCTGGTTCTTGAGTCTCTCCAGTGTCTGCTCCTGAGTGTTTCTGTGAACTTACTGTGTTTCATCCAACTGTGCTACAATAATAATAATAATAAAAGTAACAAATATAGTCTTCTACTGCTACTACTACTACTACTACAATAATAACAAAAACAATAAAATAACAATAGAAAAAATATGTACTTTTCCTTACCTTCTATTTGGTGTGTAAGGCAGGAGTACTTCCATTCCCGCTGATTATTTGCCCCTGATCCACTTGGAAGTTTTAGTTTCTTTTTAGATTTAACGTATGAGTCCCTCGGCGACTTCCACCTCGCTTTACAATACTGCACTGTAAAAATAAAACATTTAATTATTATAGAATATCATTCTTGTAAGTGTTTTCTACAGCCACCGGAGAAGCGATAGCTAGCCTAGCGCTGAGCTATCGACTGGGTGAAACCACAGTATCTTGTGCCATTAAAGATACATGTGAAGCCAAGAAAAGTAACGCACACCAATGTCTTGTACAGGTGCAAATGCAAGGAAAAGAATTCAATGTAAAAAAAAAACTGCATTGCACACTCCAATGGCAGATGTACAAAATGTCTTTATTAACAGATCATGATTATACGATTTTTCTTGAACAAAGAAAAAAAGATCTGATGAGGCTGTTCGAACATATTATTGTTGATTCTTTTCTCTAGGATGGCTGCAGTTTTTTCTACATTGAGCACTTACATGCCACCACCAACAGAAGCCAGATGATGGAGAGGCATTTCTCATCATTGCATATAGATGTTTACTGCTTGAAGCTTGTATTTGAACTACAAGAAGAGTTTTTCAGTGGTCATGATGGCAGTAGTGGACGCTGAGTATAAATTCCGGATGGTGTGAACAGGAGACTATGGTAGAGCAAGTGATGGTGGCATCTTTGCAGCATCAGCACTGGGCCGTGGTCTGGCGGCAGGGCGTCTGCGTGTGCCAGACGATGACTTCATTCCAGGAGCTGAGCATTTGGGGAAGATGCCATATTTTATAGTTGGAGATGCTGCCTTCCCTCTTTAAAGGAACCTTCTGTGACCATTTTCTGGATAAAGAGAGCTGAACCACCAGCAGCGTGTCTTCAACTATCGACTATCGCGTGCAAGGAATGTAGTTGAGAATACCTTTGGCATTCTTGCTGCCAGATGGAGGATCTTTCTTACAACTATATATCTGCATCCAACTAAGGTTGTCCTAGCTGCTTGCACCCTCCACAACTTCCTTCACAAACCCAGTGAGACTGCAGCATGGTTGGAGGAGCAAGTCCATTTGGCTGGTCCAAGGATGGGTGGAGACAGAGGTAGTGTTGAAGCTGACAGAGGAGGGAAAATATTTAAGAATACTTTGTCTCTTTCAAGGAAGTGTGACGTGGCAGAATAAGAGGGTTTAATGAAGAAAAAAAGATTGTATTTTATTTGTTTTCTTGTTATTGATAGTAATATATTATTTATCATTTATGCTGTAAACAAAATTTGGAACACATCTGCAATAATTTGAATTATTACTGTACATAATGGCATTTGACTTTTTTCAGCAGATCTCTGTAGAACCCACAGTTATAACAGCCTACTGCATACTTCTGAGAAACAAGTAGAAAATACATTATAATCTCTGATTTAATGGCATGTAATGCAAAAATTCTGGTGAATGAGAGAGTGAATGTTTGTCTGTCTAACCCTGCGGCAAGTTGGCCACTGTCCAGGGTGTTCCCCGCCTAAGGCCCAAAGTCACTGGGATAGGCTCCAGTCACCTGCGACCCCTAACGGGATTAAGCGGTAGAAAATGAATGAATGAATAATTTGAGATCATAACCTGCCTGGTTCTGATGTTTAGTGTCTTTTGTACAGGTAATAATGCACTGAACACATGATACAACAGCGCGAGTCGTTTTTGTGACTTTTAAAGAGGGACGGTGCTACGGTCACAATCGTGTGCTTGAGAGAAAAGCACGCTTACAAAAAAAGCTAAATTGCACAAAAGCAGCGGATAGTGAACCGCGATAGAGCAAGGGAACACTGTATATATTTATATATATTCTTGTTAAATTTATCTATTTATTATTTATTTATATTATATATAATATAATAATATATATATATAATATTAAATAGATAAATTTAACAAGAAAAGTTGAGTGAAAATTACCTGAAAACCCAATCTCATAAGAATTGCCCTCCAGTCAATACATTGTATCTGTAAAACAGGATTGGGGATTGTATAATTCTTCATATTTTTGTATTTCCGTTACAAGGCGTTCCTCGTTCATCATTATTGCTAACTAAATAGGGCTGACAAGTGGAAAATTGTGAAAACCGTTAACATAACTTGTGAACGTAGAAGAAGAAACTACGGGTGCCTGCAGGGTCATTTCTGGAGCGGCGCCACATCGGAACTGACTTTAACATAATATCATACGTAGAATTTTGCTCTTGCAATGCTGTTTTCAAATCAGTTGTAAAGCGTTACAGGAAGGCAGGAATGTGGAATGTTTTCACTATATCCATCTGGGACTTCATTAGCTGAAGGCGTTCGGGAAAAGGCGGGGAGTTTACTGAAATACTTCGAGCTGATTGGGTGTGGGGCCTACCTTATTTGTGCTTAGCCAATCACAGCAACAACTCGTAATGGTGTATCCAATGTTTGCGTGAGATAGAACAAGTACAAGTCAAACATACTGCTCTTCTTTAAAAAAAATTCCTACGTATTTCTGCTAAAACGGCATCAAAAGCAGCAGACACACGTACATCCATGAGAGCAGCCATCTTTGTTTAGCTTGAATAAGATCGGCAACGGAGCGCTATCAGCCCGTCTTAGCCCACCCTGCTACAATGTGATTGGGCCTCAGAACCACGCTGCTGTGATGTGATTGGGCCGAAACACCGCTGTTTCGGACTCTCAAACCAATCGGGTAGCTGGAAGGCCAGATGGTTTATCTCGTTTTTGTGAATTCACAAATACAGCGACTATCTGTTTGGCCAGGTTAGGTCAGAAAGGTTTGGTGGGACAGTCAGCTGTGTTTCGCAAGACGAGACCGAGAGGGGAACAGACAGCTGTCCAAGTCTTCATTCGTTCTAATCTTAACCATAACGGGCACACAACCCCCATACTAAAAATCACGCAAATCTAAACGAGGAAATGAGGGAAAATCTTCGTGGCTTTATGTTTGAGACGCCCGGTGATCCCCTTTGTCCTGTGGCAAGTTTTAAAAAAATACTTTTAATATGTGTTTTACCTCCATCCAAAACGCTAAAAAGATGCAGAGCTACAGCCAGGTGCCAATGGGAGTCAACACTCTGGGCAACATGCGTAAAAGCATTCGCAAGGAAGTGAGAAGGCCTATTGTTTATTCTTTCGATTAGCCCGCATCTCTGTTGTCTGTAGTTACATTCACTTTTAATCCTTTTTGCAGTTGCGCCTCTCGCGTATGTACACGACCCATTGCCTGAGGAGCACGACGGTGAGCAGGCTGTCTTTGGCTGGACTGGAGGTTAGACTGATCATGTCTGTCACGGGACATCGATGTGAAAGCAGCTTGTTCTCCTATGAGCACCATCTCTGGATGAGAGGAAGAGAGGACTAACGCATTGCCGTTGTTTAATCCTTACTGTAAAAACATTCTTACACTCCAAAACATGCACTAGACATCAGAAATGTAATTGCAGTTTTTCTTGTTTCACCGAAGTACATTTACAGTTTTGTACATTTACTCAAGACAAGTTTCAGCAGGACTTTCACCGTAGTTGTTTTCTAGACACGTAACTACACTTGTAATGAAGTAGTGAGAAGTAGACTTGAGTACTTTTGCCACCTCTTCTTGCTTGAACCAGGTTTTTCAGATAAAAAGACTGTGAACTACTTCCTGTAAAAGTGGTTCATATTTAGTGAGATCGTTCTGAGCAGCAGAATGGGAGTGGAATTTTGTTTGTAGCTGAGATGTCAGTGAAAAATGGCTTTGAGTTCATAAGAAGAGTCTCCAGAAATGTGTCTGCTCTGCTGCGGACACTCCACAGAGCTCTCTCTGCATGATGGGAAAATACAGAACTGGTGCAAGTAAAGAGTGAAATCTTAATGTAAGCCAGCTTTTTAGTGTAAACCTTGTGTGCTGTCTGTCCGGGCTGTTCAAATGGTCGACTGGGAGCTAATTGTGGCCCACTAAATCTGCTTGTATGTGATTAATATTTGTGTGTGTTGGTGTTTCTGTATCGTATATCTACCGTATCAGTCATAATCACATCATCATGTTCTTTTCAAATTCACACCAATTAAGAAAAGACTAAATAATACACAACTTGTGGATATACTGGGACATAATGTTCAACCACATCTGTCAAACTCAAGGCCTGCGGACCAGATGCGGCCCTCGTATTAAGAAGGTTCTGGGTTCGAGTTTGCGTAGGTTGCCTCCAGATGCTCCGTCTACAAATGTAAATTAGCTGTAAGACAGAATCTGGTACAAACATCTCTGTCAATGGGGTATTCCATGAAAGTGGCTTAACAAGTCTAGGCTTATCCTATTACTATCCTCCTGAGCTGAAACTAGCTTCATCTCCAACTTAAGCCTCAAGTGGTTCCATGAACAAAGTAAGCCTGGGTCTGAACAACATAATTCAATCTTGAAGATTAATCTGGGCTGTGAGCTTTGCTCCCGCTGAATGTGACGAGACCAGATCAATGGAGCAAGACATCACTGAGAATGAGAGAGAAAAACACTTATTTTACATGATCTGACTGAAACACGAGAGGAGCCAAAGTGCACACTACTATAGTTTGATTTGCATCGCAAAAGTTTTCAGTTTATACTGGTTTATTCTGATGCGGAGCGAGAGGCAGCCCCTCCCCTCCTGTTCACTGCCGGAGAAAGACGAGACAGTTTACTGCAGAGGAGATCCAGAGGATTTATCATCGTATTTGTGAGTAGGCTTATTGTTTTTTAATGCAATGCACAGTTTTCCACTCCGCATGTGGAACTAGTCCCGCTGCGTAAAGTTGTCACAAAGTTGTAGCGTAACTCTTCACAACCAGAACTGACCAATCAGAGCAGAGGATGTGTGTCCGTGATGTGACAGGGTCAGAGACGAGGGAAGGAGGTGCGATGAAGCGCTTTTGAGCGCAAAAGCAGCAGCACGACTCCACGGCTCTCACACTTTAGTCATGCTTTCATTGCTTCATCCTTTAAAGAAACAGCTGCATGTCTGTGGTGAATCTTACGTAGTTTAGATGCACGTAGGAGCAGCCTACAAGTTAATTTTTCAGTTAAATATGTGGCTTTTTGTGCAGCCAATTTGACGTTTGCTCTTACAAACGCGTCTCTCCACAGCGAGAGCGGCTCAAAAAAGGATGAAAAGAAACGGTCAGAGCGGCTCTTTGGTGCCAATGCCAAGTAAATAAAAGTGAATAAAAAGTGACTTATAAGTTGTGTTGTGACAGACAGAGAGATTTCACACAGTTGTGGAAGTGTGTGAGGATAAACATGTGATTTAAGACGTTTTTTGAGACAAAGCTAAAATAATCTTGGCTGTTAGCCTGGTCCAGACCAGGTTTATGTCTGCGCACTTGTTACTGCGGCAACTCAGCGTCACCTCTGGTTAGCCGCGTTAGTGGAACGGAAATGGAGATTTCATAAGCCTAGATTGGCCAAATAAGCCAGGCTTTGGCTTTAGCTCGCTTCATGGAATACCCCCATTGTGCTTAAAGGGACTGTACCTGATTTTTGCATCCTTAAAAAATGTAAACAAACAGAAATAATTCATTTAAAACTTCTTACTTCAGGCTACATGATTTCCTCACGTAGCTAATGCCTTTTGAGCTTCAGAATTGTTCATCATGATGTGTTTTAATGTTGTTTTTTCACAGCTGTTATCAGCGAGGTTAGTCTCCATGCTAACAACAGTTAGCCACAATGCTAAAAACAAAAAGAGAAAAAACTGGACAAAAATGCAATTTTATTAGACATAGACAGGACTTTGCAGACTAATTTCCACCTGAATAGATACATTAACAAGACATCAATGCTAGGAGAAAATTTGCTGTTGCAAAAAAATCGAGTATATATTCTTTTAATGTAATTGTATATTGTAAACTTTACCTTTTAAGCTGTAGCAACAAGTCGAGCCAGCATCGTTGTCAGTAACTACAAGAGTTTCTCACTGTGTGAAAACAAAAGTTCTGCTGCTAAATCAACATTTGTGAATGAAATTCAATCCTACGACCCTTAAAAGTTACGTTCGATGAAAAAATGTCTCAAGCTTCAGGAGACAGACGTCTGTCAGACCAGTTCAAACCTGATTCAAACTGCTCTCAAACCATTTTGTACTCCTCTATTTCTGCATGGCACATGTGCAGTAGAGCGGAAAGTGACGTCGACCGATTATCCCTCTATAAGGTCTACTTTCATTTTATATTAATGAAATTATTTGTCTGAAACTGGAAAGTGTATATCATTTTTCAGACTAATGCTGTTGTGTATTCAGTAAATGTCACTTTATTAAATATACAATAATTAAATATAACTTTTATTTGTAGTACAAGTATACAGTATCAAAGATTATAAGATTAATTTCAGTTACAACCGGCTCTTCGATCACAACCCTGATGCTAATGTGGCCCTTTGTCAAAATGACTTGGACACCCCTGCGTTAGGCAGTACTCGAACACATCAAAACAAGTCACAATACATTTTTTTACTATTTTAATTGTTCAATTATGACCTGTATTTTAGGCTGTTTGCAGATGACAATGGGCTGATGACATCATTCATCACACTGGGAACAAGGGGCAAGTTGTTATTGGAGGATTTTATTTGTGAGTGCTTTAAAAGGAAGCTTATGCATTTTTTATGTATTCAGGAATAAACTATAGCATATGAACATCAGTAATTTACTTTTTGGTCCATTTACTTCCTGCACAAAACTGCAGAACTTCAGTGTAAGGCTGCGTTCAGACCAGACAGCGTCAGAGCGTCCAAAGCGTTCAATTTACACTTTAAGTCAATGTAAACCCGCGTCTTGAGCTGTCCAGTGAATTTGTGGTGCAAATGTGTGTCTAGTGCGTTAAAATTTGCTCGTTCAGGCGTCTGCTGATGCTGCGTCTCTGGATCATCAGGCGTCGTCGCCCGAGTGTTGCCAGATGGGAAATGTTGAATTATCGTACCAGAGCCTCAAAATTATCGTATTTTGCTAAAAATTATCGTACACATCCAAATTGTGTTCTATTTCAGGCCAGAGCAATTTGTAGAATAAATAAAGACCTCTTTAGACGATTAAATTTATTTTTAAATATGTTCCCCTCAGTTGGGAGGTGAAAACATTTAATCATTGCTGTTTAATGCATTGCACACATCAAGCTTTTTCCTCTTCACAGCCCAAAATAATATTATTATTAGAACGCAGTCATACTGTATTAGAAGTAAAATAAAGCATTGATTCACTAACTCTTTCCCTTGATCGATGTCTCTATGATGTTTACGTTTGGTCTCAGCACATTGGGGGAGACGCAGATGTGAAGTCATGAGGAACTATTGGTGCTGTTGACCAATAATATCACAGAACACCGCTAAAACGCAGGCTGTGTTAAGTGATCAGTTTTTCAGTCTTTTAGGCGAGTTCACGTTAGTCAAGACGAAGAAAAGACCTGGCGCTTCGAAATTATCGTACATTTACATAGAGTTTTACAGTGACTTAGAATTATTGATCGTACATTGTACAGGGGGTGAAATTATCGTACAAAAACGATAATTATCGTACGTCTGGCAACACTGTGCTGAACTTTCAAGTGTCGACACTGCTCTCCTGTGACGTAGTGACGCTGCTCTGCTCTCACATCAGGAGGAAAGAAGGACTGTGTACTCAAGTATTTAAATAACTTTTTTTTTTTATGAATATGAATAATCACAATTATTTTTTTGATTAATTGCCCAGCCCTTGTTTTGGCCCATAGTTACATTTGTGGTTGCTAGGTAACAGTTGTGGATTCACTTCTTTGCTGGACAAAATACAACTACAAGCCTCATAAAATAGCCAATCTAAGTGAAAACAAGCAAAATGTTTGGTGAAATCATGAATATAATTATGTTCACTGTGTTTAAAAATGATCTAAACTGTCATATGGACTTGAACCACCAAAGGCCTTCAAAAATAAAATCAATAGCCAATAGGCTAAGGCCTAACACAAAGGTGGGCAAGGGGCAACTTATTTTTGCTCATGGCATGTAATCCTTTGACCAACTAGAAAACACAAAAAGTTCTGAATATTCTAACTGTTCTGTGCCTCTCCAGTCCAGGCTCCAGTTTAGTTCAAGAATGTGGCTCCAAAAATTCAACTTGAGCAGAACAGTTCTCCTAAAAACACATGCATAATTATGACATTTTCACAGGAACTCACTGGCCCAGTAAAAGTGGAGATCTCTGGCAACACGTGCAAAGAAAAAAAAAGCTGAGCTTGTCTTTGGAAAATCCTTCATTAATGTAAAATATTATAGTTTATCACTTTAGGCCTGTCCAATGTGCCCTGTATGAACTCCAGCCTGTCTCAAGTGTTTGAATAAAACACAAGCATGTTTACCTTCCACTAGAACATAATGGACAAACAGCTTTCTCTGCAGTACTTCAGTCTGACTCTGATTGCACATGTTGTCCAAACAGAGACATTTTTCTCAAGTTTGACCAGTGTGGAAGAATGTGAAGTATAGTGTTCTATCAGAGAGGACACATGTTCTCTACTACTATAGGTCGCTGCAACTGTCTGACCTTCTGAGACCACAGAGGAGTCCCAAAAACCAAGACGACCACAGAGAGTCGAGACCGAGACAAGACCAAGACCGCTGTCCATTGAGACCAAATCAAGACCATCTTTGTGTGGCAGTGGGGTGTTTAACTTAATAGAAAAAGAAAGAAACTAAGGGTGTATTCAGACCTGAAAAGTGCAAAAGTCCACTTGTTTGATCCGAATCCAATCCGGACTTAATTTTTTTCAGTTGGTTCGCTTCGTATTCTCACTGCGCCCCTGTCAAGTGGACTTTACAACGTAAACAGATGCACATATGTGGGAACCAGCGCTCTCATTGGACAGATCTGACGTGGGGCGGGGCCAATCAGAAGAAGCGTATGGATAAAAGTTAGGCTTTATAGTAAAGTAGCAACTCGTTTTTCGTTCATTATCATAACGGCCTTATATAACTGCCATAGAATTGGTCTGTGTCATTGTGGAAAAGCGAAAATGAAGCAGGACGAGACACGAGTCCAAACCCAGACTCCAGCCCAGCGGACTTCAGTGGATTTTAACCCTGTGTGGAGCCCGAGGTGAGGCGGCAGGAGCCTGGGTTTGTGTGCGGCAGAACACAGACCTGGCGCTCGCGAGGAGGATGTATTTCGTGAGGATTTGGCGCAAATGCAGCGGACTACTCGCTGTACCAGCGGGGCCGGCGCAGCAGTGCTCACATGGAATAGTAGCCTGTCTGTGCTTTCTTATTTTTCTGGACATTTGGATTTAAACGGACTAGCAGTCAGACCGGGCGCTTTGATAGTCTGGTTTGTAAGGATCCTCGTCTCTGCTCCATCACGGTAAGAAGCGTTACTGTTTTGCTGTTTATTGTGCAAACACGCAGGGTTATGAATGAAATAATGAAAGTGCTTTATTAGATACAAACCCGAGAAAATATCTTTATGTTTTCAGACAAATGTAGACAACAGAATAAACAGCGTAGGTGGTAAATATGCTTAGAATACACATCTTCAGTAGTGTATAATCTGGCAGATGCGCACAACATTTACAGACAAAACCCATGAGCGGCTCTGTCCTGGCTGTAGGACAGCCCTTCTCTCGTCTGTGTGTTGTGACGGTGGCTCGTCAAGTCCAAAAAAGCGCATGTTTTTCGTGTTTGTTTCGGATCGAGGCCGTTTGTATTCAGACCATAAGTGATCGCACCAGAATCCGTTTGCAATCGTCCGAGACCGACCTGAAGAGGTGGTCTCCGGTCCGTTTGCTTGATTTGGTTTGAGTCTTTATTCAGACCTGAAAGAAGTCCGGACTTTAGGGGGAAACGAATTCTGGACCGTTTAAATCGGACCAAATGTTGTAGGTCTGAATACGCCCTTAGGCAGGGGTCTCAAACTCAAATCAGCTTGGGGCCACATTAAGCAATGTCATGCCACCAGAGGGCCTGACAAAAACAAAATGAATGAAAATACCAACAAAGTCAAATTAATTCAAATTGTCTTTAATTCTAGTTATACTTAGAACAGTATACAATACATCATTTTGTATTGTTTTAAAACGTATCAGCACCAGAAAAAATAGCACAAAAAAAAAAAAAACAAAATGTAATGCTTGCGTTTGTGCTCACATAACCTGGTTACGTTTGGGTTGATAGAGGTCACAGATAAAACCCTGAGAACAGCCTGAAGGTGGGCATCACTTTAACTTAGTTCTGTATTTGGACTTATTAAAGTTTCTCACAGACATACAGTATGTGCTTCCAAAAAGACACAAAACATGACTGAACACTTTGCACAGCTCTGGGAAGGATTTGGACATTTCTCTCACTAATTGTCCCATCAGCTCCACTTTTCCTTGTGCCTTCCTGAACTTACTTTTTAGTTCAACGTTACATTGGCACTGTGTCACAACATCAGCCGAGAAAGGATCTGCAAAAGCTTGAAAGTGTCTTGGAAAATCTGCAAAGCGCTGGTCAAAGCCTGCTCTAACTGTTCAATAGCAAAAATAAATAGAGTCTTTTTCTACAAGAGATTTGCATGTTGGAAAATGAACCAGATTATTTGCAGCATTGTGCCCTTTCCACAACCTCAGCTTTGTTAAGAATGCTTTGACACATGAATACATTCCTGTTATCAGTTGCCCTGGGCCTTGTTTAGTTCATGTGTATTATATCCACAAGAAAGGCAAGGTCCATCAGCTTTGGATCATCAAATTCAGTGACAGTCATTTTGCCATTATCCAAGAACATTTTCATTTCTTCTCGTAACTCAAAAAACCTCTTTAAGACCTGCCCTCTGCTAAGCCAGCGCACTTCAGTGAAATAAAGCACATCCCCATAACACAAAATTGGCGATGCTGCAAACCTCTTGATCTGATGTAATTAACACATTTGATTACAACAGACATAACATGATCATATTTCAGACATTTACCACAGGCTCTGTTGATGTATAATGCAATGCAGCGCAAGAGTTGGGCGCGCGTTCTCTTCGTTCGTCCGGTTGTACGGCGTAGCATCAGCACACCAGGTTGTAAACACTTACTTACCCCGTCTTCTTAGTTGTGACCATAGTAGCTGGCTTTATGCCCTACGACGCAGGCTTTACGCTCCAACAGGACAAATTAATCACAACTTAAGCTAGCTGCAGCTGAGCGCTACACAGTGGATGTGATGTCAGAGAGGGGAGAGGTCAGGTGGATATCCTTATCCACTACTCTTTTATAGAGCGCCCCCTACGCCCGATTTGCCGAATTCAGAGCGCTTGACTTCGACTTACTACATTTGTAATTTTATACAATAATCAGTTTCTCCAGGATCTTATTGGCTATGTTTATACAAACTGTGTCTGGGACATGTCACTGCTCTGGGACCATGAAATTCTACAAGTTAGCAGAGCATGGTGGCAATGAAATGTAGTCTTGGTGTCCAATGAAGTCCAAATGTGCTTGAAGACAACTGTAACAAGTTTCAAGACCAAAATCAGTGGTGAATCAGACAGCAAGTGACACAACAGGACTTTTGGAAACTTTTGGGCCTCATTTTCTTAAATATTGTGTTAATTCCACTTTAAGAAGCTGCTGAGAAAACTCATCAGATTCAAAATGTGTTCATAAGAAGAAGAGCTTCTTCTCAACAGCCTTTTCACCAAATTCACCAAACTCCAGCTACGAACAATTAATTACATTAATTGCCTTAAGGAAGCTACTTTCTAATATGGCAAATATGGACTGACCTCAGGACTTCCCCTACAGGCTGTGGAAGAAGCTGGAGCAAAGAGAAAGACGTGTTGTACGCCAGACTGCACTGTTAAGTCTGGCGTATCACATCTTCATCTTCACAATACCTTATAGATTTTCTATGGTGTTAAGGTTAGGTAAGTTTACTGGCCTTTATTGAACAGGGATAATGGTCCTTAAAGCAGGTGTGTGCGGGTGCCTGTTGGAAAATTAAGTCAGCAGCAGCATGACTCACTGTGGAAACCAGGATCCCAGAGTCTAGAGCAGGGGTGCCCAACCCGTCGATCGCGATCGACTAGTGGATCTTTGAGGCAGTGGAAGTAGCTCCCAAAGCCCCGTCTGTTAATATGAACTTTAACCGCGAGATATAGGCGTAATTACAAGCGCGAACTACACGCGGCATCAACAAGCGCTGTATGCGCGTAGCCTATACACGCGTGAATTACAACCGCAAGCGAGCGCTAGATTTATATGCGGCAGCAAGAATTCTCCACTGTCTGCTCGTTGGAGCACACAGCAGCCGCACAGCACTTGAGCGCTTGCCAACGCGGCTCCTGAACACACGCGCTCATAGGGGTGAGATAGAACCGAGGGGAGAGGAGCAGGAGGAGAGAAAGAGAGAGAAGCAGGAGGAGAGAAAGAGAGAGAAGCAGGAGGAGTCCAACAGCTTGCTGTTGTCGATGCGAGTCAAAAACAAAAGCTAACTTTTCTC
This sequence comes from Mugilogobius chulae, assembly GCA_038363315.1. Taxonomy (NCBI): domain Eukaryota; kingdom Metazoa; phylum Chordata; class Actinopteri; order Gobiiformes; family Gobiidae; genus Mugilogobius; species Mugilogobius chulae. The sequence continues at coordinate 17,549,997 of CM076401.1, read as the reverse complement.
AAGCCCCTCCCCCTCACTGTTACCATGGTAATCACCAATCACTCATTGTACTGTAGTTTGAAGTGCTTCCAGTGAGGTGACTTGGATAGCTTGAACTTTTTAATGACTTTTTGTTGTTATAGATGTAGCCACAATAATTGTGTCACTTTTTTGACAGGTTTATAACTTACATTGTAATAAATATTATTGCACTATTTAAAAAAAAACTAACTGTGTCTTAATCAGGACGAGTCTAAAGAACATTTTTTTCGACATTGTTAATAAATAAAATAATGTAAATCCAAAGGTAGATCTTCGGGCTGTGCTCAGACTAAAAGTAGCTCGCGAGCTGAAAAAGGTTGGGCACCCCTGGTCTAGAGGAAGCGAGGGGAATCACAGAGTGCATGATGGTGGAGGTCTAGTCTAACTTTTCCATAGTCAGTCGTGGTTCAGGGTGTCGCGTCATCGGCTGGTGTTGGTCCGTTTGTGTTTTCTGAGGTCCAACGTCAAGGTATCTGTCTACCAGGAAGATTTAGAGCACTTCACTAGATCACAGCTGATCAAGCACAATAGGGGTTATGCACCGGTCGCAGATTGACATAGTTCGTTACATCCGGTGGTGTAGTTGTTTTAGTGACACAGTTGTTTACTCCAAATGCGATGGACATCAAACGAGGGATTACAGATTTGAACCTGGTTTTCATAAGGAAAAGTTGTCAAAGTGTGAGCAAACTACGTAAACAGAAGATGAAAGTCAGGCAACACAGAGTGGTATGTGTTCTCACTTCTTCCAGGCCCACAGCGCCTCTGCCTGGGTCATGAGCACAGTGATGTCGGTATTTGCGCGGAGCTTCTGTTCACGTTGTTGGCACACTTTTACAACTTTTCCTAATGAAAAAAACAAAAACAAAAAAACGGTTCAGAAGCTGATAACTTTTTTTTGGTTTTGTTTTGTTTTAAGATACTGTAATTGCTTCAAGACTTGCCCCAAATCCCTTGTCTGATGTCCATCACATTTGGAGTAAATAACTATGGCAAGTATGCCACTGAATGTAGCGACCTATGTCAATCTGAGACTGGATGACATCAGTGCAAAAATCCCTACTGGTCTGCTGTGCTGTGATTAGTCTGGCTGGCTGTGGTCTTCAACTCTACGGCAGGTTTTTGTCCAGATTTCACAAATGAGCCAGGTTAGATTTCATAAATTGGTGTCCAAATATTTTCTATACCATTGTACAGAAGCACACATTTTAACAAATATAACATACATGTTGTGAAACTGTGTGTAAATCCAAACATAGTTCATTTCCTTTTCTTGTTTGGTTTGTGGAGCTTCATCCAGATCTTACTATTGTTTGGACACGACGTGAACTTTGGCAAAGTGATGAAGGTGCAAAGAGTGGAAGCAGCTGTAAGAGCATATCACCACTTAGTCTAAGCTTCTGGAAAAAGAAGAGAAAGTAGAGCCACTAAACGTCCCAGGCCAGTCCTGACTAATGATGCGGTCCCCAGGTGAGGATAAACATTTGATCTAATCTGTACACATTCTTGGAGCAGCAGCAGAGAGTCTGTGCAGTGTTGACCATAACCATCAAAAGATGATCACTGACTTGGAGCAGGTACACAAACTCCTAAACCCTCTGAACCAGTGCAGAGCTGTTATGGAATGTTCTCTGAAGCTAGCGATAGATATTAGACAGTTCATTTACCAAACATGTACGAGAGGTTCTTATTTCAGTTTTGTGCAGAGGGGATGAAAAAGGTGCTGGACGTTCTCCTGAGGTAGCTCCTCCTGGATCAGAGCATGAATCAGCTCCAGAATTGAGTTAGACAGATTCAGGTTGGGGAATGTGCAGGCCAGTCTGCAACATCAATGTCTTCATCATACAGGACCTGCTGACACACTGCAGCCTCATGAAGCCCAGCATCATGCATCAGAGAAACTCACTGCACCAGCATATAATCTCACCGCGGGTCGGAGGATCACATCCTGGGAGCTGATGGCAGTCCATGGAAGGCTTGTTAAAAGGAGAAATGGCTTCTCAGATCCTCATCTCCAAACCACTCGTGCTGGTGGATATTACAGCAGCAGAAGGTCTATCACATGAGCATCAATAGTTGTTGTTTTTTTTCCATGGACCATATTTTAACCCAGACAAGTGGTCGAGGGCCAGATTGTGATCATTTATCAAATCAAATAAAATAAAATCAATTTATTTTTGTATAGCCCAAAATCACGACGATCCGTCATCTCGAAGGACTTCACAGGATGGCAAAAGTGTAGGTATCCGTGCGGGGAGGGACCAGGTCCTGACAACCAGGGGGGCCTCGCCACTGGAACGTCCTAGAACACACTCCCAAAGTGGAACAGGAACAACAAGATTAAAAATAGTCACTAGATAAAAGAAGATATAAAAAAAGGTTAAGATAAAATGTAGTAGGAAGGCTAAAGCAAGAACACAGAATAAGAGGAGGAAAACTAAATGATCAATTATCATTGTTGCAAGCACATTTTTTGTAAAACATTTTTGATCATTTATAGTATTAGGACATGACTTAAAGCTTTCCATCACTGTGATGGATTTTAATTAATTAAAAAAAAAGAAAGAAACATTTCCATGAATCTTAACGTTTATCTAATAGGTTGCTACTGTATCTAACATGGCTTCACATTTAAAAGTGAATTCATCGTCCAAATCCGACAAGACCCACAAAGTTTGCACATCTGTGTCCTTCCACTGTGCACTCACCTCACCTTGGCCAAAAAGCCTGATTAAGGCCATACAAGATCACTCAAAGAAGAGACACATATTTTCATATGTTTATGGTACAAAAGACATCTAAATTACAAAAACATTATTTAACTTTTTTATTTTTTGTGCCTTTAAATGCTCTACATTATACAGATGCTAATGTTAGATCCACTTTCAGAAACTGTGTGAACACAAACATGGGGACAGGGTAGTTCCAGTGGACAGGACGAGTGTTGGGACTAGTTTTATGTACTGTCATGTGTGAAAACCTCTATTGGCAACTAACAACTACTTGACTCCACATGAGTAACACCAGACTGAACTGTGTGGATTTTTAGCATTACAAATTAGCTCTTTGTGTGTTGTTCCATATAAAAGACATTTCCTACTTAATAATCTAACTGTGGGTAAAGCGGACGGCAGACAGGACGATTGGCGGTGTGTTGTTGTGGTTTTGTGCCTGCAGGACAGCGTGGGGCCACTTCCAGAGTTGACTCCTGTGTCACTGCCAGGTTAGCCTCTCGTTAGCCCCCAAAATGGCCGCCCTAATGCCTTCCCCGGAGCTCAGACCAAATGAAAAGTGCCTGGAGCCATGGAAGTAGAGCAGAGACATTAAGTACAGATCTGATCACAGCGCTAAGACAGTGTTTCTCAACCGCAGGTACAAGGACCACCAGTTTGCGAAGGAGCTGCTTGGTGATTTATTACAGGTTCTAATAACACAATACATACGTAAATATTAAACATGCACAGTAGAGGAGTTTTGGGCAGAATTGTATTTCTTATATAACTCAAAAAATGTGATTCCTGCATGACTCTATGTATTTTTATAATTTTAGAAACAAAAAAAAGTCATCAATCATGCTAAAAAAAGACTTTAACCAACCTGCAGCAGCCTGTCCCAGCCTCAGAGCCTCTGTGTTCTGACCCCCGCAGGACTCTATCAGGACCCTGTGTCACCCCCAGGACCAGAGCGCACTGGTACCTCCGCTACAGCAACCCCTGACGGAGAGTTTTCACTACGTCAGATTCTTAAAGAGGAAGCTACGCACAAGGGGCCCTTTTCACGCTGCGGCTATGCTAGCTCCGGTTTGCGTGACACTGTAGATAGTTCCTTCTTGTCCCGTTCATTCTTTTGGGGAATTTGCCGAGATGCGCTAATCTGAATTAATATGTAAAAAATTCAAAGCAGTGAGCAGATTTCAACTAGATCAGCGGTGGGCAACCCGTCGATCTTGAGCTACCGGTCAATCTCGGACACCTGCCTATCACATGGCAAAGGCTAACTTTTATCACAAACAACAACTTGCAGCAGCGCTCGAGAGACAATACGTGCAATACACGCGAGCTCTATCGCGAGCCACAGTCATAATATAAACGGAAGTTATGTTTTTGTCAGTTAGTCTTCCAAAACAACAACAACAACAATGCACAGCACCGGAGACAGCAATGCCATCTGTTGTCTCTCCGTGCGCATGTTTTCCTTGTTTCTTTCGACAGTTTGTGTTTAGTCGAAGCTAGGAGCACATCAGCGAGGAGTCCTGAATATTTCTTTTAACGTTAGCTACTTCGGAATATTCGATTATATTCTGAGTTAGCTTGTTTACATAAGCAGTATATTTGTTTACAATTTTTTATTTTTTACGGAACAGAGTTATGAGTATTTTCGTTTTTATGCAGGTGTTGAACATGGGCTGTGTGCAGTCGGGGTTCATGCTAAACCGGTTTATTAGCTGCGTGTAAACGTGATGATATGTCTGTGGTTTCTGTGATGCACATTTATCGGATACAGGTACATTAATATTTTAATACCGTCCTAAACTTGTGGAACTACAAACAGACGCTTGGCTTTGACGTAACTGCTGTTTGCTGTTCGCTGATTGGACGATCATTTTTTAATCGGATTCAAGCATAAACAAACGCTGAAACTGACCTAGTTGCTGGAGTCAGGACATTGTGAACTCATTTCCACCTGAAGAGATATATAAATAGATTTCTGAATAGATAGATATTCATCTCTAGTTTAATTAATTACTTTTCCTCTGCATAGTTTTAAAAGAACATTTGGAATTTTACACAACATACTTAAATAGGTTAAAAATATATCCTAACATGGCAATATTTTTTTTATGTAGTCAACTATGGCACTATTTTTACGGCGTATGAATAAGTAAACAAGCTAACTTTTTTTTTTTCAGTGTTGCTAGTCAGTTGCAACAAAAAAAAAAAACTACAAAAATACCAAAAAATGCCTAGCTAACTACAGGAACTAATCAGAAAATGAACTTTACAGCAAGGGCTAACAGTGTATACAGATTTGTAGCTAAGCAACCTGAAAATCTCTGCTCTTATAAAAATGTATTAGGCTACTTTTGTTTTTTCCCATGTAAGCCCACAATTACACTAGATTAATTGCCATCACTGAAAATAATTGGCTCTATTTTGATCCAGAGGAATGCAGACGACATAACTCTTAACAGTGTAAAAATTACACATCATTAATCATGAGATCAATGTGTGTGTGCCTGCTGTGCCCTGGAAAATACACAACTGGGACTTTTGTGGGATTATTTCCTTTTTGAAGGATATTACTGAACTTCTCACCCTGTCTCCAAGGGAGCGCCAGTCCCCTGCAGAGGAAACTTATTTCGGCCGCTTGTATATCTGATCTTGTCCATGGTCATTGCCCAAAGCTCAAGATCATAGGTGAGGGTTGGAACGTAAAAAAATAGACTGGACCAGTAAATCAAGGAGGCATTGCCTTTTCGTCTTAAGCTCCTTCACCAAACCGGGTTGATCAATTTTTTTTACCTCATTCATTGCAATACCGCCCCCCATCTTGCTGCGGACTGCTCCAATCCCAGCCCTGTCAATCTCCCATACTTCCCCTCACTCTGAACAAGACCACCTGAGATAGGCCTACTTGAACTCTCCACTTGGAGGCAAGTACTCCTCTATCCAACCTGCAGGGGACAAGGCACCTTTTTTGTTGTTACTAAAAAAAAAAAAAAAAAAATACCAGCAAATACTGCAGTTGACTTGTTAGTCAAGTCGAGGAAAGTGGGCTGATTGTCATGATAACAACTTTATTTCCTTTGCTAAACTGGTCAAAGTAGTTAAATAGAAATATTTTTAATCTCAATCATTAACCAAATCCTGTTCGTGAACCTACGCTTGCCCTAAAGCTTTCCCTAAACTACCCATTCCCTTAAACGTAATCACCGTCCTTCCAGACCTGACATTCTAGCATTAACCTGGAAGAACCTCGGAGCGGAGGTTCAGATCGGAGATGAAAATGGAGTTGACGTTCATTCTTTTTAGAGGGGCAAAGCGGGTTACAATGAAAGATGCTGACATGTCAGTGAACAATTTAAGCACAATTTTTCAGGTAATACATTATTTTGTACATTTTTTTCTTTCCCACTAGTTTGTATTCTTTTAGATGGCGTTGTGTGGTGCTAATGCTAAAACGCTTTTGATCTCAGTTTGGCTTGTTCAATGGTATTCTATACAAAATAATCTGTACATATCAATATACATCATTTTGTGAGGTTATTGCATAGAAGTTTTATTTATTATGACAGATTTTTCTTCAGTTTTCTTAAGGTTAATGCTAGTTCCATTTACATTACAGATGATTGAAAGCCTGGTCCATCGAGAGTATTATGATGTCTATGGGGATGCAATGCAAGTTTATCAAGGAGGAAGTGCACCAGCTTCCATCGGGTTGTCCCAGCCTGCACCTCGCGCTACTGGAGCATCTGCCAAGACATGTTATACTTTCCCCATTCCTCCTTTGTTTTTATTTTGTATAATTTGTAGGGGGGGGGGGGGGGGTTAACTCACTGGCCTGCTTATGGCCATTTATACAGATTTGATAAACATTTTAGAATTAATTATAAAATGTTGATGGTTTTTAAATGTAATTTAAAAATGGCACTGCACCATTTTTTGTCTGAGCTGCTGCAGGTACCTCGCTCCAGGCTTGTGAGCAGAGTTCCTAAGCTGTCTTCCTCTCCACATTAGATCTGCACAAGCTATTGACAATTTTAGGACTCAACTTAAAACTTAATTTGTTCCACTTGCTTTTAACACGGTTTGAGCTGTTATGTTTATTGTTCACTGTTGATTTGTAGTCTTGCAGTGAAGCACTTTGGTCAAATAGTTGTTTTAAAATGTGCTATATAAATAAGTTGGTTTGAAACAAGTGTCTATATAGAGGGATTTTTTGTTTATCAACACGGGCGATGCGCGCGCACCCCGCCTGTAGAAAGAGCCTCCGCACATACACACAACAGTGGAAACAAGTCTAAAAGCTCCGTTGTCAGCCAACGTCAAGAGTTTATCACTTTGCGAAAACAAAGGCATGCTGCTAAGCTAACATTTATGGATGAACTTTGATCCTACGATCCTTAGAAGTTACTTTAAGGTAAGTGAGAAAAACGGCGAGAAAAACGCTGACTCAAGCTTTAGGGACAGACGTCTATCATACCGGTTCATACCTGATGAAAGCAGCTAGCTGTCGTCCCGTTTCGGTGTTTAATTCGAACAAGTTTCCCAATGTAAACAAATGGGGAGGCGCACTTTCTGCATAACGCAAGCGCAGTAGGGCGGAGAGTGACGTCGACCGAAAATCCCTCTATAGTGTCTTCTGCTTTCTTTACAAAATGGGCCAAAAACGTCCTGACCTGGTTCATAGGGATGGGACAATACCGTGCGCACATACACATACAGAACTATCTTGCGAGATTTTCTTTATACATAGACATTTATGAATGATCATGTTTTGTATCTTTGAGCAGCTGTAGTGAAAAGTCTCCTCCACACAGACTTGTAGCAGACTTATGTGGGGATCCCACTACATGCAGCTCCGCTCCTTTCCAAATGCCGGATCAGCTGCGCAGCTGTTTTAATGAATGAAGACAGTTCCACATCCTCCGTATGTGCTGCGCAGGGCTCCGCCTGAGCTTTGTCGTTGTCCGACCAAAATACAGATCAAGGCTATTTTCTTCTCCACCCGAGTCTGTCAAAGTGAAGCTCCACAGATCAGAACGCACCAAACAGAAAAAAGAAAGTGAACTACGTATATCCGGATTTACAAAGTAAACACACTCCGCACGTACTTTGTATTGATCAGATAACGAAAAGTTTGTATTTTTACATAAAGTTTCTCTGGTATTTGGACACAGCAGACTGTTAACTACATAATATGTCACTGACACATGGACAGGACAACATTCGAGCTCGTAACAGTTAAAGCCTCTTTACCCTCAGCGGAGGGTAAAGAGGCTTTAAACTCCTGTGTTTCTCATGTGATCACGTGAAACACAGGAGTTGTCTGTGCTCCTGATACAGAATCTTCAACGAGGACTTTTATTTCACAAACTAGTGTTTTTGGCGCATGCTCTTTATGAGCTTCTCGGGGCAACGCAGCCCTGCGAAGCGGACTGGAGCGGAGACAGTGGCCGAGAGGTCTGCGGAGGCTGTCGGAGGTGGACTGGGGTGGAGTGGAGCAGCATGTAGTGGGATCCGAATTATTCTGACAGAAAACAGTCTAAACTCTGTCCCAGTTTTTATTTCATGATGATAGAACAACTATTGACAGACATTAAGTCCTAAATATTGTAAAAGTTAGCGCAAAAAATAATAAAAAACATAATAGCCTACAGCGCTGTGTTTTTCACATTTAAACATCGCTCCACTGTTTTTTCACATAAGCTTCATTTGGTTCTGATGCGTGAAAATATGAGCTGTGGCACCTCCCACTTTAACTCTGAACCTCCAAACTTGTGATCCATTGAGTTGTTTCTTCCTCTTAATCTAGTCCAGAGTTATGATTGACTCGCTAAACGAATTACCTGGAAGCCGTCAACTTGTGAGAATAAATCCGCTGACGACAGAAAAGGCGAATATTCAAGTGAGGTGAGAAATGCCAAAATCCATTTAAACATATCTTTGGAGCTACTTAAAGAGCCACTAAACGGCCAGAAAAAAGTTTTCTCCGCCCAGGAGCTACATTCAAAAAATGCAGCTTTAGGGGCGGTGCCTGGAGGACTAGAGAGAGATGCGGGGGAGCGCGGGGGTGTGTCCGCGGAGGAGTGTTCCTGTACCGGTGTAAACAACACATTGCAACATGGCGCGCGCGCGGATCACGGCCAGGTCCAGCTTAGTGGAACGGACTTTTGCGGTTGGAATATCATCTTTTTCGGACCCGACGGGACATCGCGGAACCCGACGGGCCTGAGTGAAGCCTGGACAGGCCGCTGGATGAAAGCCAAGTGTCCAAATGAACTGAAGCGGCCGCTAAAAGCTAACGCGCTAACACCGAGCTAATGCTAAATACCAATGCTCTAACGTTATATACTGTATTTGATAGATAGGTTTGGCTACTTTCAGATGTTTATAGTGTAAAGTTACTAAGCATAGCACTGAAGGTTCGTTCAAAGGAAAACAAATGTAGTCAGTAATGCTATTATCAATCATTATTTTTACAGGTAAAAATATGCTACAAACAAAAGCAGCTACAACATTGTTTTAATATGCACATTTGCACTTCTGTGGCTCTGCAATCTCCAAACATTAGAGCATTTGTTTTTGCAATATGATAGAGACACAAAGTAATAGTCTAAATATATTTTATTCATTCATATTCATTACTGAGCAATGATTTCTGAAGCAGTTTATCACTTCATGCAAAAAAGTCTAAATACATGTTTCATATTAACACAATTTATTTTTAGATTGTGAGTACAAAGACAAAATAACAATACTTGTGATGAAGAGTTTATTCCACAGACTCCAGACTCTTATTGTGAACTAAACTAATACTGTACATTCAAGAGTTTATTCTACAGACTCCAGACTTACTGTGAACTAAACTAATACTGTACATTCATGTGTTTATTCTACAGACTCCAGACTTACTGTGAACTAAACTAATACTGTACATTCATGTGTTTATCTACAGACTCCAGACTTACTGTGGACTAAACTGATACTGTACATTCAAGAGTTTATTCTACAGACTCCAGACTTACTGTGGACTAAACTGATACTGTACATTCAAGAGTTTATTCTACAGACTCCAGACTTACTGTGAACTAAACTGATACTGTACATTCAAGAGTTTATTCTACAGACTCCAGACTTACTGTGAACTAAACTGATACTGTACATTCAAGAGTTTATTCCACAGACTCCAGACCCTTACTGTGAACTAAACTAATACTGTACATTCATGTCAACATGTTTGTGCCAACTTTACAATGTAATAAAGGTATTACTTGAATTTGGCATCATTATTTAATTTTATTGAGCTTGATATTTGTGATGAAATGTTTGAGTGCACAATCTGTATTTGAGATGATCTGAAGATGTCTGGTCACAAAAGATGAAGCCACAGAAAGGAGCTGAAGCCAGATGTACAGCAGGACAACAAAGACCAGCTTCTTCAGTTTGGAATCTGGAAAACAATTTGGAGTTTTGTTAAAAAAAAATATGACATTAGCAAATCTGACTTTTGAGGCTTTCACTACTGTGCCAACAACCCTTGTCAATGTATAACCCATCAAGAATGGATTCAATTTATAGGTAGCTTCTCGACCCAGCACTTTCAATTTAAGTTGTTTTAGATTAAGGTACTTCTTTGTACTTATGAAATATTTTATTGTTCCTTCGTGATATTACTTATAATGATATGCGTGATGCAGTACTCTAACTACAAATACTCTGATTACTAGCTATTGTGACACTCGCATTTTATTTTCTAACATGAGCTGCGTTCTACGTGTATACACAATAATAATATAATAACCTAAGGTGTTGCCCGCTCTCAGTCAGCTCAAAGAGTCAAGAGAGAGTGCCATTATCCAATGCAGCAGTACTGTCAAAGAAACTCGCACTCTGTCGGTCATGACCTGGAGACACCGAATATTCAATATATAATAAGAAACTACCTTAATGTTCTAATCATTCTCTGCAATACTCGATATAATTAGAAGTGAGTGTAACTCTGACTAATGGATTGCTCGTGTCACGGCTCATCAGCTTTTTTGTGGACTCTGCCATCGCACTTCATCTTACTCAGGATATATAGAAATACAAACCTGAAGTAAAATAGCACATGCAGTTTTATGTGATGGATACTTGATTATGTANTGAATAAGTAAACAAGCTAACTTTTTTTTTTTCAGTGTTGCTAGTCAGTTGCAACAAAAAAAAAACAAACTACAAAAATACCAAAAAATGCCTAGCTAACTACAGGAACTAATCAGAAAATGAACTTTACAGCAAGGCTAACAGTGTTTACAGATTTGTAGCTAAGCAACCTGAAAAATCTCTGCTCTTATAAAAATGTATTAGGCTACTTTTGTTTTTTCCCATGTAAGCCCACAATTACACTAGATTAATTGCCATCACTGAAAATAATTGGCTCTATTTTGATCCAGAGGAATGCAGACGACATAACTCTTAACAGTGTAAAAATATACACATCATTAATCATGAGATCAATGTGTGTTGCCTGCTGTGCCCTGGAAAATACACAACTGGACTTTTGTGGGATTATTTCCTTTTTGAAGGATATTACTGAACTTCTCACCCTGTCTCCAAGGGAGCGCCTAGTCTCCCTGCAGAGGAAACTTATTTCGGCCGCTTGTATATCTGATCTTGTCCATGGTCATTGCCCAAAGCTCAAGATCATAGGTGAGGGTTGGAACGTAGACTGACAGTAAATCAAGAGCATTGCCTTTCGTCTTAGCTCCTTCACCAACGGGTTGATACAATGACCTCATCATTGCTGACGCTGCACCAATCCGCCTGTCAATCTCCATCCTTCCCTCACTCTGAACAAGACCCTGAGATAGGCCTACTTGAACTCTCCACTTGAGGCAAGTACTCTCTACCACCTGCAGGGACAAGGCACCTTTTTTGTTGTTACTAAATACCAGCAAAATACTGCAGTTGACTTGTTAGTCAAGTCGAGGAAGTGGGCTGATTGTCATGATAACAACTTTATTTCCTTTGCTAAACTGGTCAAAGTAGTTAAATAGAAATATTTTTAATCTCAATCATTAACCAAATCCTGTTCGTGAACCTACGCGTTGTCCTAATGCTTTCCCTAAACTTACCCATTCCCTTAAACGTAATCACCGTCCTTCCAGACCTGACATTCTAGCATTAACCTGGAAGAACCTCGGAGCGGAGGTTCAGATCGGTGATGAAAATGGAGTTGACGTTCATTCTTTTAGAGGGGCAAAGCGGGTTACAATGAAAGATGCTCACATGTCAGTGAACAATTTAAGCACAATTTTTCAGGTAATACATTATTTTCGTACATTTTTTTCTTTCCCACTAGTTTGTATTCTTTTAGATGGCGTTGTGTGGTGCTAATGCTAAAACGCTTTTGATCGCAGTTTGGCTTGTTCAATGGTATTCTATACAAAATAATCTGTACATATCAATATACATCATTTTGTGAGGTTATTGTATAGAAGTTTTATTTATTATGACATATTTTTCTTCAGTTTTCTTAAGGTTAATGCTAGTTCCATTTACATTACAGATGATTGAAAGCCTGGTCCATCGAGAGTATTATGATGTCTATGGGGATGCAATGCAAGTTTATCAAGGAGGAAGTGCACCAGCTTCCATCGGGTCGTCCCAGCCTGCACCTCGCTCTACTGGAGCATCTGCCAAGACATGTTATACTTTCCCCATTCCTCCTTCTGTTTTTATTTTGTATAATTTGTAGGGGGGGGGGGGGGGGGGGGTTAACTCACTGGCCTGCTTATGGCCATTTATACAGATTTGATAAACATTTTAGAATTAATTATAAAATGTTGATGGTTTTTAAATGTAATTTAAAAATGGCACTGCACCATTTTTTGTCTGAGCTGCTGCAGCTTCATGCACCAGAACCCTGAGGTCTGAGGTACCTCGCTCCAGGCTTGTGAGCAGAGTTCCTAAGCTGTCTTCCTCTCCACATTAGATCTGCACAAGCTATTGACAATTTTAGGACTCAACTTAAAACTTAATTTGTTCCACTTGCTTTTAACACGGTTTGAGCTGTTATGTTTATTGTTCACAGTTGATTTGTATTCTTGCAGTGAAGCACTTTGGTCAAAGAGTTGTTTTAAAATGTGCTATATAAATAAGTTGGTTTGAAACAAGTGTCTATATAGTGTCTTCTGCTTTCTTTACAAAATGGGCCAAAACGCCCTGACCTGGTTCATAGGGATGGGACCAGTGGCGGCTGGTCAATAGGGGGCGCAAGTGCGCCGCACTCCCTGATTTGACCCTGAAAAATAACGTAAAAACCTTCCAATATATTCCTATGTTAGTGTAAAAGAGTGGCTAAAGTCTATGGGGTTCTTTTTCTAACTTCGTTCGGTGTTTCACTATGGGAATCGCCCTGGGCGTGACCATCCACGGAAGCTCCAATGGCACCACGTCTGTCTTTGACAGACAGGATGGCTGTATCAGGCTCCGCCCTCACCTATGATACTGCCATCCTCCTCCTACTTGGATCATTCTCGCTTTCTTCCCGCGTGGAAACCACAACATTAGCTCCCTCAGCGTTTTCGTGCCATACAGCTAGCTTCTGTTTAACTGTTCACAGACGAGCCGTAAAGGATATCGTTGACGAGCGCAGTTGCCGGCTTTGGCTCGTACGCTGGGTAAGTTCTCGCGGACTTTACTAGCTTTACACTGTTGTTAGAGCAGCGACCGCGTAGAGGCGTGCTGCCCTTTTTACAGTAGCTTTGCACCGGGTCTGTCGACATTTGGTTGTTGGCGGTCTCGGCAGTACCATAACCAGTTTGCGCTAGTTAGCATTCTCTTGCTAACCAGCTTTATATTGGGCTTTACAGCTAGCCCTTTTCTGATCAGTCGGCATTAATTTGTTGACGGTATCATAAGCAGTGTGTGATTCTGTTAACGTGTTACGACGAACAGATTCCACCTGGACCGCACAACTCGGTTTCACCTCCGAGCGCTGGTTCATAGTCTTACGACTAGCACTGCATTTACCCTGGTTCTCTTCTCTCTATCTCGGGCATCATGTCGGCTTCTACCCCCGCCAAAGGGTCGGACCCGAAGCCCAAAGAGACTCCATCCCGTCTGTGCCCTGCGTCATGCGGAGCTTCCATTTCGGGCAGGGATACTCATCCGATGTGCATTGTCTGTATGGGTGCTAAACACGCCCAGACAGCGCTAGCGGACCGTCAGTCCTGCTCTCACTGTGCATCGCTGCCGGAGAAAATTTTGGAGAGGAGGCTCAGGGTGGCGGTGGCTAACTCCCACGACCCATGTCTAGGGGAACCCACCGCTAAAACCACAGCTATCACTCAGCAGGCTCAGCCCGCTAAGGCTTGGGCAGACATCTTGGACGATGAAGCCGCTGACATGCCGCCACTATTCGAGGATCTCCTCGAAGTGGACCTAGGCGATGAGGGCGCAGACGGCGACGATGCCGCTTCTGACTTCCTCGGTGCTGTGGATATGGACGATGTGGAGGAAGACACCACATTTCCATCGGCCCAGTCCAGACCCCGAGTGCGTCCGGTGCCACATCCCCTGTGGATAATAATCTGTATGATGTGTGCAAACGAGCTGCCGCCAGGCTTAACATACCCTGGCCCGCAGCTGTAGGCGCAGATGAAGGGGAAAGGGACTTGTATGATGGCAAGCGGCTCGCACCTGCCCAGCCACCCCCCAAGCAGCTCCTTCCCGCTGTACCCGCATGCATGAAGGAGATGAGGCGGTTCTGGGACAACCCGCTTAAGAGCAAACTCCCAGTTCAGGGTTACTCTAAACTGGAAATACAGGGAATGAAGGAACTGGGGTTGGCTGAACCCCCAGCAGTGGAACCGTCAGTGGCTTTTCACCTTCACCCTAATCGCCGCGCCATCTCAGCCTCAAGTAGCATTCCTCTGCCTAACAAAATGGAGAGAGTCACGTCCTCCATTTTCCAGCGCACGTATAAGTACGCAGCTCAGGCTGCATGCGTGCTGAACACTGTGACTTTACTGTCCGCTTATCAAGGGGAGATTCTTGAGGAAATGGGCCAACAACTGGACTCGGGCACACCCAACCCAGTCCTTTGGGATGAAATCTGTGTGGTAAATGACCTCATCCTACGCTCTGCGCGTGGAGCTGTCCAGGGCTGCGGCCGTGTGATGGGTCTTGCTGTCGCAGGTGAGAGGGGTCTATGGCTTAACCACTCAGGTCTGACCGACACGCAGAAGGCTGATGTCATGGATGCGGCTTATGACCCCACCAAGGGTTTGTTTGGGCCGGCGCTGGAAAAGATGAAGGAGACAAGCACCCTCCGTAAACAAGAGGGTGAGGCCTTCAACTTATGTTTACCTCGTAAACAGCAGCCTTCTCGCCCAGTGCAGGCACAAAGAAGTACCTCCACTGGACAGTCTGGTCCCAGGGTGTTCAAGACGAACACTGGACCACAAAAGACAGCTGGTCAGCAGGCTGGTCAGCAGCAGCGGTCAGGTAATTCCAAACCATGGGGCAAACACTCCTATGCTGCAGCAGCGGCTAAAAACCGCTCCTCTGCCCCCGGCGATGGGAAGAAGAAACGCACATCCTAGCAGTCTCTTCTCATTGTCCCCCTCCGCTAAAAAAGAGGAAAGTGGAGTTGAGTTCCAGACTCAGTTCAGAGGCCCTGGACAGTTTGCCAGGCGCTCTCTCTTGTTCTCTCTCCCCTCGCTTGTTGCAGGGGATGAGCCTGTCTCACAGTCACAAAGCATGCGTTTTGACAATAAATGCTTCACACTCGCATCCAGGCCTTGGGCTAAGGGCGAGTTTTCACACACAAAAACAATTCAATTAAATTTGAATACTCCCCGGCTCTTGCCACAAGAGGGGGCTCACGCTCTTTCTCTGGCAGACGCCTCGGCTCCTCTCAGAGGAGTGACGTCACCGGGGATTTTTGTGGGTCCACTCGCTTCGCAGGTGGAGCAGTGGCGCGCATGCGCAGTGCATCCATGGATTCTCTCCACTATTTCTCGGGGATACAGGCTTCAGTTTGCTGTGAAACCACCCACTTTCAACGGGGTGCTGGTCTCTGCGGCCAGGGGAGATGCAGCTCTGGTCCTAGAGGACGAGATCACATCTCTTTTACACAAACAAGCTATACGCATTGTACCAAGCAGCGATCATCAGCGGGGCTTTATTCCCGCTATTTCCTGGTCCCAAAGAAGGGGTCGGCAGCGTTACGCCCATACTAGACCTCCGTGTTTTAAACAAACATTTACGGAGGTTCAAATTCAGAATGCTGACACACAAAGTGCTCTGTCGCTCGATTCGCAAAGAGGATTGGTTCACCACAATCGATCTCTCGGATGCATATTTTCACATTTCCGTGCACCCAGCGCACAGGAAATTTCTCCGATTTTCTTACAAGGAGACAGTTTACGAGTATCATGTCATTCCCTTCGGGCTGTCACTAGCTCCGAGAGTGTTCAGCAAATGCGTGGAAGCAGCACTAGCTCCGCTGCGAGCAACAGGGATCAGAATCTTCTCTTACATAGACGATTACCTGATCTGTTCCGACTCACGGGAACGCGCAGTGAGGGACACGTTGACAGTGCTCAATCATCTCACTGCTCTGGGGTTCAGAATAAACCGTGCAAAGAGCCGGTTAGAACCCACACAACATACGGAGTATCTAGGATTAAGCCTAGACTCCATCTCTCATCGAGTGACTCTCACAACAGAGAGACGGCTCTCTCTCACTCAATGCCTTGCACTGTTTTATCAGGGCGCGATGGTCACGTTCAGGACGTGCCTTCGCCTTGCTGGTCTGATGGCGTCAGTGATTTCTGTCGTTCATTTGGGTCTAATGATGATGAGAGACTTTCAACGCTGGATTACAGCGTTACATTTGTGCCCAAGGAGACACCTCTATCGCAGAGTGAAGGTGGATTCTCGGTGTGTCGCAGCGCTTCTACAGTGGCGCGATGCACGCGTCTTGATGGTGGGCGTCCCGCTAGGCGCTGTGTCAGAGAGGGTCATTCTGACCACAGATGCCTCCCTGCGGGGGTGGGGCGCCACTCTGTCCGGCAGAGTTGTGAACGGGACGTGGAGTCCACGTTTTGCCCAGATGCACATCAATGTGCTGGAACTGTGGGCAGTGTTTCTCGGCCTGAGACATTTCTTACAGTTTCTCCAGGGCCGACATGTTCTGGTGAAAACAGACAATGCAACTGTTGTTGCATACATCAACCGCCAAGGTGGCACCCGCTCATTACGGCTGCACAAACTGGCTCAGAAAATCATTTTGTGGAGCAGTACCAAGCTCCTGTCTCTCCGAGCGACGCACGTTCCAGGTGTCCTCAACAGAGGGGCCGACCTGCTGTCACGAGGGAACCCCCTATACGGAGAGTGGGTTCTCCACCCTCAGGTGGTGGAACAGCTGTGGCAGAGATACGGCCAAGCCGCCGTAGATCTCTTCGCCTCGCAGGGAAACGCAAAGTGTCCGCTCTTCTTCTCCTTGACGGACAGAAACGCCCCGCTAGGGGTGGACGCGCTTGCCCATCCATGGCCAGACGTCCTACTCTATGCGTTCCCACCGATCAGTCTGATCTCACCCACTCTAGCTCGAGTGAGGGAGCAGGGACTATCGCTGATCTTAATTGCCCCTCGATGGTTGTCCAAACCATGGATGGCGGAGATAGTACAGCTTCTGTGGGACGAGCCTTGGCCCCTTCCATTGAGACGGGACCTCCTATCTCAGGCGGGCGGGGAAATTTACCATCCCCACCCGGACCAGGTGGCACTCTGGGCTTGGCCCGTGAGAGGTGGAACTTAAATGCCGCCGGTCTTCCTGCACCTGTTATTGACACTATTCAGTGTGCAAGGGCTAAGTCCACTCGCTCATTGTATGATTGCAAATGGCGCGTTTTTGAGCAGTGGTGTGAGGCCAGACACGTCATTCCCTTTCAGTGTTCGGTGTCTGAGGTCTTGTGTTTTCTGCAACAGATGGTTGAAAAGCGTAGAGCTTTCTCAACACTTAAGGTCTATTTGGCTGCCATTTCGGCCTGCCATGTGGGTTTTGGAGACAAAACAGTAGGTCAACACCCCTTGATCTCTCGTTTTATGAAGGGTGCACGACGTAAACTTCCAGTGGTTAAACCCCTGGTTCCCTTGTGGGATCTGTCAGTTGTGCTAGATGCCCTTTGCCATCACCCCTTTGAGCCTTTGGAGGCTGTGGCCTTGAAATATGTTGCTTTGAAAACGGTTTTGCTCCTAGCTTTGACATCTACGAAGCGTGTCAGTGAACTTCAGGCTTTCTCTGTTAGCCCAACGTGCATGCAGTTTGCTCCTGGGCTGTCTAAAGGTGCTTTCAGACCGGAGGCGTCAACTCGCGTCAGACGCCCCGCGGTGGCTGCTTGAAAATCTACTTGAAGACGCTTTTGACGCGCGAACAAGATGCTGAGTTCGCCAAGCGACAATGCGGCTTAGTTGCCTCCTACGTCATAAAAGGAGGAGCTCTAGGTTTGCTGCCAGTTACCACTGAAAGCTGATAATGGCGGACCGTGGCTACGTTCAGCGACTCGCTGCGATTTACCTTTTTTGGAGAACCCTGCAACGGCGACGTCTTGTCCAGCGGCGGCGGCGCCGCTTCTGGGTCCATCCAATACTCCAAAACCGCTTACAATATGGAGAATTCCATCATCTTATCCAAGAGCTGCGCCTGGATGATGACCGCTTTCAGCGGTATTTCCGTCTCTCCCGTGCACAGTTCGATGATCTGTTGGGCCGTATTGGGGCGAGGATCACACGGCAGGACACCAACTACAGGCGCTCTATTCCACCTGCAGAGCGCCTGTCCATCTGTCTCCGGTCAGTATCAATATGTTTTCTCGCACGTGGTTGGGGAAACAAAAACGCTCTCGTGAAGTCTACAATTAAGCTCAAATACACGTGAGATGTTGTCGGCTTCTACTGAAACAGCTGCTTTTCATCAGTAAGTTATTGATAGGCCTATAGGCCTATGGCTAGACAATAGGCCCTCATCAGAATGGTGCTATTTCACGCGTGGGTTAGACTACTGCTAGGCCTGCTTTTAGGCTATACAACCTACCACCATTTTCTTCAAATACATAGGCCTAAATAAAATAAAGACGTAGCCTAAACAAAGACATGAGAAAAGAAAGAATTGTCCAACAGCTGATCATAAATAATAATAATAATAATAATAATAATAAAAATAATAATAATAATAATAAATAATAATAATAATAATATAATAATATTATTTCTATTATTATTTTTTATGTAATCATAAGCTTTCAGACTACTTCAGACGTTTTAACAAACAGGCAGAATGAAATGTCAATAATGACAATAAATTCAATAATGACAATTATCGCATAGTCTATACTATTGTTTACAAACATAAAAAAAAAACAACAACATTGCGCTCATATTCTCTCACACATAGTCTCTATGCATTTTGAATGAAAACTGCTTCACTGCGCGAACCTTGAATGGGAAAAATTCGCTTGGAGCATTGAATTGACGAACGACGGCTTTGGCGCGCCTCGAGGCGCGCGGCTGCTCGGTGCTTTGGATCTGAACCACAGGCGTTTAAAATAAACAAATAAAAAAAAATTAAAATCCTCGTGCGGTGTGCGGCCTACAGTAGAAATAATAATTATAATGATGCAAATGATAATAATAATAATAATAATAATAATAATAATAATAATATAATAATAATAATAATAATAATAATAATAATAATAATAATAATAATAATAATAATAATAAATACATTATATTATTTCTTCTTGATGATGATTATATGATTGATTGATTGCTTGATTTCGTTTTCTTGTTATCAGAATTATAATAGGCCATAGCAGCTGGGCCAACTTGTTGTGATGATGATTGTAAAAAAAATTTGATTTTTCTTGATTTTTATCTCTAGGCTATTTAAAAATATGCTAGAATTAGTTTTCAGTATAGTATGTTCCCTGTAGTGTATGTTTATGTTTTGATATTTATTTGTAGGTTCCTTGCTACTGGAGATTCCTACTGTACAATTGCGTACAGCTTTCGAGTGGGCATCTCCACTGTCCAGGCAATTGTCCTCGAGGTGGTTACTGCCATCTGGGACTGTCTGTGCGGGGAATTCATGGCTGTTCCCACTGCAGAAGACTGGAGGGCTATTGCCCTGGAGTTTGAAGAGCGGTGGAACTTCCCTCTGTGCTGTGGAGCGGTGGATGGGAAGCATGTCCAGTTGATAGCACCCCCCAACTCTGGTTCCCGCTTCTACAATTACCAAGGGGACTTTTCCATCGTCCTCATGGCGGTGATAGATGCGCGATACCAGTTCCGGGTCATCGATGTTGGGGGGTATGGCAGAACCAGCGATGGAGGGATCTTCGCCCATTCCCCGTTTGGTCATGCTCTCCACACTGGAACGCTTCAACTGCCTCCAGATCAGCACCTGCCAGGAGCGCATCATTTTGGACCCCAGCCTCACGTCTTCGTGGCTGATGAGGCATTCCCTCTGCTGCCCCACCTAATGCGTCCCTTCTCTCGACGTCCCCTATCACTCGAGGAGCGCGTGTTCAATTACCGCTTGTCTCGGGCGAGGCTTGTGGTTGAAGACACATTTGGGATCCTGACGTCGCAGTGGCGGGTGTATCGGCGACTGATTGGGCTTCGACCTGAAGTTGTGGAGCGCTGTGTGAAAGCCACCTGCATTCTCCACAATTTTATGCGGCCTACACCTCAAGATGTGCCTCCAGCTGTTGGTCCGCTACTTCAGGGTCTGGATCCAGTTGCTGACCAGCTTATACCCGATGAAGCAGGGGATGTACGCGACACCTTCAAGGCGTACTTTTCAGCAGAGGGAGCAGTAGCATGGCAGCCTGCAGAATAGTAGCCTACAAACAACGGCTCTTTTAAGAGCCACCCACAAACTTCTAAAGAGCATGACTTCTATAGTACTTGAGTTGTTGGTTGTTTGTGTTATGTTGTTCGTTTCAGGTAACTGCTGCATCTGATGAAGGCACATTTTGGGAGGTAAGTAATCTGTCTGTATCAGCTTCGTTTGTGTTGTGATTACATGTCCCTCCAGAACACCACATTTTATTAACTGTATCTATTCATGATGTAGCTACCACTTGAGAGGGTTATCTCATTTTGAATCCATATCAAACTATCTGCAGATTCTTCCAAGTGTTTTCTTCTCAACCTTTCTGCTGGTATAGACACTGATGATAAGTGTGTGCCAGGTTAGGTTGTGAAATGTATGATTTTCTTAAACCCTCGGCCTATTTTGACGCAATTCTTTTACAGATTGACGCATCATTTGCTGTTGTTACAGGATATACTTTCTGAGCACAATTTGTGGTAAACACGTTTGCACGATGCTATTACATAATCCGAAGTGATCTCTGCACATGCTCTTATGATATTAAAAAGCATAATTTACTACTGAGATTGATAGAAAAATGCGAGTCATGTCATCAACCATCACCATTCATTCAAGCACACTAATTCTTACAGAAAGATTTTTAACTTTTGGTAGTGGGATGCAGTCTTGTTGCTGGACAACAGTTTTTGTTCGTCTCATGCAAATTACTATGAAATGTTGCTTATATTTATAATTTTCAAGACATTTTTAAGTATAAAAACGTTTAGAAAACCCCCAAACTGGAGGGATGGCTTCCTGGGAACAGCAATACAGCACAGAACCCTCAATCTTCCTGGCCTCTGGTAGGGGACCCAAGCTTGGAAAGTGGGTCCACCCGAGGATGGTGAGAAAGGGTTTTTATTGTATTTTATATATATATATATATATATATATATATATATATATATATATAATATATATATATATATATATGTGTGCTGCATTTCAGATTAACCTACTGAGGACAACTACAGCATTGCCTTTTAATCCTCGGAAGCAAAAGAGGCAACATCCAAGTGAGTATCTCATTACTGTTTTCGTATTGTCTATATTTTTAGACTTATTTCTATTTGTTTCTTTTGTTTGACCAGGTAGCCTGTAATGGGGAATGATCTTTCATAAATAAAATGCAAAGCAGTAGCCAAAAAGTCAGCTCCAGCAAACAAGTGTGTTGAAGACAACAATGTGGCAATTTAAGTGAAGCATTGTATTTAAAAGATTGTCTTTATTAATAAAATGGAAATAAAACAATGTGTGTTTTTTACTACATTTGTAAGTGAACAAGTAATACAGTCTATATTTATGCAGTTACAATAAAATGTGCTTGTAATGATTTATCCTAGTCGCATGGAACTTTTGAAAGGGAAAACATTTGAAAAGTGCTTGTTAAAGTCCAGATAAAACACTGCAATCAAAGGGAAATACACAGGGAAATACTCCAATTTATTGACGTGAGTCAAGATTACAGGCTACAGAGTTTGAAAACTATATAAAGTACTGTAGGCTAAATATACGATTAGGCTGTGTCTCAAAAGATTATAATATCAAGGTAAAGTTTATTAGCAGCAATTTTGAAGTCAAACCATCTGAACTTTGAATTATGGCTTAAAAAGGAAACATAAACAATTCAGTCGGAAAAAAATCACGCACAAGATTAATGCAAACAAAGGCATTTAAAAAACAAAGACAAACTTCTAAAAGTCTTCTTTTATGCCTTAATAGGCCTACTTTTGGCCTTCTTTTGCACGAGTTAGTGCGTCAGGACTGTATTGCCGTTTTGCAGACCAACAATTGGCCCGTGCACATGGGCGTCAAATTTCACTTGAAATCCCATTCTTGGATAAAACGGTGAATAAGTTAAGAACATAAAAAGTCAGCTAAGAAGATAAGCCGCCAATCACAGCAAAGAAATGGCAGCTTTGTGAGGTGCGGCTGCGCTCGCTCTATCTGGATTTTTTTAACTGGAGCGATGCGAATAGAGAGCACAGGGCCTTAATTGACAAAGTTAATAAGAAAACAGAGGTGTTTTGGCCTGATTCCAAGAGGACTATATCTCTTGTCCATGATCGCTTGTTGAGCAATGAGCATTTAATAGCCTATATTTTACGATAGCTCTCCCTGCTCTTCAGAGCGAAACAACAGCCACAGATTGCGTCCTATGTGCATGGCACTCAGAGGTTACATTTACCGACAATTTTCCGTCATTTACCGATTGTATGCTTTGACGGAAAAATTTGAAAATGGAGCTGCCCTTATATATAGCCTAGTCTAATTTATTGACCTGCATCCCGACCGGACTCACGCTTTCCCGCTCACTGAGGAAGCAGCGAGGGACAAATGCTGCTTTCAATCCCATTCATGCGCTGCTGTTCCGGCAGGGAGGCCACTAGACTGACGGCTGCAGAGCGCACGGTGCTGTAGCCTCCGCAAATATGTAACCTATGAATCTGTAAGCAGGACGCTGCAGTTTCACGGACCACACGTTCGCGGAGCGCGCGGATAGGCTGCGCACGACAAAAATGACTGGCTTTTACGCAGGACAAATGGAAATAACACGTAGAGTTTGGGCAAAATGCAGTGTGGATTTGCAGTAAGTGGAGAGAAGTGGAACTTTGTGCTTCAGGTAAGAAATGCAGAGTCCGTCACATTAGTCACATTGAGATTGTTGAAGACACAATGATTTTTGCAGATGCTTTCACGATATCTTAATAAACTATTTATGCAGAGTTCAGTCATTTTTGTAATGCATCTTATGTCTCATGACTCGTGCGCTTCGTGCAGTCTCTGTGTCAGAAATCAGCTACAAAAACATAGGAATCAACAAACCTACTGAACAAAATTATGACGGATAAAAATCACTCATGACGGATTTTTTGGGACCTTGTCCGTCACAGTGACTTATTGGAATTAGGTCTAGTCTAGTGTAACCACTGATGGGACTTATGCCACTGGTCTGGTGCGCGTCCCCTGTGAGAAGTGGAAAACCCTAACCCAAACAGATTATTTGGGCTATTAATCAATAGTATAACCTACACTTTAAACAAAACGTGTGTACCTTTTAGCTGTAGGTTACTGGGAAATGGCAAATGCGCCTAAAAACGTTTTTCTGACTTCACCTACGCTGTGTTCTAACTGGAACTCGCGTTGGTTTGGCGGCAACGCACTGACAAACAGGCCCCCTGGCAAGCTTCAGTTAAGTTGCTATTTATTATTTTGCCCATTCTAACTGCTCCGCCCGATATGCTCTGTCAAACAAACAGAACTAAACACAAAAATAAAATCTAATGAAATTACATTTAATATTTTATAATTAGTGGCAAAAAATAGTGTTTTAAATTTTAAAGTAAATAAGCCACTCCAGCGAACATAAACAACCAACAAATCAAAAAACAAAAACAAAACTAAACTAAAATAAATAAATAATAATCACGATTTTACAATCTATTAAAACTAAATTGTATTAATTACAACTGTGGAAAAAATACCCAATAGTCCTATATGCTGGGCCTTTTTTTATTTCTTCAAAATAAAACGTAAGAAATATATGGAGCTAGTCAAATCGACCCGTGCAGGCAGAAAACAGGCCTTCGGAAAGCCTCAAATAGCCCAACACCATTGGTGAAATAGTGGCCAATCCTGGCATGAGCCACCTCAGCCAACCAGAGCGCAAGTATCAGCAGCCAACATACAGGAGGGAAACATTTAGGTGAACGCAAAAATGTGAAGGGACAACACACGACAGTTGGACTGTTGCCTGTATTTTATTAACAATAACAAAAATAATAGTAATAAAAAATCTGTATGAATAATTTGTAAACAGCCAATTCGTAGACTACATACTTTTGCAATAGGCCAAATAGCCTTTATTCATGAAAATAATTCGTACAAAAATAGCCTTCTAAATAGGGACATGGCTTTGTAGTATAGCTACAACATCTATGATTTTATAAATACTATTGTTATAACAACTAACTATTATTATTGCCTATTCAGGGATAATACAAATAGGCTGTGATTTTTTTTTTCTTAAGCCAGAGTAATTAAAATAGCAAAAATTCACTGGTTTCACATTCAAAATTGATTTTCGCAAAATATAGAAACTTTAGATATGTACACGGTCAACATATATTTCTTAACCTTGACAGTAATTGAATAGAACAAGAGCCAAAAGCCTTTATCTTGTGTGTATCTCACTGTAAATTAGTGTGCCTATAACTGTATTGTGTTATTGTATGATTAATTACTTGCCAATATACAGATCCCAGCATTTGGACAGACAAGGAAGATGCAGAAAGACTGAAACAATTTATCAAGATTAAATAACTTTATTCAATCAACTTATCATATTTAAAAATAATTAAATAGACTATAAAGAAAATACATATTTACCATAAAATAAATAACAAAAGCAAGGGTCTGACACAACATCTCGCTTCTAAGGAGGAAATAAAAAGGACCTTGCTTGGAAGGTAAGGACAGCAAAGGAGAAGAGGAAGGAGAGGAGCTTAGCTCCTTCCCTGGAGACATTAAATTAAATAATTTAGGGAGGGGGGGCATTTTGCAAATGGTCAAGGATGACCTCACCAATTTTTAGTTTAAGGATTCCAACTGATAAAAATCCAGTCTCTCCAGGGAAGGAGCCAAGCTCAACAATAATGCTCCACAGCGGTGAACTGCCGCACAGGTTGAGGTGGAGGCTGCCTCAGGGCGTTCAAGATAGTTTCCTCCACCTCAGATGGTTCCTCCTGATGGCGCACCGCTGTGGATCTTCTTCTTCTAGGAGCTGTAAAATAAGAATAACATGGTAAATTATGGGCTTATCAAGCTATACACATAGATGTAACTGAAGTCTGGCAAAAGCTGTAGACATACATACCTGAAAGAGCAGGTCCACGAGAGGAGGGACCAGGGACCGGGGACCGAGGGGGAGATTGAGCTGCTGCAGAATCTTCTGGCCTTAATTGTGCAGCCTGACTCTCAGACCCAGATGACTCTGCTGTGTGTAGAGAAATGTGAGTTAAAGTTACGCTACATTGGAAAAATGCATCCATACATTACCTTCTTCTTCCCCCCGGTCTGGTGTTGGAGGGTACTGTGCCGCCGCCTCCTCAACATGGGCCATGTTGCCACTAGTGGCGCGTGGCTCAATGTGGTCGTCGAGGAAGGTCATGATGGCATAGTACCTCCATTTCCTCCTGGTCCCTCCAGCTGCTCCACTCCTTTTCTTCTCCTTCCTCTTCTCCTTAAGGTAGGTGTCCCTAAGGCCCTTCCACTTGGCCCTACACCATACCTCTGCAAATGTGCAAATTAGTGTCATTTGGAAGAAGTGACAATCACTTTTGTTTATAGCAAACATCTTACATAAAGCCTTCATTTCAATATGTGAAAATGAGCAACACATTTCTCATACTCTGCATATATGATTGGTGTATAGGGGACACCTCATTTAGTTGTGAGACGTTTATACCTCAGATTTTAAATGAGTCTAACCCTAAAGAAATTTGTGTTCAACATTTTACTTTAATAATAAAACAGGAAGCATGGAGTTGAAAGTACTGATTACTAATTGATGAGTCAATGCAGTTTTATTTATTTTTATTTTTTTTACAATTGTTCATGAGATCAAACATCTTCTCAAATGCCCTAGGTCTCCTCATTTAAATTCCATAAATTCTTAAAGTGTAATACATGGGCACAAGTAAAACTTGTGACCATTAAAGTTGAGTATAGAAAATTTCAAATTAGCCCATTTTGACTGGATTTGTCAAATCTCTGTTACAACCGGGAATTAGTGGCCTATACGTTTTTCTTTTATTATAGAAGCTAAAAATAGCAACATAGGACAATGTGAAATATAGTTGGCGTTTTTTTTTTTCTTTCCATGTAGACCGGAATAAAAAAGTCGCAAAACTAAATAAATAAATAGCGTACATGAATAAGTAAAATGAAACAAACACAAGATTTCACATGGGAGGCAATCAGAACCTTAAAAAACAGAAGTAGCACACAGAAAACTAGCCATACTACAATTATGGGAGCTCGGAATATTTCAATATCGGGTTTTTTTTATTACGCTATTGTGCAAAAAATGCGTTCAGATTGAAAACCGATGCCATTTTGCGAATTGTAGGCTATTCAAAATGTGTGTTATTTTGTGACCGTCTTGCACCGCATTGACCAACATAAATTCAGCGTTTAATTTAAGCCTATGCGCGAGCATCTGAGAGAGAAAAGACGTTTGTTCATAACATACGATGGATAAGGTCTATATCCTACTTTCTATGACATATCAACACTACTGATTTAAAGTAAATAGCTAAATATGCTTAATTTCACGCTATATGAAACTACTGCTTGTTGTGTGTGTCTGCAAGGTTGGCCCTTTCTTTCGGCATGCAAACTTAGCGCTGCGGACTGACAAGACACCCAAATGAAAGCAGCCGCTTTGTTTAGCATCTGTGTAGCCTACATGTTTAGTAAATGTAGATTAGTATAGGTTCAGTGTTACTTTTGTTGCCATCACGTAAACTAATTATAGGCCTCATGCAGCCATTAAATGCCATGCGCCTTCAGACAACAATTGAAAGCTTACCTGGCTGTCCAACCCTTTCACTGATCCGTCTCCAAGCAAGGTCCTTTTTATTACGGTCTCTGTAAAAGCGAGATGTTGTGTCATACAACTCAGGGAAAGTTGACACTAAGTTTATCAGCGTTTCTGCCATGATGCACATGTTCCAAATTACTCCGCCATGCAATTTGTACCTACCTGTCCTCGCCTGATTGGATCAATCAATGACGTGCCCTGCCCACTGTTCGCACGTGTTGGTCGCTTGCTCGAGCTTCCTCACCGGAGATTAAGGCCCGTGCAGACAGGACGCGACCTGTCGCTGTAGTTTCGTCTGGAGCGAGAAGACTCGCAATCAATGAGGAAGTGGGGGAAGGGGGGGGGTGTACTATGTATCTGGCAAACTCAAAGCGATCATGGACAAGATAACTAATCTTCTTGGAATCAGCAAAAAACACCACAGTCTCCTTTTTAACTTAGTCGAGCCCTGTACTCTCCATTCGCGTCCATTTGGAGCGAGGGCAGCGCTCCTCATTTCTTTGCTCTGATTGGCGGCAGTGCGGCACATCAAGAGCTCCTCCGCTGACAGACACATACACATGAATGTTGTAGTAAACTCATTTAAAATGTATTTCTCGTAGGCCTAATAATCTAACTTTCTTTGCGAACACATTATGTTATCGTTTTAAACGCAAAACACCGTGTCTTTTTTTAGTTTGTCAATGTATGCATAAGTGCAGGGGAAAAAACTAATTGAGGTACGGTGGAATAGAACCCCCTTGTTCCATGGGCAAGACCGATGCTCTACCCACTGTACTATTAAATCACTTAACTGGTGTAAGCTCACATGACACTATTATTTGTGTTCAGCCGTGTCAACACACGCAAATACTACGTCTGTTTTGTCGTGAAGATAGGCTCATCTGTTGTATTTTATGGACAAAATAGTCTGGTGTTTTTGTCAGAATCAAGAACTTATGGACATTGTTGACAGCCCAGGACACGCAAACGAGAGGAATCCTTGGATGAAACGTTGTGAATATATATATAGGCCTATATTATATTTTTTTTATTCCTTTGTGGAGCCACGGGGGTAAGTCACAGTCACACGTTCTGTGTTTTTATGTTTCTGCATTTTTATTAAGAATTAGTTATTAACTCAGAAGTCTGATTATATTGAAAGCTGTAGTACTGGTCGTTTTCAGTCACAAACAAATCGCACGCAATTAAGAGAGAGGGACGCGCGGCCCTCGGCGAGCAGGTTGCTTGGCGGAAAGCGGAATTGACGCCCGTTCGTGGAAAAAAATTCGCTCGTTCGTGGAAAAAAGTTCGCTCCTGTCGTGGTAGACGCTCCGCGCCGCTCTGGTCGTGCGAAATCGCGCCTACACATAGACATAACATTGAAAGTGTTCGCGTGGTCGCGTTCGGTCTGAAAGCACCTTAAGGTGCATTTGCGCCCTAATCCAGCCTTTATGCCAAAGGTGGAGCCAGCTTATAGCTGCCCCACTTTGGAGATTGCAGCTTTTCATCCGCCGCCTTTCTCCTCCCCGGAGGAGCAGCAGCTTCACTCCATTTGCCCTGTGCGGGCACTACGAGTGTATGTTGACAGGACAGCTGGCCTTAGGAAGGCTGATCAGCTGTTTGTGTCTTGGGCGTCTTCCCATATGGGAAAGCCCGTGTCCAGTCAGAGGCTCTCTCACTGGATTGTTGAGGCCATTTCCTTGGCTTACACCTGCAAGGGCATAGCACCTCCGCAGGGATTGAGGGCACACTCCACCAGGGGTGTTGCTACTTCCTGGGCCCTTTTTAGGGGTATTTCGGTACAGGACATATGCGCGGCAGCTAGTTGGGCGTCGCCGCATACCTTTGTACGGTTCTACAGACTGGACGTCTCTGGCCCTTCGTTGGCTCAGGCAGTCCTGGAACCAAGGGGGTCTGGCTCCATTTGAGGTCACTGTCTGGCACCGCAGTAACCTGCTTCGGAAGCTTTATTTGCAATCCGGGAGTGGGCCATATCTCCCATAGTGAAACACCGAACGAAGTTAGAAAAAGAACTCAAGGTTACTTAACGTAACCCCGGTTCTTTGATAACAGAGTGAGGTGTTTCACCTTCATTGCCCTCCTTGCAAAGCGGTAAGAAATCGCTTTAGAATGATCCAAGTAGGAGGAGGATGGCAGTATCATAGGTGAGGGCGGAGCCTGATACAGCCATCCTGTCTGTCAAAGACAGACGTGGTGCCATTGGAGCTTCCGTGGATGGTC
Organism: Mugilogobius chulae; assembly: GCA_038363315.1. Lineage (NCBI taxonomy): Eukaryota > Metazoa > Chordata > Actinopteri > Gobiiformes > Gobiidae > Mugilogobius > Mugilogobius chulae. The sequence continues at coordinate 17,520,494 of CM076401.1, read as the reverse complement.
ACGCCCAGGGCGATTCCCATAGTGAAACACCTCACTCTGTTATCAAAGAACCGGGGTTACGTTAAGTAACCTTGAGTTTTCCCATTGGAGCATGAGGCTTCAGCGAACGCTTGAGAGTGCAATGGTGAGGCCTGAAGTATCGCGTGAACTTTTAAATTCTCGTGCTACATTGCATTAGTTTACAGCACAGCCATAATCTCGTTGTAGGTGCGCTAGGCACTGCGCCTTTCGATAGTTTAAATGTCTCTGGGGAAGTCTGTTAGTGCCACAGACTTCTCTTCTGTCATGGTGCAACATGTGACCAATGAAAACCAATGTACATTTGCTCTGATGTGTCTCACTGACTCCATTTGACTTTAACAGTCACAATAAGACCAAAGAATGACTTATCACAGTTGCTTTAATGCTACAAGTACTTATTTAGTCTAAAAAACGAACTTTTTCACAAATTTTGTGACTGACCAATCACGATTCAGTACGCACCAACCAATCAGGATTCAGTATGACCGGCATGCTTTCTTATGCTAGCACAGCGAAGCACCGGAGGATAAACATTATATTAGCATATTGTTTCTTTTTTCTAAACTTTTGGAATGGTTGAACAAGTTGAACGTGGTTTTGGATTAGTTTCATTTCACTTTTGGAGAAACAAACAGAAGCAAGAGGAGAAAAGATAAGACAGTTGGTTTTTAGCTTCACTTTTGGAGACATCTGAGCAGCTAAAGCCCTACTGCTAACGAAGTTATGTGTAAAAGAAAAAAAGAGCTCATGGTTAATTCAAATACGTGATGATGATGATGATGATGATGATGTGTATGTTGGGTGGGTGCTTGTTGCTGTGTGTGTGTGTTCCATGTGCTCCTGTTGCATGAAAATTTCCAATACATTGATCCGGATCAGAATCTTTTTGACCAACTTAGCAAAAAATGTGGTTATTATACTGACAAACAGTTTAATAGTTCATTTGAACATGTAAATGGCCTGTCTATCCAGCGGCGGAGCCAGAGGGGTAGCCAGGGTGGCCAGTGCTACCCCTAGGATTGCCCTGGCCACCCCCGTGGCCACCCCTCTAAAGACGGCAACATGAATATATTTTATTGTAAGTGTTAGGTGAACTTTAGCGCTGAAAACTTTCATTTCCCAGCGCCTGTGAACGCACCCTGAAGCTACGTCAGTGCGTACAGCGGCACTGCTAGCTTTCTTTCATTTCATTTGCTGAAGAGACACGTGAGGCTTGTTTGTGATATGGTTCGAAACCCATTTTCACAATCCCGAATTGCACCCGCCACGAAGACCCGGCCTGAGTCTCTAGATAGCCTCGCTATTTACATGGCATTGTACACGCCTCTCAGGGATCGCATGTAGGCCACCTGCAGCTGGCGAGATGGACGTTTTGGCTAAAACCAGGACTGAGCAGAGCTGCCAAACTGGAGCAGAGCGGATCGGTGCGTGCAGGGTTGGGCTGTGTGTGCGGGAGACGAGAGAAGGAGAGGACGCGAGGAGGTGGAGTTGTCTCATCAGCATTACACCCAACAACAATGTAAGTACAACAGACGCGGCTAAAACACTTGTTCAACAAACTTTCTGAATGACTGCGATGGGACCGTGAAGCGCGGGTCACTCGCAGGTTCTGTTGCCGAACGGGTTGTTCTGAGCCTCGGAGGCTCGTATTTTACACGAAAGTGCAGAGTGTGTTGTTCGTACCTGGACCGGTGTTCTGTCGGGGCTGGACACACAAACAGGACTTTGGTGCAGGGGCAGAAGAGTCATATCACAGCTTCAGTTGCGAGAGCGCCTGTCCTTAGTTTCTCCCATGCAGTAATAATAGTCCATGAGCGTAAATGCCCTGTCTCCGGTTTGAAAAAGCCTCAAACACTTTCATTGTTTACAAAGTTAAGTCTCCGCTAAGTTCACTGTACACATCCTGCCGCTGCTCTGACAAAATAAAAGCTGTGTAATTCACAGCAGCAGAGAGACACTTATTGTGAAAGAGCACGACAGCAACACTCTTCCTCTGTCCAAACGACACGAGATTCAGCAGCGGAGGAGCTGATAGACGATGTGAATTACAGCAATATAAAAAACAATAGTCAAATCCCTAAGCAGCATAGGTTAGTTAACCTAGTTTAATTCATAAATTCCCATAATAATGTTAAGCATTCTTTTTATGAATAGGCCTAGAATTAGAATCAGAAAATCTTAGTAGTGAACAATAATGATAACAATAACAATATTGTGCTACAATATTAATAAAAGTGGCCATAGGTCCTAATTGTCAACAAGAAACTGTTGTCACTCGACCTACCTGGTAAAATATTTAATGAATAAATAAATAAATAAGCCAGTACATAGTGATAGAAAGCAGCCAAAAATATGTGCAAGAATTAGTGATGGGAATCTTGGATCTTTGTCCGATACGATGTGCATCTCGATACACTAGCAACGATACGATTTTTTAAGATACATGTCTTACAGCTAACGATCGATTCGGTTCGATATGCCCCCTGATCACGATGCATCTCGATTCAGTCAACATTGTTTTTTATTCAAGTACTTAATAAATATTTAGTCTGTTTAATCATTCATGGGTCTCTAATACCCCAGATAAATTCAAGCCATGTAAAAGTATCTTTCAGTCATTTGAAAATTCAATTACTAACTTTCTAAAATTATAAATAATAATATATTATTATTTTTGGTTCGGATTGTATCATGTTTTCACAGTGCTGTATGCATTAGGACTTCATAAGTAATCAGATTTAGCCTACATGTGTGAGACCTAGCGCTCTCATTGGACAGATCTGCTGTGGAGGCGGGGCCAACATGTTACGATAAATATGTGGGGAAAAGCTAAGCTATAGGTCCATTCTGGAGTGCTTTATTTCGGTCTACTATCATAACCTGACGAATACAGCTGATGAAAAAGCCTGTATAGTTTGTCAGTGCAGCCCGGAAGAGGGAACGTGGGACTGAGACGCAGCTACGGCCCAAACTCACACGGAGTGCAGCGATGGAGGTGCCGTATCCAGCCCGTGGCAAAGAGGGACGGCTGCGCGCGGAGAACCTGCGCGCACGGAAATAAAACAGCGAGGATGAGAACAGCGCGCAGGGAAAACGCACATCGCCTGAAACAAACACGGGCAGGATCGAAGACTAGCGCGCTGGGAAGACGTAGACCGTCTAGATTTGGACTTAAACACGGGAAGGACAGCTCTCTTACTGGGCACAGACGCAGAGCTTTCCTGCTCGTTCACGGTGGAGTAATAGCTACGTGTTGCGTTGCATCAAACTGTCTTTTCTTCTGAACACGAGTTTGAATGGACTACGTCTTTTTCTCTACAATACACAGGTAAGGCACGCTGGACACTGTTGTTATTACGCAGGCTTTGTGAGAATGAAAGGTGCTTTGACTGAAAGAGACAAACGCCTTAACGGATTGAGCTATTTGTTGGCACATCTTCAGATGAAAGTAACCACAAACAGGCTTTATAAGGAATGTCAGAAACACACAGCGTTTGCAGCCGTGTCAGCGTCAGCTTGTGAGTGCGTGTGTGTCTGTGTAAGAGTACACTTTCGTCAGTGAATCGTGAAAAATCTAGATTCATCGGTAAATAGTCTGATAATCCGATGCAGGCTGCTTTTGTCACACGATCTGCATCGATGTAGCTCCTTTCTACCTACGCACTCGCATCGCGCATGTTTACATCGATGTATCGGTGCAAATCGGGTAATCTTCCCATCACTAGCAAGAATACAATAAATGGCTCAAACACAACATTCCTAGAGTAAAATCAGATCTGTTCTTACAGATGCACTGTGTAACTTTTTGATAAAAAAAAAAAAAAGAACTTTAACAAATGCCTTTCATTGTTAAATAGTTACTAAATGAATAATAATATTAAAAAAAATGTTTTCATATTAAGTTTACTTGTATTGCCACAAAATGATTATTTGACCTGTAGGAGCCCTCTTTTTGTATGTTTCATAGAAAAAGATGTTCTACAGAAAAATGTTTGTCCTAGAATATGATTTCCAAGGAAAGATGTCCAATGAAACAATGCATATTGCATTGTTTCCTTTTTACAGCAAAACTGTTATGAAACAATACAGTTGTGCTGTATGTGTCTCCCTTTCACAAAACATTGTGATGCCCACGTTAAACAGATGTAATCTGGCTTTCTTCTTTATAAAGACAGTATGAAGAGAAAGTCATGTTGCGTGTGAAAACAGTATATGGATGTCATTATTGTGGACCCCTTTGAAAAATCCTTGCCACCCCCTGGCCACCCCTTGCTTAAAAGTCTGGCTCCGCCACTGTGTCTATCATTCATTTCAATGCAAGGAGTTTGTATGCCAACTATCAACATATCAAAGATTACCTAAAAGAACTCAAAATGCAATTTAGTGTTATAGCCATTTCTGAGACATGGCTCACACTTGATAAAGGAATTGATTTCCAATTGGATGGATATGAACTAAATTACATTAATAGAACAAATAAGAAGGGAGGAGGCGTTGCCTTGTACATAAGTAAACATCTTAAATATAAGGTACTAGAAAACATGACAATGGCTATTAGTGAGGTTATGGAATGCATATCTGTGGAGATATGTTTGGAAAAACAGAGAAATGTCATAGTTAGTTGTGTTTACAGAGCCCCCAGCTCCAACATAGAGATCTGCAAAAATAGATTAGAAAGTATGTTTTGTGCAACAAAGCAAAAGACCATATTTGTTTGTGGTGATTTCAATGTGGATCTAACCAAAGCAAATATAGATAAAGCAACCGATGAATTTATAGAAACAGTGTCTTGTATTGGATTATATCCGCTGATTACCAAACCAAGTAGAATAACTGCACATAGTGCAACATCTATTGACAACATTTTTACAAATTACATAGGAAACAGTTTGAGTAGTGGGCTTCTCATAAATGATATTACAGATCATTTGCCAATTTTGTTCTTTATGAAATTGCTGGCCTTAAACAGAACAAAGAAATGATAATTAAATACACAAGATTGAAAACAGAAGAGACCATAAATGATTTTAGGGATGATTTGCAAGCTCATAATTGGGAGCCACTCTACAGTAAAACGAATGTTGACAATGCATATGAATACTTTTTGAATGTATTTATAACATCATACAATAAACATTGTCCAATGAGGAAATTTAAAGTAAAAATTAAGGATGTAGAAAAACCATGGATCACAAAGGGTTTGAAGAATGCGTGCAAAAAAAAGAATAAACTATATAAACAATTCATACATGACAATTCTAGTGACACGGAGCAAAAATACAAAACATATAAAATAAATTAACCAGTATTTTGAGAAGCTGTCAGAAAAAATATTATACTCAAGCATTAGAATTAAGAAAAGACAATATAAAAAGTATGTGGAAATTAATGAACAGTATGATTAGGAACACAACATCTAACCATACTTACCCCAATGTATTTATTAATGACAACAAACATATTCATAATACAGATGAGATAGTGGAAGGATTCAATGATTATTTTGTGAGTATTGGATCTGAGCTAGCTGAGAAAAATGGAGGAAATCCAGTAGACCATGAAGCTGTTTTGAGATATATACCCAAAAGTCCAAATTCTATTTTTTTAAACATGATAGAAACTAAAGAGATTGTTGATACTGCAAATACATTCAAAAATAAAACATCTACTGACCTAAATGGGATTGATATGACAATTGTAAAAAAAGTAATTCATAGTATAGCTGCTCCTTTAGCTTACATTTTCAACCTTTCATTTGCAACTGCAACCTTCCCACAAAATATGAAGATGGCTAAAGTGATTCCACTTTATAAATGTGGTGACAGTAAATTGTTTTCTAATTACCGGCCAGTGTCTTTACTTTGTCAATTTTCAAAAATTTTTGAGAAAATCTTCGAAAAGCGACTAACAAATTATTTGGATCAATCTAATATATTATCGGATAGCCAGTATGGCTTCAGAGAGACAAGATCAACAGCACAGGCTTTGATGGATCTAACTGAGGAAGTAACTAGTTGTATGGATGAGAAAAAGCATGTGGTCGGGGTCTTTGTTGATTTGAAAAAGGCTTTTGACACCGTTAATCATGAATTATTGTTCCTTAAGATGGAGAGATACGGTATTAGAGGTATGGCTTTGAATTGGTTAAAAAGTTATTTGGGAAATCGTAAACAATGTGTACAGATGGGGGATAAAAGATCATCATTTTTAAACATTACAGTTGGGGTGCCTCAGGGGTCAGTATTAGGTCCAAAGCTTTTTATTTTATTTATAAATGATTTATGTAGGGTATCAAAAAAACTCAAGTTCATATTGTTTGCAGATGATACCAATGTTCTTTGTTCAGGAAAAAATCTTAGGAGTTTAATGGAAGACGTTAGGATTGAATTGACAAAAATGAATCAATGGTTTAATTTAAACAAACTATTAATAAACATGGAGAAAACCAAATATATTCTCTTTGGGAATAAAAATAAAACAACTGAAATAGAGATAATATTAGATCAAATTAAACTTGAACGAGTAACTGAAACCAAATTTTTGGGTGTAATACTAGATGAACAGATAAGCTGGAAAACTCAAATTAATATTATAAGAACAAAGCTGGCAAAGAACATTGGTATCCTCAGTAAAGTAAAGCACTTGCTAGACCATAAAGCTCTGTATATTTTGTTTTGTTCTCTTGTGATGCCATATCTGAGTTATTGTGTGGAGGTCTGGGGGAATACATATCCTAGTCATTTGCAGCCACTATGGACACTTCAGAAAAAAGCACTTAGGATTGTGCATAAGGTTGGGTATTTAGACCATACAAACAGACTCTTTTTGGAATCAAAAATACTTAAGTTTCCAGATTTGGTGAAATACAAAACAGCTATAATCATGTTTAAGGCAAGGCAAAATGTATTACCAGCAAATATCCAGAAATGGTTTTGTGACAGACAAGGAGGCTACAATCTGAGAGGGGAGTTCAACTTTAAAAAGCCGCTGGTTCGAACAACAAAAAAGAAACTAGGTCTTTCAAACTCTGGGGTGGATTTGTGGAATGGATTAAGCGAGGATTTAAAAAAAGTAGAAACTTGGGGCAATTTAAAAGGATGTTTAAAGAGACTGTTTTTGGCAGATATGTTGAAAATGTTATGTAATAACACTCTTTATATGATGAAGTTGTAGAGAAGATATGGATTGTTCTAAAACAAAAAGACTGAGATTGTTTTAGTTGTGCTGTATATCGATGGGGTCACACACAAAGTATTTGTATGAAGACAATGTTCATGCAACTTATTGTAATGTAAATTACTTTGCAAATACATGTATATTGATTAAGAATTCTAGTGAAAAAGGGGTAGGATTTACATAAGTTTTACTTCTACCTACTCCTTTTCGAATATTATCTTATATTTTGTATTTTCTTTTAATTTACCTTTGAAAATGTATTCGAAATAAAGATTTCAATCAATCAATCAATCAATCTCTACACATGGTGCTGATGGGCTGTGGAGCTGTATATAAAACTCCCTCCTTTTTTTTTTGCGCACCCCCCAAAATATATACCACCAGCCGCCACTGGATGGGACAATACCGTGCACACACACATACAGAACTATCTTGCGAGATTTTCCTTACACATAGACATTTATGAATGATCATGTTTTGTATCTTTGAGCAGCTGTAGTGAAAAGTCTCCACATAGACTTGTAGCAGACTTATGTGGGGATCCCACTACATGCAGCTCCGCTCCGTTTCGACTGCCGGATCAGCTGCGCAGCTGTTTTAATGAATGAAGACAGTTCCACATCCTCCGTATGCGCTGCAGGGCTCCGCCTGAGCTTTGTCGTCGTCCGACCAAAATACAGATCAAGGCTATTTTCTTCTCCACAGACCAGAACGCACCAAACAGAAAAAAGAAAGTGAACTACGTATGTCCGGATTTACAAAGTAAAATCACTCCGCACGTACTTTGTATTGATCAGATAACGAAAAGTTCGTATTTTTACATAAAGTTTCTCTGATATTTGGACACAGCAGACTGTTAACTACATAATATGTCACTGACACATTGACAGGGCAACATTCAAGCTCGTAACAGTTAAAGCCTCTTTACCCTCAGCGGAGGAGGAAAACACGTCCTACTGTTGTGATAACATGAAACACTCCTGATACAGTTATTTGATCTTCTTTTATTTCACAAACTAGTGTTTTTAGAGCATGCTCTTCTTGAACTTCTCGGGGCAACGCAGCCCCTGCGGAGCGGACTGGAGCGAAGACAGTGGCCGAGAGGTCTGTGGAGGCTGTCGGAGTGGACTGGGGCGGAGTGGAGCAGCATGTAGTGGGATCCGAATTATTCTGACAGAAAACAGTCTAAACTCTGTCCCAGTTTTTATTTCATGATGATAGAACCAATATTGACAAATATTAAGTCCTAAACATTGTAAAAGTTAGCGCAAAAAATAATAAAAAACATAATAGCCTACAGCGCTGTGTTTTTCACATTTAAACATTGTTCCACTGTTTTTTTCACATAAGCTTCATTTGGTTCTGATGTGTGTAAATATGAGCTGTGGCACCTCCCACTGTAACTTTGAACCTCCAAACTTGTGATCCATTGAGTTGTTTCTTCCTCTTAATCTAGTCCAGAGTTATGATTGACTCGCTAAACTAATTACCTGGAAGCCGTCAACTTGTGAGAATAAATCCGCTGACGACAGAAAAAGCGAATATTCAAGTGAGGTGAGAAATGCCAAAATCCATTTAAACATATCTTTGGAGCTACTTAAGTGGATAATTTCAACCTTTAACCACCAAATGTGGTTGTTGCTTATATATTTCTGTTTTGAGAATTGGCACAGCCTGAGAAGAGACATATAACATGCCTTCAAATGTTGGAATAAGGTCCTCCAGATTCCATTCAATTAGTTTGTCCTTAACAAGTTCATCCATCGAGCTGATCTAGAGGTAGACATAGAATGAAGAGATAAAACATGATAAATCCCCGTATCAGACGTTTCTCTTGGAGCCTGTGGAGGAGCTGGCCGACAAGCAGATTGGAAAGAGCAATCGTCAAATAGGGCAACCTGACTGACGGCACTGTGAGGACAAAATGCTTATAAAAAAATCCAAAAAATGTGGCTCTTTCATGCGTCCAGATGTTTTTTTTTTGTACACATATTTTAAAACAATAGGACTATTATTCAAAAAATGGTCTCCAATGTTGACCCACGCAAAAATAAAGTATGGTGGACCCAGCACTGTTCCTCTCTCGTCTGATGTCCAAGACGCAACTCAAAAACCCCGCCTTACAACAAGTCTGTTTGGTCTGTGTACGCACTGTCACTTCTGTCTCATCCATATTCCAAATATTCTCTGGTCCTAGTGAATCCCTGGTAAGCACTTCCTCCAGTTTGTTTTAAAAAAAGATCCACATTGATCTTGTTGAAAGCACTTGCCCTAACAAGACCAGTTGCTTCTAGCTTCCTCAGGGAAAGTCTGGGATGCCTTTTTCAAAACAAAGGAATCCAGTGAGAATTTGCTTTTTACCTGACAGTCCCTTAGCCACTGCAAAGCTCAGTGACAGGCCATAATAAATATCTGCAGAAGTTCTGATGTCCAGTCAAAGTTCTAAAGCAGCAGTAGTCTGAATAGATTTGCCCCGTCGCTTCATGCCTCACAGCCTTCATCATGACATCAGGTTCAGTGCACCCATTTTAAATTTTTCTTTTGTAGTTTTAGACCATTTCCAAGGTTTTCTTATTTCCTCTTAAATCTAAAATGATTTAAAAAAAGTATGTAATTTACTCAGACATATAATTAGTAGACCCGCAATCAGCAGCTGTGTTCAGTTGCTTCAACTCGAACAGAGCGACGCCATATTTCTGTGAAGCTACAACTTTTATTTGGTGTTACTTCTGTAATTTGTCTGTTGTTCTCACTAGTAACATGTAAAAGAGACGTTTGGTGTCATTAGAGTCTTAAAAGATGCACAAGATCAGAAATCTTTTGTTGAAGTTTGTTAGCCGTTAGCAGTTTTATACACAAACTTTATAAAATACTAAAAGAGTTAGTAAGTAAGAGTTAGAGTAAACTCAACAATAATTTGTAACAAGGCTCTGACCTCTGCTAAATGTGGTCTGTAGGTATGTACAGCTGACACTCTGGATCTTTCATAACTTGCGTTTTTAGCGGGCTAATGCTAACGGCTATAGGAAAACAAACAAGAGAACGCTCCGGACTAGCTTAAATCTTACCGGACTAGCTCTGATGCTAAGTGTTCGATAGCATCAGTGTCGAACTGCGTGTCTACTAATTATATGTTTATGAATTTACTTAAATCAATTGGAAAAATCAATTGATCATTTAATACAAGACCTAATCTGCCAAATGTGCTAATGCTAGCTCTAGCACAAATTAGCTTTTAAGAGAGACAGTAGTTATAACGTGTAAATACTCTAAACGCTTGTAAATACTCTAAACGCTCTTCTCTACCAACTCCAAAAATATAGTTTTAACATAGTCATGTAATATCAGAGTTTTTCTCAAAACATACATTTTTTATGGCGTGAAAAAACAGTGTGACTGGTCTCCCCTAAAATATTAAATATAATGATCTTTGTTTAAGTGAAATGACTACTTCAAATTGTCATAGGTACTTTAAAGGTCCAATATCAGAGCTACTCAGAATATAACCCGCAGTCGAGACTTGACCCTTCAAGCAATTTGGACTGGCCCCTGCTCATTTATCCATGAATATTAATTTTCTTTTTAACTTTCTCAGTGTCAGCCCTGTTCTCACTTTGACCCTCTTTCTCTCACAGCTCCACAAAAAACTTTGTGCAACTGGAATCAAGACATGTTGGACATGAAATGAGACCTAGAAACAAACTGTTGTTCTACATTAATCCGTTCTCTTTTTATAGGTTTTTGAAATTCCTTGTTTTCATTAGATTTCAGCATTCAACTTTTAAGAGAACGTTCTTTTTCTAAATCAAACTTCATGTCAGTGTTGTTTTCCTCTGTTCTACTTTTTGGTGAAAGAATCTGAGCCACTACAATGAAATAATGTCTTTAAGATAAAAATAGGAGGTTTACATGATTAAGACAATGAGGACGAGTGTCTTTTTCATCTTTAAACCAACAAAAGCTGTTCCAGACGTTTTCTACTTCCTGATGCAGATTCTATGGATTCAGACTCTTTCATGGAGCAGAGATTTGATTGAAGAAATCCAGTAGTTTGACTTTCTCTGACACTTTGAGCTCGCTCATGGGTCAATACACGACATTTTGGTATTGATACGATATTGAGTATTTTAAGAATAGAATCGATACAGATACGAGAAGTGATTTTAAAGACGTGTTTGATATGTGGAGACTTCAGAGCAGTGACGAGCATCGAAGTTTCCAGCTCAGACAGGCTGAGGCTCGGCTGCTTACTTGTACTTCCAAATGCCTTTGCATTTACAGTACATATGTTATAGCTATATACAAACACTTACCATTTCAGAAATACATAATCTTATTTAAGATGTACATGCCCTCTCTGTTCTATGCCTGCATCTCACCATTGATGTGTGATTTTATGGTGATTTCCACATTGCCACTGTCACAGAATACAATATCTTTAAAGCGCGCATCTAAAAATGTGCTGGCTGCAAGTAGGTAGTTGTGCTCAGTATTGTGAAACCGGCGCTTACACTGTACAGCAAGATGTGGGACGAGGCTGTTCTCCATTAGCCTTGTTGATCATTGGAGCCACAGACAAACTAAAAGAATAACTTTAATAACTTTTGAAATAGTGACTTATTTCTCAGCAAAGACTTCCCGGGTTGCCTTCTTAAACAGACACTGGTGCCTGAATTGCTCGACCTATGTGATCCCAGTTCTCCTCATCTGGGCATAAGCAGTTTTACCTAAGTAAACAAAGAGCAGATGTAACAGCTTGTTGCTGTTCTTGTCCAGCATGAAAAGTACAGAGTTCCAAGCTGCAGTTGTTTTTGTATGACTTTCAACTTATCCGCTGTTTTGGACTGTGGTGAAAATGGCGTTCAACATTTTTCCAAGATGGCCAAAAGACCAGCGTCTGCTTTGATTCTTTATGTCATATTTGGTGAAGAATGCTGGTGAATTGAAACCCATATGGATAAAGCAGAAGTTCAGTTTAGTGAGTGGGTTTTTTATTGTCCTGTGACATGTGACAAAGAGTAGGTGGATGTGCCATGGTTTGAGCTCTACAAGCTCAACAATCAAATACAGTGATATAACATAAAATAATGATATATAATGATATAGAGTAGACAATACCATCAAATAAGTACAAACATACTGGACACATGGCGTCAGGACAAAGAAAAAGGAGCTTCTTCTTCTTTGTGGAATAGACTATGCCTTTAAGAATGTTGCGGTCTATTTATTACTCCAGTTGAATATAAAAATACAAATAAAGCCCTATAAAAGTGTCTGCCTTTTGTATCACTATCCCAAATGTTCGACCATTACTCTGTTATTTTGAACCATCAGTGAAAATTGGAATACTATAAAAGTATTTACTGCTCAAATATATTTTTAGCAAGATACCCAAATACTGAGCTGTTCTTTCTCCCAATCCTTCTTTATTAGCAGTAACACGAGGCAAAAGGGAAGCGCCACGGGAAATGCTGCTGTGGATCATAAATGAACAAATACTGTTAAAAACCAGCCCACTATTTTCAATTAAACCAAAAAAAGGAGCTAGTTTGAGGGTTTCTAATAACGAGTGTTGATTAGTGCAGGTGTGACTGGGCGGAGCTGGAAACGAACCACCTTGAGGACAGTCTGGTAATCTGGGACACTTTTACTCTCAGGTTCACGATGTCTCCAGCCGCCTCTTTGCACAGCAGACACCACGTTTGCTCCACTGTCTGGAACCATGGGATGGACTCTTCTTGTGATGTCCCAATCATCTGTTACATTTGTAAGAATATCTGCAATGTCCTCTGCCGTGTAATCAATGTCATTAACTGTTGTTATATTCAAAGATTTCCCAGTTTTTATCAATATAGTGTCCTGTCTTCAGTCGTTCTCAGTCCACATGTCAATAGACAATACTTGCAGCGTTTCGAAAAGAATCTTTCAGTGTCTCTCCTTCTCGTATAGTTTTGAAATAACAGATGTCATAATAGTTTTTCTAGTTGGCATTTGATATCGTGGAAGGGTCTTTTTCATTGAAACTCTCATCCTCAACAATAGAAACAGGCTGCAAGTCTTTGACGATGATCTTGCCAATTTCTTTGGTGATTTCATCATCTGAAAAACAGTCAAAGTTTATGGTATGTTCATCTTGCATTCAATAAAATTGTTATCTTATAATACCTTATGACATTTATACATGGTACAATGTATAATTTGATTACTATGTAAATTACTACATCATTTGATTCACTTTTAGTTCAACTTAGGTAAAAAGAAAAGAAAAATGGAGAGATGCCGGGGATGACAGCGTTACCGCTTTGGATATACCGGTGTATATGCAGATGCAGGAGGGAATGACGGCCTCTGATTGCTGCAGTGAAACTGGTAAGTAGCTGTTTTGTCGGCTGCTGCTCTTACACTTCTGACCAGGGTGGGACTGCCACTATGTGTAGGAAACTGGTTGAATTCGGGCGCGAACGATGGGCGGATGGGGCGTGAGCAGGAGGGTAAGGGGCGTGTGTATGTGTAATGGGTTGTGAGGATGGTGGGGGCAGAAAGACTGGGGACAACAGCATGTGTATAACATTGGGTTGTCACAACCTCTGGCAAAATCAATTCAGTTACTTATCGTTCTTCTTTGTTTCCAACTATCTGTTTAATTGGCTGAATAAGATCTTCTGTGTGAGAGACAAACACATTGTTTAACAAATACAAAAATATCAAAAAGGTTACTAAATAATATTTACCTTGCTTTCATCAAATACAGACAGGCGCTCAGCATTTTCTTTGCGATGGTCAGGAGCGTGTTTTGGATTTTGGTACAAGTGTGTTCGTCCTGACAAACTGTACCATTGATAGGATCTTGTTCAGCCGACCACCAATATGCTTTTATCACATGAACTGACTATTTGTTAGGCCCAAGAGAATGTCTTGAATAGACATAAATGTGTCCACATGAGCCGTTTCCACATTGTCTGTCATCCTGCAAACAATCAGTAAGGTATTGCTTAAAGTGATAGTTGAGTGAATTTGAATATTGCCAACTCAAAAAAGCATGTTATCCTAAAATAGCATGATTTAATATTATTTTATTTTATTATTTTATTGTTAACATACAGACGTGCATTATAATATCAGTGCTCTGATCCACATTTTTTTTGACCAGTCTCTACCCGCACAGACAAAGTGAATCCATTGGCTGCAATTTTCACAACACAGACAAAGGATGTTTTTGACTTTTTTTTAGCACTGTTAAAAAAAAAAAGTAAAGCAATTATTGTGCAATGAAAGTTATGTTACAATATAAATACAACCATACAAAATGTACATTTCACATATGGTTTGTTTCCCAACATTCAAAATTCAAACAAATTATTTTTTAGAGATAGGGAAGTTTAACTACGGAAGTCCAGAACTGCCAGTGTGGAGTAAACTTTTTTTTTCAGCTTTTTCCGTTACAATGACCTTATATTTACGTTCAAACGACAATATTCTCGTTATTACGCCTTTTTATTTACGTTCAAACGAGAATATAATGTCGTTATAACGTCTTTTTATTTAAATTAAAGTTATTATATTTGTTGGAAATATGAACAAAAGTCATGTACCTCATATGCACTAAACACAAACCTCCTCAGACTGTCTCCACTAAACACAGACCTCCTCCTGCTTCATCTCTGAAAGTGCGTACGGTAGCCCCAGAGCTTGCGGTCCCACCCGCAAAATCCCACGTCAAGTCTTCTTTTCATAAATCCCAAAATTGATGCAGGAAACCACACACGTAATCTCCCACGTACTTTTGACCCAATTTTGTACGTACGCAGGCTTCATAAATGAGACCCCTGGACTTTCTGAAAAAAAAAAAAAAAAAATCCTCTCTAACCTTCCCCGGCAAACTCAGGGTTGGAAATAAAGGTGTGGAAAAGGAAAGGAAAGAGGACAGTCTCCGGAAGCTGTGCCCATTAATCCCACTGAACAGGCGTTATTTTTGGGAAACCTCGAATATTGAGAAGTGAGGGGCAAAGAAAACTACAATGTCATTTATTTTCAGAATGAGTGTAGTGTTTTCAAGGGTTTTTAAATTTAAGGAATCCTTTTTTGTATGTATTGTTTTATTTTGTACAAATACTGTAATTGTTCTAAAATCAAATCCACGTTTTAACTAGCCTATTATTAAATTGTTTTCATCTTGTAAATCTTAAAATATCCATGTGTATGTATTGTCTTTATCAAATGCACCTTTTGAATATCATATTTTACTGTTTTTATATTTAAAATGTCTATGTATACGCAATATCAAATACTTTCTTTAAATAACTTATATTGTTTTTTTTATTGTCAATTGTATGTATAGTAATATGTAATATCAAACACTTCTTTAATATAATTGATATAATACTTTGTGTACATGTGTGAAAATACTGTTGTATTATATTGCAAATGTGAAAATATAGATTTCTGTTCTTTTATTTAAATCTTATTTTATCAATCTAATACCTTTTGAAAAATCAAATAAACATACATCAATGGTATGAGTATTTTGTCAATCACAGAAATACATACAAAGACTGTTTGTCAAAGTAATATAGCTTCTAAATGACTTCACATTTATAACAATAAATACACATTAAACATTGAAAACTCATAGCAAAGTTAATATAATATATAGAAACATGTTATCTTTTAAAACATAAAACATTTACTGCTACTAATCCAACAAGTATGCAGATACTGCACTTTTGCTTAGTTTTACTATATACGGAATGTACAAAGACAAAGTGCAGTATGTGTTTTTGTGAAGTCAACATTAATAACAGAATTTATGTTTTATATCCACATGAATTCTATGGAATAAAACTACTAAATAAAATACAAACTATTGTTCTATCTAAAATCACTTTCAAATGACAGTCATTTTTCTCAGTTACACTCTGAGTGCAGTTACTGCGTTTTTTTCCTTTGTAGCGCAGCATAGAGCTCCTACCATGTTCAGAAAAAAGCCTACACCAAAAAGAAAGCTTTTAATTTATGCAATTAGATCCTAAAGGGAAAAACAATGAGAGCTAGCTGGAACTAGCTGGTTCTGCCAAGCATTCTGTCGTCACGTCGGCTCGGTGAACATCCCTATACCCTGATTTTTTTTTTAATTTTATTTTTTTTTACAAAATCAAAGACCAGTGAATAAAATCAATTAAAAATACATTTCCTTTAAATAGTAAGCAAATTAAGCAGAAATTGAAATGGCCAAGCTACATGAGTGTAACAACATCCAAAACAGTAACCTACCACAGCACAAAATGACGTGTTTCTGTTTCTGTGCTGTCATGGCCAATAAGCCCAGGCAAAAAGATCCTTGCAACAGTCGAAATGACAGAGGTATTTTATAAATGTATTTATTTTATTTTTTTTACCATTTTATCAACCATATCCAGTTACATTTGAATATAAAAGACCTTGCATGTCAACATATTTTGTATTTTCAGTCCAACAGGGGAGATTTGGCAGGACTTGGAGAAACGCCTGGCTATTTGGAATTCCGGAAGTCAGCGAGCATGGCCGAAGACCGGTACTGAAACTTGTTAAGAGGCGGTCAAGGGCCCACTTACTTCCAATAATCCAAAAGTACGTGATGCTAGGAAGTACCATTTTGAGTGAGTAGTGGAGAGCATAGAACTCTTTGCCCAACTATGGATACTTGCATTATCAGGTAAACCATCAGTGCTTTTTTGTACATTATACAACAGGGCCCACACACAACACATCAGACGTGCCTGCGGCTAATAGAGTGGAACTATTGGTTAGACAAGAGTCACCGCAATGGGCCTCTGGGTAGGCTGTTTCATGACATTCAAAAGAAATATAAATGAAAATGTTAGAATTGTTTATTGACATCACTTTATTTGAAAAACGCTTCTCAACATTTAGAATCAGACATATACAGTGGTATGAAAAAGTATGTGAACCTTTTGAAATTTCTCACATTTCTGCTTAAAATCACCATAAAATGTGATCTGATCTTTGTCAAAATCACACCAATGAAAAAACAGTGTCTGCTTTAACTAAAACCACCCAAACATTTATAGGTTTTCATTTTTTAATGAGGATAACATGCAAACATTGACAAAGGGGGAAAGAAAAAGTAAGTGAACCTTCTGCCTAAGGAGACTTTAAGAGCAAATATTTCCGAATTTTACCAAACAATTTAAGTCCGAGTCCGAGTGTCCATTCACTGAGGAATGGCTTAAAGCTGCCCTGCCCTCTATAAAAGACACTCCTGGTGAGCACTGTGTCTTGATGTGAAGCAAAGTCTGTTGTTCACCATGGCTCGCTCAAAGCAGCTGTCTGAAGACCTGCAATCTAGAATTGTAGATTTGTATAAAGCTGGAAAAGGTTACAAAACCATCTCTAAAAGTCTGGATGTTCATTAGTCTACAGTTAGAGAAATTATGTACAAATGGAGGGAGCTTGGCACTGTTGCTTCTTTCCCGAGGAGTGGCCTTTCAACAAAAATAACACCCAAAGTTCAGCGCAAAATACTCGGAGAGGTAAAAAAGAACCCTAGAGTGTCTGCTAAAGACTTACAGAACGTACTGGCACAGTCCAATATCTCTGTGCTTACACTGACTACATGTAAAACAACAGTCTAGAATTGTGTTCATCAGAGGACTCCACAGAGGAAGCCACTACTGTCTAAAAAAAACATTGTTGCACAATTAAAGTTCGCAAAAAGTCACCTAGACACTCCACAGAACTTCTGGCAAAATATTTTGTGGACTGATGAAACTAAAATTGAATTATTTGGGAGAAACACACAACGTCATGTTTAGAGGAAAAATTAAACAGCTCACCAACATCAACGCCCCATCCCCACCGTGAAGCCTGGTGGAGGGAAAATTATAGTTTAGGCCTGTTTTGCTTCCTCAGGGCCTGGACAACTTGTAATCATTAGTGGAAAAATGAATTCAAAAGTTTATCAGATGTTTTACAAGAAAAGTTGAGGCTGTCTGTCAGACAGTCGAAGCTTAAAAGAGAATGGAGCTGCAACAAGACAATGATCCAAAACATAATAGTAAATCAACTTTAGAATGGTTTCAGAAGAACCAAATACATGTTCTGGAGTGGCCAAGTCAAAGTCCTGACTTGAGATGCTGTGGCATGACCTCAAAACAGCAATTTATGCACAACATCCCAGAATCTGACTGAACTGCAGCAATTTTTTAAGAAGAATGGTCCAAAATTGATCAAATCGATGTGCCAGACTGATCTGCAACTACAGGAAGTGTCTGGTAGAAGTTATTGCTGCCAAAGGGGGTGTAACCAGATATTGAATGTAAGGGTTCACTTACTTTTTCTTTCCCCTTTTGTCAATGTTTGCCTGTTATCCTCATAAAAATATGAAAACCTATAAATGTTTGGGAGGTTTTAGTTAAAGCAGACACTGTTTTTTAATCTGTGTGATTTTGACAAAGATCAGATAACATTTGATGGTGATTTTAAGCAGAAATGTAAGAAATTTCAAAAGATTCACATACTTTTTCATGCCGCTGTAATTAGTAGACGCGCAGTCCGACTCTGATGCTATCAAACACTTAGCATCTGAGCTAGTCCGGTATGTTTTGAAGAACTTTGCAGCGTTCTCCTGTTTGTTTTCCTATAGCTGTTAGCATTAGCCTGCAAAATACACAAGTTATGAAAGATGCAGAAAGTGGTACAAACCTACTGACCACATTAACAAATGTGAAACACTGCTTTTTCCAGAAATGACATGTTTTATTTAACTGTACGTACAACTTTAATTCTTTGATAACTACACATGTTTAACTTTTGGGAGGAAATGTCAAATGTCCAAATCAGAGGAAATACAAGCTAAAAACATGCTTTGAAACTATGATAAACTATGAAGCTATGAAAAATGTACTTAAAGGGGCACTGTGTAAGAAAAACAAACAAAGTGATCCAAGTAATTTCCACTTTTGAACACCAGAGGGAGCCTTTCACATGCATTTTGCCTATTTACCATGCTGACATCTAGCGTCAATAATACACATTCCGCCCGTAATAAAACATTTCAAATACGTATAAATGTATCACAATTGATGTGGATTGGTTAACAGTGCTCTCTTAAGTATTCATGTTGTAAAGAATAAATATGATTTAAATGTTTGTGGACTATATGTGATCATTAAAATTCCTCTCAATCTTACACAGTACAGCCCCTTTAATGACTGAATGTGAACAATGGGCCTCATTCATGAAAATCTTCGTAAAATCTGTGCGTAACTTCCACTTTAAGAAGCCGCTGCGAAAACTCTACGTGTGATTCACGACGGGTTCGTAACGAGCCAAATTCCTTCCTAACAGCCTTTACGCCAAATTCACCAAACTAGCTCTACGAACGATTATTTACATAAAAATGAATAATGCATACTTCCTTATATGGCAAATCTGGGCCGGCCGCAGCGCGTCACCGCCAAGACTTGGAGCAGGAAAATTTTATTTATTTTTTTAATGAGGAAGAAGCTGCAGCAGCGCGTCTCCCCACTTTCGCTGAGTTAATACTTCAGCGTCTTTTAAAAATGTCCAAACTCACATGAACACACTCAGAGGAAACAGATTCACATCACAAATGTCGCGGTAACGTCGCGGTAGAACGAGCGTGCGGGGGAGGGGGGCAGCGGCTGTAGAGGGGAGCACAGTAAGTGCACAGTCCGCTCTGGTCCGGGGGGGACACAAGGTCCTGAGTCCTATGGGGGTCAGGACACAGAGGCTCTGAGGCTGGGACAGGCTGCTGCAGGTTTATTAAAAGAGTCATTTTTTTTGCATAACTGAATTTTTTTTGTTTCTAAAATGATTTTATATACAATAATTTGCAAAAATACATAACCTACAATCATGTAGGAATTACACATTTTGAATGAAGTATATAAGAAATAAAAATCTGAAACAGCTATTTTTTTGTTCTTACGAGTGCTCCTCAGTGTTCGTAGGATTTGTTCTTACAGACCAACATTTTCCGTTCAGAACAAATTTTGTGAATGCCAAAAATGTTCGTAAACAACCCTTAAAAACACATTTGTTCGTAAGAACGTTTCATGAATGAGGCCCATTGAGCTTAAGGAACAGCTCTTCCATGGACTGAAACACAGGCTCTATAAAAGCAAAAACATAGATTTTTATCACTTGGTGCAACAAAGACAGCAATTACTCAAGTCTATATTTTAGGTCAAAAATTTGCACAACGCACCTTTAAAACTCCTTTCCACTCGTGCGCTCCTGTCACGAGCTCCAGTAAACCACTTGAATAAGCCCTTCTCTGCATCCTTCTGTGTTACGGATTGTGTTAAAGCATTGCCCTTCAGAGCCCCTAAAACACACAAATTAAAAAAAAAAAAGTATTAATAAAATAAAATATTGCACTAAAAACAGATGCAAAAAAAACTGACAATTATTTCTGTTAAGGGTGCTCAGAGTTCTTTAAATTCCTTGGCTTTACCTTTGACAATATAAGTTAGTTTTTCCAATGTGACACATAATGATATTTCTCTTCTCCAAGACAGTACAGATGAAATCTCAGTTTCTCTCCAGGACAAAGCTACCATCTTCAGAGGTCCAAGTTGAAGTTGACTTTTCAAGTTGGATGCAATGTTAAAATTGTCTGGGTATATTAGGTATTTTATTCTTAAAATATATTTACTTTAACACAAAAATGACTCACG
Organism: Mugilogobius chulae; assembly: GCA_038363315.1. NCBI lineage: Eukaryota > Metazoa > Chordata > Actinopteri > Gobiiformes > Gobiidae > Mugilogobius > Mugilogobius chulae. The sequence goes on along the minus strand of CM076401.1, from coordinate 17,499,597 downwards.
TTCAAGTTCTTTACTGTGTTGTCTTGTACATGTCCAAATCTCAACCAGTCTCCGAACCAAAAGATGAAATCGAAGTGTGCCAAACTTGTAGACTTTGCAGAAAAAGAGTTGTATTATTTAAATGTATTTTGCAATGATTTTGTCTTCTTACCTTGCTGCACATCTTGGCTCTTTGGGTCACTCTGAAATTGACAGCCTACAAAACATAATCAAAGAAATTCTGATTGCTAGATGAATACAGTGATTAATGGGTAAAGTAGTTGATTTTCACTGTTTAGGCTTTAAATTTGACAACTTCCTTTCCTAAATCCTTAGACTCATGGTTAATATCCACATGTTTTCATTCAATTCATATAGTTCTCAGTGGTCTTATTTTTTTTACAAAGTGCTATATTTATCAAATTTTTAGTGGAAAGTGAAAAGGTTAATTCATAACTAAAAAAGTTACCCCAACTTTAAATCGAATATAGATACAGTCGGCATCAAAGGCCACGCCCACTAATGGACCTCCGAAGTTAACATGGGGAGTGAATCAGAACAGCAGCTTTAGCATTCACTGCTCAAAAACTACAACAGCAAACATGGACTTTAGGAGATATATTGTGTCAAATACAGACACAAAGACATGAGGATAAATAAAGTGATTCAACTTCTAAGTATGTAAATATATCTAGCAATGCTAAAGGTAGCTGCGAGCTAAATGCTAACGTGATGCTAGCACCGCTTGGCGTCGTTTAGCATCTTTTTTAACTTATTGTTTACTTTTCTGACATAACATCTCAGTAACCTCCGTTTAAACCCGGTTGTAACTCGACTTGAATGAGTTGTGCTTAAACTACATTTAATTCGCCAGAAAACGTCTTAAAAGAGGTAAACAGTTTAGCTTTCCATTCTTTATTATGGTGAGGCAGGAGATGTTTTGCTGAGGGGGAAAACAACAGTGACGTGTTGCGACTGTATCTATTGTCCCTTTTACAGATAAATGTACAAATATTTATTGTTGTTTTTTGTTGTTGTTTTTTTTTTTTTTTTTTAAATAAAACCCGATATGAAAGTGCACCAAAAAACTCAAATTCAAAACTGAAAACTGAACCGAATATGATTTTAATGTACTGTTACACCCAGGGTGCAATTTGTCAAAAAACAGAAGGAGGAATGGAAAATTAACGGTTTTTTTTTGTTTACACATGCACATTCATATTGTCCACATGTGCCACTGCAGTAGCATGTCTCTTTCTCGTGTTCATTCTGTTGCTTTTACACCCACAACTAACACACTTCTGTCTTCCAAAATTAAAGGTGCATTGCTTTAAGTTAAAATGCTCAATATTACGATATATCAAATTATCATCCACTGGCACTTGCCTGGATGTGGCCTGACGTTTCATGAACTTACCGAGGTTGTCTCAGACTCATAAACGTGAGTAGTAGGTCACATTTTTCCACGCTAGTCCTCCTTCACTGGATTATTGTCATTATTTTAATTTATTTTGCAAAAGCTCTCGGTTCTATACATCAGACAAATGTTGTAAAAACGGTTTAATAAAAAAAATAAAAAATATCAGTGGTAAATACTGCCATCTAGCTTCTGAACTCCAACAACACAAGAATTATCAAAACAACTAGCCTACCACACCGGCACGAGGCCGACTGACCAGGGCCGAGGAGCACTCATGTTTTTGGGAAAGAAGAATTGTGCTGGAAATCAATTAGACGTTCATCTGTGATTATTTTCATTAGAAGGTAAGACTCAGGCCTGTCAAAGTACATCCACATTTAGACACAGATTTAGTAGTTAAGCGCTTAGCGGTTAGCCTCTGTAAGGTTTATGCTTTAGTGATAAATTGACATTCAGCATTTAGTTTATGAGAATTAGTCCTGTAAGGAGCTTGTTTACAGATTTCTTTCACACAAAAAACAAAGTGTTTCCTCAAACCCTCACTAATCTTTTCTTGTGTAACTTTTGGAGTTTGAAAACTGATCATTCAGTCAAAAAGAACAAATAATAGTCAGCATCTATTTTTTAATACAAAGAACTTTGTCTTCTTAACTCAGAAGTTAGCAGAAAACAGCGATGTGTCAAATAGAATCTTTTAAAGTGAGGCTAAACACACGTTCAGAGACTAACTCCGCCCACAACTGAACCCCAAACAGGCTCGCAAAAGTGGGAGATGTCTGGAGGCCTTTTAAGAGACGCCCAGTGGGTGTGAACAGACTTTGATTGACAGCACCAAATATGAACAGTGAGCTTGGTAAATGTGAGTTTTGTGTCAGAGCGGTCCTGGTCCTGACGTGAGATTTACAGCAGAGGAAGCTGTACAGCAACAGCTCCAAGTCTTTGCTTACTTGCACATCAAGTTTTTTTTAGTCTACATAAGCACATGAACCTATTATGTGAGTATTTTATAAAAATGAAAATCGAAAATGAAAAACACAGACACGAGTTTCGAACCAGCGCATTGTTTGACTAGTGGTGGCACAACGCGCCACTCGCTCAACAAACTGAGCCAAATGACAGCTGATGTCATTCTGCAGCGGGTGATCTCTTTCCAACTCTCTGCAGCAGTGGTGTCAGAGGGAGGAGTTTAGATAAACCACCGCGTCATCGTGGCAGCACAGCCGCGGTTTTTACACACAAAACTGCAAAATGAGCCAGTTTGCACAAAAATGTCCAAAGAAGGTCTGGAAACAGTAGATAATTCAATTTTGACCCCATATACACAGTCTGACAGTGAAAAAAAGTTGATTCTGAGTTTAGTTTCTCTTAAAACCTACAATACGTCTTCATCTGAAGTTAGTATGGTGGGTGCAGTGCCACAAAGATGGCGCCCTTGTTCAAAACTTCTGCCACTTACTCAGTGCACCTTTAAGGGATTCTATTCAGTGCATAAAAGCCCTGCAGAGCCGAGTTTGTCCTGCTCTCCCGGGCTCTACAAACAATAGCAGTGCAGTTTGTCACTTCACACGTCTCTTGTCCCGTTCTGAATCGCATCGCACCTCAACATTCTCTTTTCTCTCACTTTGTTTCTGACTTGATTTGCTTTGCGAACAATCGTGGATTAAACCATGAACTTAGAGGGCAGAGGACAGCAGCAGCACAGCGGCTCCAAGTGCCCAAACCCAAGTCTAAAGGACAACGAGTCTGTATAAAAGAAAAATGTCAGCTATGCCCTGTTTTTGCTCCCCCTAACCTCTTTTGGACACAAGCAAATGCTTGATAAATCTGGCCCATAGAGAGAGGAGAGAGAGAGAGTGACTGCTTCTGCGAGAAAAGATTGAAAGAGGAATTGGCTCCTAAGTTCATTACTGGAATCTGTCCATTTAAACTTTGCTTGTCCGCGAGGAAAAGTTGAGAGAGAAAGCCAATCAGAAAGTTACTGTGTGTGAAAGTGTGACCTTATTGGCTGTTATGAGAGCGGACTGATGGAGAGGGAGGGAAAACCACATAAAGTCACAAGTAGGTCTCTTTGGGTGAATTGAAATATTATTAACTTTAATCTTTAGGACCAGTGTAATTGTCTTTGATTGGAAATGTTCTGTTTTGGTTTAGTATGCATGACGCTTTTGAAATGTGTTTTGTATTTTTGTTCTCAGGACTTCTTCACAAATGAGGTGCAAATCTCAATGGAACTCGCTGATGACATAAAGTAAATAATTATATACCTACAGCATGACAGTGACCACACACAGAGGTTGTCATCGTCGACTTTTGTGAGGACTTTTGTTTAACATAGTTTGTTGATTACACTGCCTGAGACCTTGGCCCTGGTTGGGAGTCATGGAAACAGAAGGATGCTGCTGCTGCTGGACATGTGTTTGATCAGTGTGCAGGTCGTGGTGTTTGTTTTTCCAGCTCCCAGCAGCTCGTGTCCCGTCTGCAGCCTGAACATGTCTGCTCCTCACAAGAATGTAAACAGTGAGTATGTATGTGGAAGAGAACAGCAGACAGGCAGTCATAGAAAAGGAGTTATCGACCAACGCTTTGTCTAACTTTGCTCGTAAAATACTTCTGTTAGGTGTTTAAATCCTTTCATCGTGAAGTTTACTCAAAGTCGCTCATATCCCATAATCGTTTGGAGTGTGTTGCCAGAAAGAGTGAGTTAGGTGAATTTGAGTGACACTGTGCTGGATCTAAACCAACGACTTCAAACTCCCCTATGTTTCTTCGGCTCCTGGACGACTTCCTGGTTGTGACTCTGATTTCTTCTCCTCCGCAGTTTGGTCTTTCATGCATCACAAAAGCATTCTCAGACTTCAGCGTGCCTTTGTACAAAGAGAAAACTCTCGGTCCCCTCCATCGAGTTCCTCGTCATCATGCTTGATTCCATATTCTTCCAGGCTTCAATTCTCCTTGAGAAAGTCCACTGGATCTTCTTGCTCCTGTCTCATTTCATCTCCTCAGATCGGTGTACTACTAAAAGAGTCCTGATGTAACGTCGAGATGGGACTCCCCGTCGAGATGGGACTCTCGTCGAGATGGGACTCCCCGTCGAGATGGGACTTGTTTAAAGTTAGTGCTAGAAAATCAGTAATATTTTTTTATTCTCATATTACTTTTGCTAACCCTCACCCAAGTCCCAATCCTAACCTTACCCTTCGAATAATGCTAAACTTAGCCAAATTAATTGTAAACTATTTACCGCGGGAAGCTTGCTACGTCATGCACAGTCACAAAAGCTAGTTAGGGGTGCACGTCTTGATAGGGAGCGTGTTTTGACACCACACCGGTACTCCTTGGCCACCTGAACTATGTCCAGCTTTACACAGATGCAGCCTTTTCCATCGACTTTGGGAGCTTCTACCAAAATCGGTATTGACTTGGCACGCCCCCATCCCACTCCAACCACACCCCTACGTCACCGGAAGCCTTCATATCCCAGCTCATGCTTGTGTCTCAGTTTAATCATGCGCCTCAACTCAGTTCAACCCTTCGCTCTCACCTTTCTCACAACGTTCCTTCTAGCACCCAGTTAGGAGGGGGGCCTTGAATCGCCTGGGCAGATCGCCGAGACAGAGCCCCCACACTCAGGGCGTTTACATGGAAGCCTGGAAAACTGGATAACTAGCCTAGTCCGATTTAAACCGGTTTTCCAAAGTTCATGTAAACCTGGGCAGACCTATTGAGGAGCTGTAAACAGGTTTTCGGAAAACCAGTTTGACGCACATTGTCCTGATCGATTGTAGTCTGATTTCATACTCTTCTAAACAGACAATCGTCTGCAGCTGGACAAATGCAACTGAGCAGCTCACAACATCAGATCACTGGACATGCCAACATTAAATTAAGAATTTTAGAACTATAAAGTGCCTTGCACACACAATCTCACATTTAACTCTGTTTAACACTGTTCTACATATTTAAAACAGTCCTACATGTTCCAGAAAAAACTGTGTGTCATTTAACAAACATATTACAAACAGTTAAAATAAACAACATTAACAATGTTAAAGTAGTTCAACAAATTACATGCAGTAGTGAATCTGACACAGCAGGACCAGTCTCTCCAGGGTCATCGGTTTACTCTCGTGCATGTAAACAGGAGCAAAACTGGTCCAACCAGTTTGAGGGGAAACCAAGTAGAGTCTGGTTTTCTAGCCTAGTCTGATTTCCCTGATCATGTAACCGCAGTGACTGAGTCTGCTTGCCTGGTCATCGCTCATCTGATTCCACGGAACTTCAACATCAATATCTATTCAATAAACAACATATAACTATATCCTTACTAACAAATTAATGGTTTGTGTCACAAAGCGCTTCTTCTTGCTCTTTTTTCAAAACAGAAATGATCTGCATTTTTGTTCAAACTGACAATAAGAAACACAAACCGTATGTAAAAAGTGCAATAATGTGCCAACTAGCAAGTTAATGTGCAATCTCAATATTGATATATTGCTTAAAGTGCAATCTAAAATATTTAAAGTAGCTCATTACCCAACAGTATTGTAAATATGAACATGATAATATAATTACACTGATGATCGGGTAATCTGGGCCATCAGATGACACACACGAGGGGAACAACTGATGTCAAAATAATTGTCCGATGTTAAAGTGTGAGCCAGACTGATGCTCAAGAATCCAGTTATTGACGGCCCATGAGAAGTGGTAGAAATCTATCATAATCTTTATTATATGGAAGCCTATCCTTTCTGTTCCTTGATGGTTTTCTAGGATGGAAATTCAGTAGCATAATTATTTTATTCTGTTCATATGCTGCAGTTGTTCATAATCGCAGTCATATATTGTACAAAATACTATATCTACTATCTATCCTGTCGTATTCTGCACTGTGTTCTAAACATTGTGAATAAGACTTTTTTTTAACTTTTATCTTATATGTAAAAATGTCTACTTGCAACATTTAAATACATCAATTAGATATTCTCACACGTTCTGACTGGCATGTAAAGAGCCTTGCCCAAGGACACACCAACAGTAGCTGGGAACAAATTCGGTTAACACTGAAACATCACCTTTACCACATTTTCTTCCAATAAAACATTCTGAAACCCTTCCCCTTTGGCTCCTCTGGTGTTTACTCCATCCCGCTAACGTCGTGACAGCCTCCTAACTCTTTTATCTCTTTTACGCAGAAATGTTTGGCAGTTCCACCTAAAAAAAAAAGCCGGGGATGTGCACCTCGCGGACATGGGAGAGCCAAACAGTTTACACCCCGTCTCGCATAGCTCCTGTCGGCTGCTCCAAACACCGGCCCGGCGTCGGAGAGCAATGGTAAACAGGCCGTGTGCTGTTTACTCCACGTGTGAGGAGCGCTAATGGAGCTGACCTCTGCTTTCACTCTCAGCGCGGGAGTTCTGGACATTATGCAGGTGAGGATTTATGTAACGGGGTCAGGAAGGGAGGTCAGTGATGGTTATGTAGGCCTAATGGTGTAGTTGTGGAGTTGAATGTGAAGCTCATCTTTAAACTGCATTTCAAACACAGTAAAAAAGGAAAAGCTTGAAGAGAAGGTGAAAGGAGGGGTTGAATGTGAAAAATGAGCCCAATCTCTAAAATGCATAGACCACGCAAATTATGCATGATACACGTCGCTGCCCCAGTTCATTTCTTTGGTGGATGTAAAGATTAGGGATGTAGCTTCTCAAAACCTTTGATGTGTGGCTCATTTGTTCCCATTTAGACCATGTACACACGTAGGCGGGTATTTTTACAAACGCTTATCTGCTGTCCTCCGTTTTGTAAAAACTCTTGTGTCCACACAGAACTGTTTTAAAGAAAATCACATCCACACAAAACCGCATAAATGTGCTTCTGAGTGGGGCTCTAAACCAGAGGTTCTCAAATGGGGTGCCGTGACGTGAGTCCAGGGGTGCCGCGGGAAATTGTTGAGTCTGATAAATTTTTTTAAATAAAGGCTTTCGAATAGACCAGCAGTTGCGAACACCCAGAGCGTTCTTTGTCTCACTCATTTGCGTTCTGACAGAGTTTCTTTTTTCCTCTCTCCCATCCTCACTTCAGAGAGGCTGCGTGTGTCTGTGTCATATCAGAGCTTATAGCAGCAGATTGTGTCTCTAAAGAAGCGTTTGCCACATCCAGTGATATTCTACGAAACTAGAGCTTCGTATTGGTGCTTCATTTGTGCCTTATATCCGCGGAGAAAAGGTCCGAAACAAATAGTGACATAAAACATACAAGGATAGAAACTCGATGCGGCGCGTAACAGCGCAACACGGAAATTGTCAAAGTGATCTTTGGAGCTTTTACATTGGCAAAACAGAAGTCCTGTCCTGACAAAAGTTTGTGGAACAGCAGCGTTTTCTCCGCTCTGATCACACAGGACAGTCTCGTCACACTGAAGCTTCTGAACGCTGGTTTACAGGGCGGAGCTAGAACGCTGGTTACAGGGCGGAGCTAGACGCTGGTTACAGGGGCGGAGCTAGATTGAGGCCCCATGACAGCTTCTGATTGTAAAATGATTTTAAAACAGCTTTATACCTTTTCAGTAATATATAAATAAAATTACATCATGTATTAGGAAAAAGAAAAAAAAAATCAGAATACAGAATATAACATTGAATTTAATAACATTTTCCTGTGGTGTTTGGAGAAGGTTTTTATTGTGAATTTCAATCTTCAGTCTTATGAAGGTGAAAAAAACAATTTAAAGTAAAAAATCTGTAAAATTGTCAGGGGTGCCTCGGCTTAGAGCAAGATCGCTCAGGGGTGCGAAAAGTGAAAAGTTTGAGAACCTCTGCTCTAAACAAGGGCGAGTATATGACGTCTGTGCAAATGTTGCAGTTAGTGACATTTAAAAACGTAAAACACTGGTTATTCACATCCACACACAAACAAAAAGCCAGTGTGGATGACAGGCCAAATCGTAGAAAAAAATGTTCGTTTTATCAGATACCTGGCTAAGTGTGGACAAGGCCTTAGTTTGTCAAGCTAAATATCTTGGTGATGCTAACATACAGCTACTCTGTGCTGCTCCAGTTATTACTTCCATCTGCTTTAAACCTGTTCACTGTCACAGTTAGGGCTGCAAGATATTGACAAAAATCGAATTGCAATTTTTTTGTTTAATATTGCGATTTCGATTCGATATTCAATATTTATTAACATGTGTATAAATATGTTTTTTTTCTGTTTGTGCCATGATGACAGCAGTGGTTTAAGTAAATATTATGATTCAGTGAGTCATGCCTATGGTTGTCGTGGATTTGTTTTTCACAAAAAGTCAGACAGAGTTTCTCCTCCACAGAAGCGTTTCCTGACATCCTGCCACTTTTTCCAGACCCCTTGAATGTTCCAATTTGAAATTCCAATCACATCCGAAATTGTCAAATTGCATAGGTTTATAGACGTGAATGTGCCTCATCTACAAGGACTACTTAGGGTCCATTTTCTTTTTCTGTTTAGGGCTCTCTTCCTCATCTTCCATGACGGATACTGGAGCACGCAGACGGAGCATTTAAATAAGCCACCTTCACCAGTTTGTTCCTCACTCTACTGCGCAGATCCCTTGATTGATCACAAACAGTACGTATGACCGTAACCTTACTCTTTTGCTCAGTTTGCACTGAAACTGCTAAATCAATCAAAATAAAGATTCTGAATAGTAGCCAGTGCTATGTAAAGAGAAACTAAATGCAAAGTCAAAATTAAATTATCTACTGTTTCCAAGCTTTTTTGGACATTTTTGTACAATCCCACTCATTTTGCAGTTATATGTGCAAAAACGCAATGGTCAAACGGCGCCAGTGCATTTTCAGTACACGCCCATGTCACATAGAACTGACGTGACAAGTGAGTTATAAAAACTCGCTTCTGTAGCACGTTGTATGTTAACCCCTTATGAGATGGAGGGCCCGCCCACTTTATCCTAATTAATTAATTGTTGCCCACCATGTTATAAAAATCAACTCTGAAGCTCCCTGGCATGTTATAGATAAAAATCAAACTGAAACCCTTTTATTTACAGTCAAACCAGTCATCCTGAGATGGATCAGAATCAGTTTTTACTCTGAACTTACAAAAAAAAAACTCAAAAAATCTTCATAATTTATCAGGACTTTGTAATAAGCTCCGCCTAAACTTTTTTAAGTTAATACAGGTCCTAAAAGTATTTTTTAGTGAAAATATCTTCAGCTTTTGAAGAGGAATTGTCAAAACCCAAAATAAACCAAATCTAGAGTCATTCTGTCCAAGGCTAGTGGCACCAGCCACACTGATTCTTACATTTATCCAAAAAATTTAGGCAGACTTTAAACCTGATGTTCTTTTGTGCAGAGCTTCTTCTCACTTAAAAGTAGAGTAATCAGACATCAGAGACTAAAACTACAGAGCCTCAGCTTCATAAAGTCCAGCCAATTGTTTGTGCTCCGAAGGATTTAGAAACCGTTTCCATTTGAATTTTAGACGATTTTAGTCAGACGTTTTTAACAAAAATGGCCTCCCTCTTCTGCTGTGTCATTTGTCATTTGGTCAGGTGGATATATGGGTCATGTGTGGTGTGAAAGGTCGCAGGTTCCACTTTCACATTAGTGTTTTGTTTTTCTCATTTTCAATTTTAGAAAAATAAAGGTTTCATACACATGTCTGCAAAGTAGATCAAAAGGAATCTGAAGAAGTAACTAGGTCTGTGCTGCACAGCCTCACAGCTGGAAACTAGAGCTGCACAATATATCCATATCGAATCAATACCGCTAATTTGACGACCAGTCAGCTCGTCGCAAAAGCCACGATTTTCCACGTTTTCTTACGTAATACTTTCTTAATTGTTGTTGGACTCAGAGGAACACAACAAGGACAGGCCTTTGAACTGTGCTCAACACGACTGAACTAAAGTCTCGACAAACACTGCTTTTCAAGCGCGTATCCAATAAAACCACTTAGTCACGTTTAAAATTTCTGCTAGCGTTAGCCGCTTACCTTAGCTTGAATAGATAACACATCTATAGTTTCCCAGGCAAAAGTTAGGTCGAGTCGGTTTTCTTCTCAAACATAAAATCCAAGTGAATAAAAGCTGCATGAGTGATATTTGTTCATAAACCCTGCAGTGTCACAGGTTTGCTCAGTCTTTATGAAACAAACTTGTGTATAGACCCGTTCAGAGCCTAGATCATTTTGGGGGCGGAGCCACACTGGTGCCTCCGCAGAGTTTCTCCATAAGTTTCTATACAAAACGAGTAAGCTGTACTAACGATATTAAACGGTTAGAAAACTTAACAATGACTTCAAACGAAGCTCTGACCATTCCTAATGTGTTCCTTGGGTTTGCACCAGTGACACATTTTATAACTCAGGATTTTTTCGGGCTAACTAGTTTGCCGCTAAAATCTATAGAAACAATGAGGGATCACCATCAAAACAAACACATGTCCTCAGAGTCATGTAAGTTTATCCTCTGAGTCTTTTATACAATAATCTTCTGTAGAAATCAGCACAAAATAAAGCCACAGGTGCAGTTTACTGTGAGTCTAATTCTCCACTGATAATTGATAAATAATTAACACAACTTAACAAAAATCTTAAGCAATGTCACGTTAACTCACCTCCTGTGCTTTTCCGCAAATTACATCGTCAAACTCATCAAGGGATTTGTAGCTCAAAGCTTTTCTCTTCTGCACATGAGTTTTTACATCAAATATAAGTAAATATCAGGCCACTGAATGTCGGGACACTTACTAACGTCATGCTAACATTCAGTAGATAACTGTACATGGATCTGGAGTCGCTTGCTGTTCGTTAAATTGAGTTTTTAAAGAGATGTTTTAATGAAAATGCACCTGTGTAGCTTGAAAAGCCTGAGACTGGGCACCAGTTAGCGCACGCAGCCATCTTTGTTTACTAACAGTAAATATACTTCTGTCGTACAGGTAAAAATAAGTCACTGTTAGTTTTTATGCAGGTCAACTGAATAGTCAAGGCACACACACAGTAATAATGACACAAATGTGTGCATTGTTAAACTTTTCAAATTAGAAGGGCCGTTTAATAATAATATTTCACATAATAAACATTTTACATTTGCAGCATTTTATTTTATTTTTTTGTAAATATCGTGCAGCCCTACTGTAAATGATTGCTACCCATATTTTGTGCTGTCATTATCTGTTCACTCCCACTTTATTTGAGTTGAGCTTCACTTTAAATAAGATGTTTCTGAGTCTGTGACACTTAGATTATTTGTTTGAAATGCCCTAAAGCAGCTGAAATCTTGCACAAATGCAACTTTTAGATTTTTGTTATGCCTCATTAATTCAATTTCTGCTAGGCCACACAAAAAGTCTCTAAGCTCTTATAAGCGAACTTAATCTGACTCCACCCCTAGCTCCAGACGCCTTTCATCCACTCTCCGTGTTCTTTCTGGATATCATAGGTCTTTGCATGCCACTGTTCCTCCCAGGTTTGACCGTAATGTCTTTAAGTCTCTGATTCTCTTTCCCTGAAGCCGATCGGCGTGTTGCTTCCTCTGCAGAGCTCATGGGATTTCTTATTTGCATTCAGTACCTATACAATGCTAAATGCTCTGTTTATTCTGTATATGTACGCGCCACTCGGTCGATTTACATCTAAAATGACTGTTCCTGTTTCTACAGTTACCATCACCGCCATTCGCATTCTAAAGTCCACCACCATTGGTCTGTTCTTGACATAGAAATTCTCATCATGATCTTTAAGTGGTCCTTTCCTCTCTCTAACCCTCTAATTTGCAGTCATTGTAATGAGTTTGTTTGTGCATATCCTAACTGCTATTTCCTCCATTTCTGCAGTCAGTGCAAGGATGCTCTTGCCTGGTACACCAGCTGACCAAAGTCTCCATTCATTTCAATGGAGACAAGTCGGTCTGGGAGTGGTTGACAGGAGAAGTATTTCCTCCGGACAAGTCTCTCCGGGCCAATCACAGCGTGGGGGGGGCGCACACGTCATTTGAACAGCGCGTTACCATGGTTACTTGCGGCAAAACAATCAAGAGGGCCGCAACAGAACGAACCACTGCTCTCGAAATTGTTTTAGCTATCACTTTAAAACGACATCAACATTCCGCATTGGAAGCTTCATTTTCAATATTTTTTTTCTCCGCCACCGCACGCGTTGTTGTTTAGAACAGTGTTGCCAGATTGTTATGAGTTTTCCAGCCCAAAGTTAACGTAAAAAACACGTCAATGACAAACATGACAACCACTTAAACCACGTGTATTGTGTCTAGAAGCTCCGGTAACGACCAACTCATGGATTAAAGCGAGTTTGTTCATTTGAAGACACGTTACAAACTTTCCAACATCAAACACCAACTTTTCTCAAACTCACGTCCTTACGAGGCTCTTTTCTCCATGAATATGAGGCGGACTGTTATAAACCACACATCGTTTTAAGCTTAAAATGTGGCGAACGCGTCTGTGCCGTCATGACTGTGCCCTGTTTTCACTGAGCTGTTTTAGCCCTACCTGGGTCTGCGTGCGTCCTCCTGAGCTGCTCTCTTCTATGCTGTGCGTGCCTGTTTAGTAGTAGAGTAGAGCGAGAGGAATATTTGCAGGATTCATTGAAAAACAGAAGACCAGGGCTCTATGTTTTGAAAAACATCACTAAAACAATTTATTACACAGTAGTCAAAGAAATAGATGCATTTTATTCAACAAGCCAATTAATAATACCCAAATATTTATAAAGAAAATCATATATTTTTCCCTCCGTGAGAAAAAATAAAAGAAGCCAAATAGGCCATGAAAACCGCCCTATCTGGCAACACGGGCACGTTCTCCTCGTCGCTTATATTGCGTCACTTCCGATGTGCGCTGATTGGTTTTGCTATGTGTCTGTCAATCACACACTGAAATTGAATGGACCTATCGCAACTCCAGACTGATTTCCTTCGTATTAAATATACAAGAAGGAAATCATTCTTGCTGGCCAGGCAAAGGATGCTCACCCAAGACTCTGACCTCACCATGGGCATCTTATGGTTTTTCAGTTGGAGTTTCTACCTTAGTTTGGGAGGTTGAAATTTTGTCTTGATTCCTACAAAGAGAGAGCAATGTTATGAGTCTGTCTGACAAGCCTTCATGGTGTCGCCACTCGAAGTATTCCGGCAAGAAATCACACTCATTACTGCGTCCAAGAGGTCAGAGTTTAGATGCGAGACAATTTTCTAAAGAAGACTGCGACATGTTTTCCGAGAGTGCTGTGTTGGATCGTCGTGAACAACACTGCCTTTTGTTCTCCATCTACTGAACTCTTCTGCCCTCAGCGAGGTGTATCTGAGCCTAACTTATGCAGCGAGTTAAACAATGAACACAACAAGTCTTTGGTTTCTTTCCATTTTTACTTGTCCTTTCTTGTTCTTTTTATATTCATTTTGTTCGTTTTTGTGAAACTGTAACAAATACAGAAAATACAATGTATTACTCCAACAGAGAAGGAACAATTAGCTGAAGTTAGCCTAAAGAGCTAGTTAACACACAGTAAGTTCTTACAGAAAAACGTTTTCAATACAGTACTGTAAAAAACATGTACATACAAAGAAAAGAAAATACATTATGCTTTCTCTTACTTACAGATTATGTCTTGCCTAGATTCCCACAAGAAAGTGAACCAGAGAGCTGTATTTGCATGTGAACACCTCCAGTGCTTATTTCAAAATGGCGTTTTCAACAATGTGCCTGCTGCTTACAGGTGGAGGCTGCTAGAGGGCGCTGCCACAAATACAGCAGTAAACAACCAACACTAAAACAAACAGTGGCCCCGTGTGGGCAGATTAAGAATTACAAAACAAAGAGAAGTTGAGGGACAGAACATGGACGATTTCCTCCTCATAAACCTTTCCAGCTCATTCAAACTACAACGCTTCTTCTTTTGTCCCTGTCAAACATCAGCTGCGTCACAAATTTCCAGCCATCCCATCGGATTCTGTCACCACGATTGCTTCAATTCCCTCACATTTATAAAGTTCGCACAGAAAATCTTGAAAAAATGTTTAGAGTTTGCTGACGTTGAATACAGAGCTCTTCTCTCACACAGTAAGACAAGGTGGCTGTCGCTATTTCCAGGTATTGATGCTGCAGATGTTCCCAGCTTTGAAATCATTCTTTCTGTCACAGGACATAGAGATGAGTTCAGTGAGATTTACCTATGGCGGAGGTAAATCACTAATGAGTGTGTTTCAGTCACAAATTCAAGAGATGGAAAGGGAAAGTAACTCCATTGTGGAATCAATCAATCAATCAATCAAGTTTTATTTATAAAGCCCTTTACATCACTCAAGTGACCACAGTGCTGTCCAAATACAAAACAAAGCATAAAACAATACATCTAAAACAGCAAATTATATCACGACATTACAGTGTTAAAAGCCAGTCTGAATAAATGTGTCTTAAGTCTGGATTTAAAAGTTCCAGATCTTTGATCATGCGCATGTCAGGAGGCAGTGTGTTCTACAGCCTGGGACCAGCCACAGAGAAAGCTCCATCAGCCCAGTGTTTGAGCCTGGCTCTGGGAACTTCCAACAAAAGTTGATTCGTCGACCTTAACGACCGGCTTGAATTTGGAACAGAGAGAAGCTCGGTCAGGTAAGACGGCGCAAGGCCATTAAGAGCTTTAAAAACAAAAATTAAATTTTAAAATCAATTCTAAAAGAAACTGGAAGCCAACGAAGATTCAATCAATCAATCAATCAATTTATTTTTGTATAGCCCAAAATCACAACACAGTCGTCTCTGAGGACTTCCCAAGATTATTAATTTTAGCAAATATGAATAATAGGAAATCAAAATAAAACAATACATATTCAATAAAACAATACACATTCAATTTAAAAAGAACCAGGGTAATGTGCTGACGTCTGGATGCTAAAAACCGAGCAGCGGCATTTTGAACAACCTGGAGACGACTAAGAGCAGATTGTGAGACACCAACATAAAGAGCGTTACAATAGTCAAGTCTCGAGCTGATAAAAGCATGAAGTGGAAGTGAAGAGCATTTTAAACTTTGTCCACAGCATCCTCTTTGAACCCAAGGCAAGTCATTTTCTCCCACTAAAAGTCAAGGCTCTTCTGTCACAACAACAGCTAAATGGACTTGGTAGCAGCTTAAGTGCAGGGACAGTTCATGTTGGATCATCTGGAGAAAGTTTTCTTCATTCATGTGGATGGATCGGAAGGAAATACCTGACTGGAGTAAAGTAGAAGGATGTGTCCAGTATTTGGCATCAGATCACCCACCTGAAGAACTTCTTACAAATACAACCTTTCACAGGTCAAGTGCATGAGAAATGAGCCAAATATTTTAAAACTTCCAAAACCAGTGAATGCCACTCCGAACTTCTTAAGATTGCTCAAGTTTTATTTGCCTTTCTGCCAAATGTGGAGCGCATCCTCGCCCTCATGCAAAGTCAGTGGACAAAAGAGCTAAATCACTTATCCGTGGAGTCGCTGAAAGGACAGTACAATCGGAAGCATTTTACACCTATTTGATGAATGAGCAAAGACTTATGAGAAAGATTAAAACATCTGATAAGTACGACTGATCACAAGAAGAGGAAATGTTGATCAAATCTAAATCTGTTTGTTTTGTTTTTTTGCTTGAGGTTTCTATGTTCATGTTCAGTGTTTGGAGTAACTCATACAAAAGTGACAAGTTAGTTTACTGTAATAGAGTCCATGTTTCCATTTCGATAACTAATTTATTGTAACGCATTTCTTGAAAAGTTAATAATATACAACAATCTATGATAAGTTTTGCATAATTAAACAAATGTTAATAGATGTTGAACATAACAACTTGATAAGTTTTATTTCTGTAATGTTAAATATACAGTATGTTTAAAAACATAGTTAAATTGTTCTATTCTATTTGATCCCATTGTAAAGGCTTGTGAACACTGCGAGGCAGGATTTACATTCTTTTAGTTAATTAGCAATGTTGAAAATATTGAAACACACTTATAGACTTCTGTAATAGTGCCATCATATTTTATTAAAATGTAAGTTATAAACCTGTTATAAGAAAACAAAGTTGTGGCTACAGCAAAAAATCCATTAAAAACTTCAAGCTGTCATCACTCAGATGTTTCTTCAAGCTACTGCAGCCTATTACAAGTGATTACCATGGTAACAGTGAGGGGAGGGGCTTGAGAAAGTCAGCTTTTCTTTGACTTGTGTCAACAACAAACTGCTGTAGGTTGGACAACACAGCGTGAGCTTCTCCTCCTTCCCCTTTATTTCTTTCTTTCTCTCTCTCCTCCTTCTTTCTCTTTCCTCTTCCTGCTCCTCTCTCTCTCCTCCATTCCTTTTTCTCTCTCCTCCTGCTCTCCTCTCTCCTCCTGCCCTCTCTCTCTCCTGCTCCTCTCTCTCTCCTCCTTCTCCTTTCTCTCTCTCCCTCTTCTCCTTTCTCTCTTCCTCCTTTCTCTCTCTCTCTCCTCCTTTTCCTTTCTCTCTCTCCTCTTCTCCCTTTCCTTCTTCTCCTCCTTCCTCTCTCTCTCTCCTCCTCTCCTCTCTCTCTCCTCCTCTCTCCTCTTCTCTTCTCCTCCTTCTTCCTCTTCCTCTCTCTCCTCCTGCTCCCCTCTCTCTCCTCCTTCTCCTTTCTCTCTCTCCTCCTCCTTTCTCTCTCTCCTCCTTCTCCTTTCTCTCTCTTCCTCCTCTCTTCTCTCTCTTCTCCTGCTCCTCTCTCTCTCCTCATTCTCATTTCTCTCCTCCTCTTCTCCATCTTTCTCCTCTTTCCTCCTTCTTCCTTTCTTTCTCTCTCTCCTCCTTCTCCTTTCTCTCTCTCCTCTTCTCCTTTCTCTCTCTCCTCCTTCTCCTTTCTCTCTCTCATCCTGCCTCTCTCTCTCTTTCTCCTCTCCTCTCTCTCTCTCTCTCTCTCTCTTTCTCTCCTGCCTCTCTCTTCTCTTCCTTTTCTCTCTCTCCTCTCTTTCTCCCTTCTCTTTCCTCTTTCTTTCCTCCTGCTCTCTCTCTCTTTCTGTCCCTCTTTCCTCTCCTGCTCCCTCTCTCTGTCTTTTTCTTCTCCTGCTCCTCTCTCTCTTCTTTTTTGCTCCTCTCTCTCTTTCTCTCCTACTGCTCCTCTTTTTTCTCTCTGTCCTCTTCTCTTCTCTCCTGCTCCTCTTTCTCTTTCTTTCTCTCCTCCTGCTCCCTATCTCTCTTTTTCTCTCCTGTTCCTCTCTCTCTCCTCCTGCTCTTCTCTTTTTTCCTGCCTCCTCTCCTCCTCTCCTCTCTCTTCTCTCCTCATACTCCTCTCTCTTTTTCTTTTCTCTCCTGCTCTCTCTCTCTCTCTCTTTTATCTCCTGCTCCTCCTCTCTTTTATTTTCTCTCCTGCTTCTCTTTCTCTCTTTTCTTCTGCTCTCTTTGGTTTGTATTGTAGAATTCCAAACATCTGTATCTAGTAAAACAATAATAAAAGTTCTGTAGTTGAAACCATAGACGTAACATGTAAATCCTAACATCTAAGCCAGTGGGCCATGTTTGTGCACATCCTGTAGCCGG
Source organism: Mugilogobius chulae (assembly GCA_038363315.1). Taxonomy (NCBI): domain Eukaryota; kingdom Metazoa; phylum Chordata; class Actinopteri; order Gobiiformes; family Gobiidae; genus Mugilogobius; species Mugilogobius chulae. The sequence continues at coordinate 17,481,660 of CM076401.1, read as the reverse complement.
TCCTTATACAGTCTGAATATGCCCCGTCACATGACACGCCCCAAAGCCTTATTAGTCCAGACCACAGCCTCCATGTACCAGAGCTTTCCTTTTGTTTATAATAAGCACTAAAAATACCAGGATTCCCAGTTATTCTTCACGTGTGTGATTGGAGCAGAGATGAGGACGAGTGTGGAAGGGCAGAGCTGGAACACAGGACAGTGATGTCATGTAAAACAGTACACAAGTGTTCTGAAGGCTTTTGGAGAACATGCTGTTATCATGAGCCTCTTTAGTGATGTGGAGAACAAGTGGAAGTAGCATGTGAACGGAACACAGAAAACAGGACATTCCATGGACTGGACTTCTGGTGGTTCTAGAGTCTCTAAAAGCACAATAGGAGGCAGACTTTAACTATCAAGCTCCCTGGTTTGGAATCAGCTCCTGCTCATGTCAAAGACGCTGACCAGTCTCTACATTTAAGATTAGGCTCAAAACGTTCCTCTTCGATTAGCTTATAATCAGGTCAGTTAGGAACAGACTCTAAACCCACAGTTCTAGTCAGGCTGCCTAGGAGCAAATATACTGGGGAAAGTCTGTCCTCTCACTTCTGCCTTTCTTGTAAAGAATAATAAACTACAGTTCATCTCTAGTCTGTTCTTTGCTATTCACTGTTGTCCCTGTCCCACTTCCTCTCGGGGAGTGTAACTGTTTCAGATGTTGCTGTTCCAGTGACGTGGGCCGACTCCCTCTCTTTTGGACTCCGCCCCACCTCCCTCTCCAGGATTGGCCTGTCCTGATCCTGCTAGACGAGTCGTTTCCCTCTGCATGGATCTGGCTCAAAACTAATCAATAACTTTAGTCTTAGTTACATCTACAGCCTGTCCGTCATGGGAGTGGATCTCTTCTTCACTGTGGTTCTCCTCCAGGTTTCTCTTTTTTAGTTTTTTTTTTTTTTTTTTTATTTTTGGCAGTTTTCTTGGCAGCTAGGCAGAAGGAGGGTCTAAGGACAGAAGGAGAGTCTAAGGACAGGAGAAGGAGGGTCTAAGGACAGAAGGAGGTCTAAGGACAGAAGGAGAAAAAAAGATAAGGACAGAAGGAAGTCTAAGGACAAAGAGGGTCTAAGGACAGAAGGAGAGGTCTAAGGACAGAAGGGAGTTAAGGACAGAGGAGAGTCTAAGGACAAGAAGGGAAGGGGTCTAAGGACAGAAGGAGGGTCTAAGGACAGAAGGAGGGTCTAAGGACAGAAGGAGGGTCTAAGGACAGAAGGAGGTCTAAGGACAGAGGAGGTCTAAGGACAGAAGGAGGGTCTAAGGACAGAAGGAGGGTCTAAAGGACAAGAAGGGGGTCTAAGGACAGAAGGAGGGTCTAAGGACAGAAGGAGGTCTAAGGACAGAAGGAGGTCTAAGGACAGAAGGAGGGTCTAAGGACAGAAGGAGGGTCTAAGGACAGAAGGAGGGTCTAAGGACAGAAGGAGGGTCTAAGGACAGAAAGGGAGGGGTCTAAGGACAGAAGGAGGGTCTAAGAAGAAAACAAGGAAGAAGGAGGAGTCTAAGGACAGAAGAGATCTAGAAGGAGGCTAAGGACAGAAGGAGGGTCTAAGGACAGAAGGAGGGTCTAAGGACAGAAGGAGGGTCTAAGGACAGAAGGAGGGTCTAAGGACAGGGGATGCTCTGGACAATCATTCATTTGCTCTACTAATAATCTGCTTTGACATTTTGATCAAATGTTTCGTTGAATATGTATTGTTTTATTTTGATTTCCTATTATTCATATTTGCTAAATTAATAATCTTGGGAAGTCCTCAGAGACGACTGTTGTGATTTTATGCAAAAATAAATTGATTTGATTTGACTTGATGTTCTCTCTTGTTAAACAAACTAAAGACCAAACCTTCGTACACATTGCTCTAGTGGTGCTTGGGCTCGGGTGGGTCAGTCCGATGCTTGGCCCAGACCGCGTTGGTTTACAGCGGCTGGACCATCCTGTTTGCTGGAGCGCTTTGGGCAAAAGACAGTGGACCATGCTCTGCTAAGACACAGGATGGACAGCGTTTGTTTAGTGGATTTCTTTCATCAGGGAGGTGTTAGGTAAGTGTTCACATGTTGGGTTTAGCTGCAGCTCATATGGATTTGTTGTGGTAGTTCTGCGTGGTAAATGTGAGGCTGTCACTGTTCACTGCCAGTGCGCTCTTCGCACAGAGAGGTCCGATTAGACTACGCTGCTGTTTTTGTGTTTAGTTTATAAAAATAAATAAATATAAAAAGACACTGACTGTGAAACACAGAAACATCCTATGTCTTTAGACCTGATTCAGAAAAGTCCTGGGTTAGACCTGGTTGAGTTCAGCTCCTCCTGATCCGAGTCACAGTAGGTTTTCTAAAGAGCTGCTGTTGTCTGTGAACGCTGAGACTTGACACAGGGTATCCATGAAAGTGGCTTAACAGTCTAGACTTCTCCTAAAATCCTGAGCTGGAACTAGCTTCATCTCCAACTTAAGCCTCAAGTGGTTCCATGAACAAAGTAAGCCTGAGTCTGAACAACGCTAATTCAAGCTTGAAGATTAATCTGGCTGTGAGCTTTGCTCCGCTGAATGTGACGAGACCAGATCAATGGAGCAAAGACATCACTGAGAATGAGAGGAAAAAACTTATTTTAATGATCTGCAGAACACGAGAGGAGCAAAGTGCATATGAACTCTAGTTTGATTTGCATCGCAAAAGTTTTCAGTTATAGTGGTTTATTCTGATGTGAGGAGCGAGAGGCAGCCCCTCCCCTCCTGTTCACTGCTGGAGAAAGACGAGGCGGAGATCCAGAGGATTTATCATCGTATTTGTGAGCAGTAGGCTCATCGTTTTCTAATGCAATGCACAGTTTTCCACTCCGCATGTGGAACTAGTCCCGCTGCGTAAAGTTGTCACAAAGTTGTAGCGTAACTCTTCACAACCAGAACTGACCAATCAGAGCAGAGGATGTGTGGATGTGATGTGACAGGGTCAGAGACGAGGGAAAGAAGCATCGCTTCTGTGTGCAAAAGCAGCACGACTCCACAACTTACTCTCACACTTTAGTCCTGCTTTCAATGCTTCACGCTTTAGAGAAATATCTGCTTGTCTGTGTTAAATGTTACGTAGTGTTCTGCTTTCATGACACACGAGGAGGAGGCAGCACTGGGCTTCCAGAGAATGACAGTCTGTATCAGGAGTGTCCAACCCTTTCAACTCATGAGCTACTTTTAGACTGAGCGCAGACCAAAGATCTAACTATGTATTATTAAGTTTTATTTAATTAGCAATGTTGAAAAAAAATATTTTTAGACTAGTCTACAGCTAATGAAACACAGTAGCCACTGTACATAGACTTTCTTTAACAATGTAATCATTTTTCATTCAAATGTACAGTACACTGGGTGTGATACTTGGGCAAACTTGTGTATCGTCACAAGAATAATTATTTGCAGTTCCCAAAATGTGGCACTGGTGATCCAGCAGGCTTCTATCTAAGAACTACTGACTATTACCTTTGAGAACTGACAGGATCAGGCATCGACACGCAGATATGACATACTGAGGACCTGATAGATGGGCTGGGCCTGGATGTAGTTTGAGGGCCTGATCTGGCCCCCGGGCCTTGTATTGAATGTGCCTGCCTTACAGCCTGCATCAGTAATAAATCCTCTCCAGCAGGTGGGGGGCTGACTGACTGTACTTCCCACGGTCTGTACACACTCTGGGATATTCAACACTAAATACCTGTAAATTCCACAATATGTTTCCTATAAAGCTACAGTTTAGAACAGCACAATGTCATGTGACAGAAGAGAGCAGATAAATGTCCAAATATGTGCAGCTCTGTGTGGAGAGCATTCCTCCTGTCAAACATCTGAACCCAGCCTCTGACTAACGACTGTTTTCTACAACTTGTTTGCAGCTCCAGCAGATGTCAGGTGCACGTTTTAGAATACAGAAGTAGTTCTGCTGAAGACAGATACAGATATCATTTAGTTTGATCATTTGGTTTGGTCTCCAGACTAGAAAAGAACCTGTTTTGTTATGTTTGTGCAGGTTTATTTAAATAGACATTAGACATTCAATTTTGATGCATGATGTCATCCATATAGAAGATTTTGGTCCACGTCACTTTCCGCTCTACTGCACATGCACCAGGCAAAGAGACGCTCTCTGCCTGGTTAGCTTGTGAAACTTAAACGGAGAGCAGCTGTTTGGATCAGGTCTGAACTGGTCTGACAGACGTTTACTCCACTTTTTATCACTGGAATTATAAATGTTGATTTAGCACCAGAACTTTTGTTTTCTCACAGTGATAAACTCTGTTACTGACAACAGCCTTAGTTCAAAGTTATTGCTCCAGCTTGATCAATGAGCAGGCAGCTCTTTCTGCAGACCGGGTGCTCGTGCATTGCCTGTGTTGATAAACAAATAATCCTCTATTTTACGGCTCAGTGCTGGCTACTGGCATTAGTTTTTCTTCTGTAGATCATAGACTAGGCTCTCTCTAAGCACTAAGCGTGGACGTCTGATGGTGTGTTCACATATGAAGCATCAAATTCAATTTAGATGCACAGTTATTGGGTGTGTTGCTAATTACAGAGATTCTAACACTCCTCAGCCTCCTCAGTAAGGTCTACTCCAGGGTACTGGAGAGGAGGATCCGACCGATAGCTGAACCTCAGATTCAGAAGGAGCAGTGTGGTTTTTGTCCTGTTTTGGGACACTGGACCAGCTCTATACTCCTCATCGAGGGCTGGAGGGTTCATGGTCCACATGAGTTTTGTGGATCTGGATCTGTTGCCCTGTGGCTTCTTCAAACCAGGACCTGCAACATGCACTGGGACGGTTTGCAAGGTGTGAAGCAGCTGGGATGAAATCAGCTCCTGTAAATCCGAGGCCATGGTTCTCGACCAGAAAAAGGAGCCTTGCCCTCTCCAGGTGGGTGGAGAGTTCTTGCCTCAAGTGGAGGAGTTCAAGTATCTCGGGGTCTAGTTCCAGTGAGGGAAGGATGGAGCGTGAGATTGAAGGGGATTGGTGCAGCGTCTGCAGTGATGCAGTCCTTGCATCGAACCGTTGTGATGAAGAAAGAGCTGAGTCAAAAGACAAAGCTCTCGATTTACCGCTCAATTTTCTTATTTTTTTTTTCTTATTTATTTATAAAGGGACAACACATAATATTAATGAACATTTGCATGTATTTATGTAAAGATTATAGCCAAAGTGGCTAATTTCCATCTTCAGTCCCTCAGCGGGTTGATGTCAAGAACATGTAGTACAGAAAAAAAGACAGCAACAGTCACACAAAGCCTCACACATTCACTGCACAGACAGATAAAAGGACAGTTCATAAGAAGTTAGTTACAGAGGTTACAAATAAATATACAATATACACATTAGTCTACGTTCCAACTCTCACCTATGGTCATGAGCTTTATGACCGAAAGGACAAGATTGTGAATACAGAGGTAACTCTGACTAGAGCTGCTGCTCCACCACATTGACAGGAGCCAGCTGAGGTGGCTCATCTGTTTCGGATGCCTCCTGGGGCCTCCCTGGAGAGGTGTTCCGGGCATGTCCCACTGGGAGGAGGCCAAGGGAAGACCCAGGACACGCTGGAGGGACTATGTCTCTGGACTGGCCTGGGAACGTCCTGGGATTCCCCAGAGGAGCTGGAGGAGGTGTGTGTGGACAGGGAAGTCTGGGCCTCCGTACTCAGACTGCTGCCTCCGGGACCAAAGTCCGGATAAAGCGGAGGAAAATGGATGAATAGATGGACACACTGCACTGAAAACGCGACCAACGCCCAGCTTTCAAGAGTTAACCGCGGCAGGTTCATGCAACTACAGCATCAGTAACACTCATGTCTGCTGTCGAGTGGATTAAAGACTCTAGTTTGAAGAGAGTTCAGTCGCTGGCAAGTACAGCTGCTGAAGCAAATTGTAAAAAGACATTAAACTTGATACTTTTATAATTTTACTTTTACAAAAATGTTATTGCTTCAACATGCAAAACAAACACTGTCTCTATTTAACTTGTCTGTATATGCATAAGTGCAGAAAAGCGGTTAGTAAGAGGCTGACTATGTGTCTGTTTCAGTCAACATAAAGTTGATTTGCTGTAGTTTATGGTCAAAACAGCCTTGTGTTTTCCCAGAATCGAGAAATTGAATGAATGATGGACATTGACAGCACAAGACATGCAAACGAGAGAAATACAAAACACAAACATTTCATTATCAACAAAATACAGGTATACAGAAAAAAAAAACATGAATAAACACTAACATCAAATGAACAAGCTCCAAGAAACCCAGGACTAAAGCAGCTGTCATGTGTCTGATGGTCATGTCCACACTCACAGGTTCAGTCCACACACTCACAGGCTCATCAAAGTGTCCGCGGCACTAGAGCGTTTCCAGCAGATGAGCTCCGTGTAAACCATTAGGCTGGCACACTTGAGCGCTCACATTAACCTCTTCAGCCAGACTTCATCATGAGGCTGTGAGCTCGTAAACATCTCTGCTGTAGACCTGCTGGGACGTTAGATTTTTAGTGACACTGCAACTTTCTAGAGAAGAAAAAAACAGCATCATACAAAGGTAAAACAGTTTGGGGCTTTTTATTTATCAATATGGAATAATACAAGTCACTCACACATTACACGTTTTCTTAGATAAATAAAAAGAAAGTGTACCTTAAATATATAATTTTTTTCCTGGTGTCAATCTGAGCGATTCACAAAAAGACACGAGAGTCAAGCTCTATTTAAAATCAGACAAAAACATAAATAGAAATAACTCCATCCAAACAAAGTCATAAAATAAACAAGGCAAGGTGCATGTTTCCTATGTTAGCATTGGTATTTGTTGTTGTTGTAAAACTCTCCAAATACAGGACAAAAAGCCTAATCATATTAAAATGAGTCATGTCTCAATCCCATAGACCAGAAAAAACATTAGATTGTGTGATGTACAGCTTTACAGCTCAAAAAAAAGTTTCTGAAATGTCAAATGTCTTTCCACTCAAACAGCAGGTTCTGCGCAGAGCTCAAAGTGAAACTAAACGCACAATCCACTTTTTTTTTTCATTGTCAAATTGTGTGTTTGGGGTCATAATTGAATCATCTATTGTTTCCCATTTCCATTTTGGTGCAGACTTGCTTGTTTTGCAACAAACCGTGACTGTACTGCCACGATTGACAAGAGCTGTCAGTGCATTTTGAGCAGCCAGACAAACCCTCGGACACAGCTGGGTTGTACGTTGGGAAACAAGTACTCTCTTGGAATTGAAATCCTCATATTTTCCTCATTTTCAATATTAGAAAATACTCACAAGAGCTCATGTGAAAGAAAGATTTTACACAAATATCCCCAAAGTTAATACAACAATATCTTGAAGAGCAAGTAAGAAACTAGATCTGTGCACAGCCTCACATCTGTCTGGACGCTTACCCCAGGGACACACTGCAAGCGTATTAAGTTAAAAATAGCCCAACGATGCACGCGTATCATTTAGAAAACATGCTAAGTCATTGAAACCGGCCACACCACCAGCGCTTGACGCGCGTAGCGAGCATGACGTCGTGCGTGCATTAGGCGCGCGAGAATTTGTCACTTGACGCTGGCGTAGCTGCGTAGAAGCGTAGAATACAGAGAATACAGAGAAATCAGGCTCCTACAGTTGTATGTGTGCACTTGCCATCAGCACCACACGTCCTGGGACAGACCTGGACTGTGTGACGGAGCCCTGCTTCAATAGAACTGTCTGCTTGAGTTTTCATATTTACTATTGAAAACTTCGCGTTTGCCGTGATCAGCCGGTCCAGAGGGAAATATAACCCTGTTCATGTGGTGTTTTTCACTTTAGACCTGATACAAGAGCAGAAATACACACAGACAAACTTGAACAGTTTTCCCATCTAAACACAGGGTGAGTGACTCGCGCTGACGCACCACAGGCGCGCACGGGGCAAGCACACATATTCTGCTGCAATTGGCGGTGTGGCCACCCATGCGTGGACGCATGGCTGTCGTTTCGCTTGTTCACACACGTCATTTTTGTCGCTTGCTGTGTGTCTGGGCCCTTAAACACAAACTCACATCACTCACAAGCTCACTGTTCATATTTGGTGCTGTCAATGAAGTTCTGTTCACACCCACTGGCGTCTCCCACTTATACGAGTCTGTTTGGTGCTGTTGTGGATGGAGTGAGTTTCTGACAGTGTTTAGCCTCACTTTAAACTAGCCTCTGCTAGAAAAGGGAGCTTTTGTTACCTCTGCCCTATGTTACATTTGCCCTATGTTACATTTGTCCTGTGTTACATTTGTCCTGTGTTACATTTGTCCTGTGTTACATTTGTCCTGTGTTACATTTGTCCTGTGTTACATTTGCAAAGTACATTGGTCCCATGTTACATTTTCCCTTTGTTACATTTGCCTGTGTTACATCTGCCCTTTGTTACATTTGTCCTGTGTTACATTTGCCTGTGTTACATTTGCCCTATGTTACATTTGTCCTGTGTTACATTTGTCCTGTGTTACATTTGTCCTGTGTTACATTGTCCTGTGTTACATTTGCCTGTGTTACATTTGTCCTGTGTTACATTTGCAAAGTACATTGGTCCCATGTTACATTTTCCCTTTGTTACATTTGCCTGTGTTACATCTGCCCTTTGTTACATTTGGTCTGCGTTACATTTGTTTCTTATAACATTGTTCTTAGTCTTTGATTACAGTAAATTTTTTTGTTTCTTCCTCCAAAAGATATACTGCCAATCAGTGGCGGCTGGTGGTATATATTTTGGGGGGTGCGCAAAAAAAAAAGGAGGGAGTTTTACACACAGCTCCACGGCCCATCAGCACCATGTGTAGATAATAACAACAGGAGCACATGGAACACACACTCCCACACAGCAACAAGCACCCACCCAACAGCACATCATCATCACTAGAGTCTTTTGAATTAACCATGAGCTTTTTTTTTCTTTTACACATGACTACATTAGCAGTAGGGCTTTAGCTGCTCAGATGTCTCCAACAGTGAAACCAAATGTCTGACCTTTTCTCCTCTTGCTGTTTGTTTCTCCAAAAGTGAAATGAAACTGATCCAGATCCACGTCCAACTGGATCAACAGCTCCACAAGTTTAGACAAAAGAAACCATATGCTAATGTAATGTTTATCCTCAGGTGTCCGCTGCACTAGCATTAGAAAGTTTGTTTTTTAGACTAAGTAAGTACTTGTAGCATTAGAGCAACAATGATAAGTCATTCTTTAGTCTCACTGTGATTTTTCACGCTCTTCTCTGTGTACAAATTGTGCTCTATATAAACATATAAACTTCCCTTCCCTTGCCTGTTTTCGTTATTTTCGTTATTTCTCCTATTTCCCTGTAAAGAACATCTCATTACTTAGTTTATCCATAATCTGTTCTTTGCTATTCACATGTTGTCCCTTGTCCCACTCCCCTCTGGGGAGTGTATCTGTTCCAGATGCTCCTGCTCCAGTGTCGATGCCTGGACCTCGGATCCCACCGAATCTTGACTTCGGATTCCACCTAATCTTGAGATCCTGGACCTCGCTCATTGTTCCACTCCAGCCTCTCTTTGACTGGCTGTCTTCGTCTTGCTAGAAAAATCGTCTATCCTGCTAGAAAAAACGTCTATCTGGCTCCACAGACTTAAACTTCTAATTACATCTGGACATACGTCAGTCCTGGTCACATCTACAGCCTGTCCGTCCATGGGAGTGGATCCCTCTTTCACTGTGGTTCTCCTCGAGGTTTCTCTTTTCCCCCAATGGGTTTTTTTGAGTTTTTCCTTGCCGAGAAGGAGGGTCTAAGGACAGGGGATGCTCTGGGACAAATTTTATTTGCCACTTTGTTGTTGTAACAATCTGCCTGCATTTCCTAATAATGATTGTTTCTAATTTTACATTGTTTCTGTTGACATTGACCAAATGTTTCACTGTTTGATTTTCTGACAAATCTTGTTTGCTAAATCAACATCTTGTGAAGTCCGCTGAGATAACTGCTGTTGTGATTTTGGGCTATACAAATAAATTGAATTGAATTGAATTGAATATTAAAGTCAAATGAAGTCAGTGAGACACATCAGAGCAAATGTTCAGTGGTTTTCATTGGTCACATGTTGAACCATGACAGAAGAGAAGTCTGTGGCACTAACAGACTTCCCCAGAGACATTTAAACCTCCGAGAGGCGCAGTGCCCAGCGCACCTAAAATGAGTATATAGCTGAGCTATAAACTAATGGGGTTTTGCACGAGAATTTAAAATTTATCGCGACACTTCAGGCCTCCCCATTCTTAAGTGTTCGCTAATGCCTCGTGCTCCAATGGGAAAACCCCATAGACTTCAGCCAGTCTTTTAAACTAACTAGGAATAGATTCTAAGCTTTTTGTTATTTTTCAGGGTCAAATCAGGGAGTGCGGCGCACTTGCGCCCCTATTGACCAGCCGCCACTGCTGCCAATGCAACCCTTTCTCATTGACACCTGAAAGCAGCACTGTGATTGGCTGAGCTCCACTTTCACTTCGCCGTCTGGAAAAACAAGTTCTTAAGCCATAATTGCAACCAAAAATGAAAATATGAAAAGATTAACCAAGGACACAAGAGAAAGAAAATAGTTGAACACATTTAAAGGCCTACTTCCTGTTTTGCCAAACAAAAGTTTTAGTATTTTAATATTTTTAGTTCACAGTGCAGCAGTCTGATAAAACCACGGCCAGGATAAACGCCGCTGATAAACTCAATCTCCGCTCCTATTTCGAGCTGGTCTTTATTGGCTGCAGCTCTCAGACGGATGGCCCTGTCACGGCCGTACACTGTCGCGTTCACCCAGTCCGACACAAATCCAATTCCACCACCTTTTACTGTAAATCAAGCCAACGGGAAAGCTAAAGCAGGTCAGAAACACAATAACACTCCGACCGTATCAGATGGGCTTCATGATCAAGTTGGACACTTCAAACGGTGAAAACTTAATTATGATGTTGAGGATTGAGCAGCAGGTTTAAAGCAGGAATGATGCCAGTTTGTATTCCATTTTGTCAGAGATAATTCAGCCTTCACCTCCGCTTCACCAGCCATCACAGGAAGAAAGATGGAAGCGCAGAAGTGTGTTTGAGTGAAGAGAGACTTACAGACGGTTAAACGAGTGAGACTGGCACCGAGCTGAGGTGAAACATGACTCAAACTTTTTGGTCTAAACTTTGTAACAGAACACACACGTGTCCATTTGTAAACTCCAAACACACACGTCCATCTGTAAACTCCAAACACACGTGTCCTTCTGTAAACTCCAAACACACACGTCCATCTGTAAACTCCAAACACACGTGTCCTTCTGTAAACTCCAAACACACATGTCCGTCTGTAAACTCCAAACACACGTGTCCATCTGTAAACTCCAAACACACGTGTCCTTCTGTAAACTCCAAACACACGTGGCACTCGCGCTGTCGTCTGTTTTTTTTTTTCCATGTAGGTAAAATAGTGCAAAATAACAAAAAATCCCCTTAAACTGCACTAGTTTGAGCAGAATTCCTCGTCGTGTTTTGGAAAGTGAGCGGAGGAATTGTGTCGCGCTCAACTAATCAGAATGTCAGAAAAGTCAGTACACCCGCCCAGCGCTGCTTCTGATTGGTTACTATTTCCGTTTAAGCCAATCAGCACCTCTTCTTCATCTCTGGCTTCTTTTACTTCCCAAAACAAACTCGTCTCTGCTCTCATGAGTCTCTGAATGAGACGACAGCAGCTCTGATCACAGTGAAATAACGAGCCGTGTTACATTGACAGTAACGATAACGCCGTTATCACTGACGGGAAAGAAATTAATTAGATTACACGTTACTCATCAAAATGACACCGTTAGTAACGCCGGTATACTTAAATGCCATTTTACTTAAACTATGTTAAACCTAAACGCCGTTACTCCCAACACTGACACTGATGCTGCTGTGTGCCTTATACGGGCCACACTAAAAGGACACTCTAATACATACACTTTATTGAGTTTTGGTTCACAGTTTGCTTTGCCCTGATCACATGTAGAAAAACTAAACACTGATAGGTTAAAGATCTGACACCTTTCAAATGTAGTGATGGTTTACATTCCTATTCGCTGATCTACTAAAGCAATTTATCTCATTTTATGGATTCAAAATACAATTGAACTTAAAACTGCAGCTCTATCACACATGCTTCACTATTCGAACCAAGACATTTTCTTCAGATTAGAACAAAGTAAAGTATCTCCAATTACTAAGTTTATCTAAAGTTAACAGTGTGTTTTTAGTTTATTTGTGAAAGCTAAATAAAACACAGTGACTGATGAGAACAGAGTCACAGAGGCCTGTGTTTACTTTACTGACAGTGTGAGGCACAAGTCCAGGCTCAGGTGTGGAGGCACTTTAAGTCCCAAATGTACTACATCTGTGCGTTCCTTGATCATGTATCTTCGAACATTAAATACTATTCTTTCAGCTCTGAGATTAAGAACGCATTATTCTGAATGTCCCAGGTTTGTCATGTTATATTTCGATCTGATCAATATTGAATTTTAGGCTGCATTCACAATACAAACTGAACTGGACTTTGCTTAATTGAGAATCAAAGTTGTAACTAAAGTTGTCTCTTTCTCTAAACTGGTTCTGTTCACACTTTTGCCGATGGAACCAACCTAACAGAGACACATCCGCCTTTGACCCGTGGAGGCGCTGTGGGACAGAAACATGTCACACAAACAGTAAAGAAGACACATCAGAGGATACGGCTCCATCAGAAACAAACACACTGCTGGACTTTAGATTTGTGTTTTTATTTATCTATCCCACAACTTCTCTCACATTACCAGGTCCAGTGTGAGTGACAGACCAAGTGTCGGAGCAAAGACAACACTTTTACTTTCACTTTCACTTCAGAAGACCAGAGAGGAGGACGGGCATTTCGTAAAATGTAACAAAATGTTCATCTATTTGAGTAAATCTGTCTCTGAAAGGTATGTCATCTGCTCATTTAGCTGTAAAACTAAATATTAGATGAATATAGGTCATTTTCCCGCAGTAATGTGAGCTGTAGTGTTACTTTCAGTTGTTTGCTTCTACTTCAGGTTTATAAACAACAAGAGAAAACGGTGATTAGAGTAATTTTTTTTTAATCAACACGGGCTATGCGCGCGCACTAGTGATGTGTGGGTCAGGCATTTTTTACAACCCGCCAGTCCCGCACTTTTGACAATACATGACCCGCCCCAACCTGCCTTGCACAGCCGAGTGTACTTGTACAACCCGCCCTGCAGAGGCTATAATATTGTATAAAATCCATCAACGTTCAAGGCTCGAGTGAACCAAACGGCCAAAAGTAACATTACAGCTGACTTTAATGTAGGAAAAGTGAACAATATTCATCCAATATGAACTTTCATCTTAACGCAGGGCATTTCAAACAATCCTTGGCATTTCACACTCGCATTTTTTTTCTCCTCTTTCTCGTCTAAAATGAAAGCAAATGTGCGTGCTCTTCGATTCTTGTTCGCACCGAGCAGCTCTCATGAGGCAGGTTGTAAAGTAGATCCAATAAAACACAAGATAATAAAGTACAAGAGCGTGATGGTCCGGTCTGTGTTGGTTTCATGTGACGCAGATCGTTTTGTTCCTGCAACAGCGTGGCTTTGACCAATGAAAGAGCAGATTCTCTCCTCACTGTGTGATTCTGTTACACAGATCGTCTAGAGCAGTGGTTCCCAACCTTTTTTCCTCGAAGCTCCCCCTGATGGAACGAGAGACTTGTCGAGCCCCCCTGTTTGAACCGGTGGCCTCTAAATTGTTATTGGATGATGAAAATTAGAATTAAAAACTATTGTGGTGTTTTGGTGCTTAGATTTGTGTTTTTTACTAATAAAGTTTCACTTATAACTACTTTTAGAACTTGACCCTCTGACCAGACAAAGCTCTGCACTGTAAAAAGTGTTGCTTTGATCCAAAGAAAAAAAAATGGGTTAAGAGGTTGCATTTGACTTTTTGTTTTCTGTCAACTTCGTCTATTTATTAATTAAATAAAAAATATTAAAATTACTTTGTCACAAAGCAAAACTATTGTTTACAATTAAACAATTTCCCTTGCATTTTTGTGTTCTCACAAAACCAAAAAATTGCTTTGCAATTATTAATTGTACGCTTATATTTGTTTTATACAAAACAAAAAAATTGTTTCAAAATTATTAATTTTTCCGAAAATTGTTCTTTCTGCCAAAGCAAAACAATTACTTTATGATTATTCATTTTACTCAGATTTTTGTGTTCTCACAAAACAACTTTTGTGGTAAATTCAACTTGATACAAAGTAAAATGTAATACCAAGTAAAATGTAATACCAAAAAAATTTGTTTCCAAATGATTTTAATGAACATTCAATTGAACATGCACAAAATCAATAAGAAAACCTCAAAAGAAAACAACATGACATTAGGAAACATTTTAAAATGAGTAAGTTAGTTTGACAACACATGAATAAATGTATTCAGTGAATACTTCAAATATATCCAGTCATGACTACAAAGTGAACAAATACCTTCATCACAGTTTGTCTTCAGTCTGTAGAAGCAGCTCTCCTTTTTTTGACTCAAAATGTTTTTTTCTGAAAGTAAAAAAAACACCTGTTTCACTACAGAGACATAGAGTTGCTCTGTTACTGTTCAACTCAAGCTCCATAAGTTCTGATCACTTTCTAAAATGTGATCACGTCATGAGTTTTGATAATATATTTGCCTGATGAAGGCCACAGTGTGCGAGAGACTTTTCATTTATGAGTTTTGATAATAAAAATTAAGATATCCTTTATTTGTCCCACGCAGCATTTAAAATAGACTTAGCAGAAAATATATCTAAAGTTATAATAGTCTAAAAACTCTTATGTACAATAAGCTGCTCCACCAAAAAACATTGGTCTGTAGAAGAAAGAAAGAAAGAAAGAAAGAAAGTAAGAAAGACATAAATAATCACCAGATTTAATGTAAAATCTGGTCATTTTGCATGTGCTTGGACGCCTTAACCTTTTGCATTACAAACAAACACAAAAAAAATCTCCACCTAATTGAAATAACACTGGGCTGTAGAATGTGATGTTGTCACGTGAACAGAACCTCTGCAGTGTAACACACCTGATGAACCAGGTTCCACGAAGATCCGAGCAGCTTGACCACGTTGTTCTCTGAGCATCAGATTAACAAACTCTGGCTCTGCAGACATAACAGAACATAAGATTGTCATCTTTAATACACTCAGCTGTCATGAGTGAACTAACACACTTTGAACTTTTGATATCCACACACTTTGGTTGTTTAGGACAATAAATAATGAGATTACCTTTGTGACATGTTTGTTCTTCCAGCTGCAGATCCTCTGGAGTGTTTCTGGTGTTGGTCATGTGTCACATATCAGCTGCTGTTACTCCTGTTGGAAAATATGAAACATAAAATGACTGATTAAACATTGCCTTACAACTCTGTCACTCTATCTGAGGTGTCTGTCAAAAAGATAAATGCTAATGTAAACACTGATGATCATTAAACTTAAAGTATCTGATCATTTTAGGCACACTTACATGCATACTCAAAACAACAACACTTAAATGCATTTTATCAAATGCTTTGACTTAATGAAGCAGTTTGTGCTCACCAGAGTTCATTCAGAAGCAGATGGAAGCTCACTTCAGTTCTGTAGCATCAAACTGTCCATCCGCCTAAAAAACATGAGGACAGACATGAAAGACTAAAAAAAAATTTTATTTTTGCTAAATACATTAGATACCAACATTCTACTCTTGCAACAGAGAATAATAGTTATGTTGCTAAATTAACCAGAGTGAACAGTATCAAACTGAACATGCATGATAGTTTAACACAACTCCAACATTAAAAAGGCTGTTCACAATTCTGCTTTATTTTTGTGAAGGAAAATTATAAGCAGACAAACCTGTAGACTATACCATTGCTAGCACAACATCAAAACATTTTCCTTTTCAAACTTTCAGAAAGCACATGATATCAAATATAGCATTTGACAACAACAGCATTATTTCACTTTGTAACTCACAAAAGCAGACTTACCTCTTCAAACACAGTCCAGACGACAGCAGAGGCTCAGAACAGTGTCTGCTGCAGGTGAGCTGTTAGTTTTCAAAATGCTACAGACTCCTCCCACACAAGGCCGGCCCACAAGAAAATCACTTCCCGTCAAAACAATTATATTACTTTCTGTTTACTGAAAGTAATATAATTATTGTTTTAAAACATAAGGATCAGTAATTGTGTTGCTGAAACACAATTCTTTGAGAAAGTGAATATTTTAATGAAAAACAGTAAATACAAAACAAAATGCAATTTGAAATCACAAAAACAATAATTATCTTAAATAGGAAACAAATAAAAGGAATTAGAATGAAGTGGCGAGTGAATCACTTTTAACAGTGTGGGGACCCCCGCCCCCCAGGTTGGGAACCACTGGTCTAGAGAACAGAGCATGATTCGGTTTATGGGGGGCGATCCAAGTGATTTGTAAGATATCAAAACTGACCCGCCTCAGCCCGCACTGAAATCGCAATTTTTCCAGCCCGACCAGTGGGCCACCCGCAGGACCACGGGTCATCGGTCAGCCCGCGCATCAGTAGCGCGCACCACGCCTCCAGAAAGAGCCGTCGCTCATTGACACAAAAATTGGAAACAAGTCAAAAAAGCACCGTTGTCAGCTGACAACATTTGTGAATGAAATTCAACCCAAGACCCTTCAAAGTATTTTCAGGTGAAAAACAGTGTCTCAAGCTTCAGGAGACAGACGTCTGTCAGACCGGTTCAGACCTGATCCAAACAGCTGCTCTCGTCCTGTTTGTTGTTTTATTCAAAGACGTTTCCCCAGCTAAGTGGACGGACAGCGTCTCTTTCTGCATAAAACATGCACAGTAGGGCGGAAAGTGACGTCAACCGAAATATGGTTGTGTGATCATAATTAATTATAACAGAATCATCCCCTGTCCTCCTGGTACTTTCATGTGTTTTTACGTTTTTGTTTGTCTCTTATTGATCTCACACATGCTGTTTGTTGTGATTCTGAGTCTGGATCACGTCACTGCTCACTTCCTGGTTTTTGTTTGGCTCTCGGTCCGTTTGCTTCACAAAACAAACAAACCGCTGCAGGACTCGACTCAACCGAGCCAACTGGAGCAGATTTTTGACATCTTGGAGTTCGTTTACGCGTTCACATTGACTCAATCGAACCGAACTATTCAGGCAAACCAATCAAAAGTGTAATGTGAATCCAGCCTAAAATAGTTTTTTACGTTTACGTTGTCTTGTATTACTTTCATTTTGTAATTCATTTCCCCAAAAGTACTTTGTTTGTTTTTTCTCACAGTCTCTCTCTCTCTACATATCTACATATATAAAGGAAACATGCAGTGAGCAGCCATGTTTGTTTAGCTCTGCCCTCTCTGGATTGGTCAGGGGCCCCCGGGGGAAGAGGGAGGGGCCCCTGGGGAGATGAGGATCCACAGACAGACAGACACGCTCACACCGCTGCAGTGTGCCGAGCTGAGACGTCCACACCGCTGCCGCTGCCGATGCGTGAAGACTTTTAGAACCACAGTCTGAACCTGTTTGGGTTTAGAATGCGGCAGGAGTTACTGGACGTTCTGCGGACGACGGACACGCTTTGGGTTTGGTTTCAGGACTAAAGTGGTACGAGGAGCTTCGGATGTAAATGTTAGTGATGGACAGAGCGCTGGTGCTGCTGCCGTGTCTGCTCCTGCATCAACAGGTACAAACTCATCCCAGTCACACTTACAGCTTCAAACTACACTTTTCAGTAGAGAACATGAGTATATTTACAGTTGTACTAAACATTTTTTTTTTTTTTTTGTCCTCTGTCGGTTTTGATGAGGTTTGTAATTGTCTTTTGTCAAGTAAATCTGTAGAGGTATTACAACATCGTAAAAAAAAGTATATCTTTTTTTGCCTTATGTCAGTTCAACTTGTGTGTGTGAGTTGTCTCTTATTCTCTATTTCTGCCATTCCTCTCTTCTTGCTGTCTTCTCTTTCTTCCTTCTCTCCTCTCGCTCTCTCTCTGCTTCTCCCTCCTCTCCTTTCTCCCACTTTCCAACCTCTCTCCTCTCTCTCCCTCTGTCTCTCACTTTCACTTTCTCTCTCCCCCCTCTTCTCTCCTTTCTCCCTCTCTTTTTCACTCTCCTTCTAGCTCCTCTTTCTCTCTCTCTCCTTTCTTGCCCTCTCGCTGCCTATCTTTCACTTTCTCCCCTCCCTCTTTCTCTCTCCCTCTCTTTCCTTTCTCCTTCTCTCCTTCACTCTCTCTATGTGTCTTCTCTCTTTCTTCTCTTTCTCTCCCACACACTCACTCTCCTCTCCTTTCTCCCTATCTTTTTCCTTTTTCTCTCCTCTTTCTCTCATCCTCCTTTCTTGCCCTCTCTCCCTTTCTCTCACTCTCCCACCCTCTCTCCTCTTTCTTCTCTCTCTCCCCTCTTCTCTCCTCTCTCTCTGTCCTTTCTCTCTCCTCTCTCTCCTCTCCCGCTCCATTCTTCTCTCTCCCCTCTTCTCTCCTCTCTTTCTCTCTTACCTCTCTCTCTCCCTGTTCTCTCCTCTCTCTCTCTCTCTCTCTCTCCTCTCCTGCTCCCCTCTTCTATCTCCCTTTCTCTCTCCCCTATCTCTCTCTCCCCTCATCTCTCCTCTTTCTTTCTTCTCTCACTCTTTCTCTCTCTCTTTTACTCTCCCTCCCTGTCTCCTCTTTCTTCTTATTCTCTCCTCTCTTCTATCCTCTCTCGTAACTTAAAAGTCCTAAATTGTAAATGTCACATCGTCAAATTATACCAACACAAAGTTACATTAATGTCTCGTGGATGTTCGTGTTTCTGCTGCTTTTAATGCTGTTTTAGCAGAAATACGGTGTAATTCTTAAAAGAAGAGCCGTGTGTGTGGCACTTGTTCTGTCTCACACAAACATTGAATACACTTTTACGATCATGTTGTAATTGGCTAAGCACAAATAAGGTAGGCGCCACATCCAATCAGCTCTTTGTATTTCACTAAACATTCCACCTTTTCCCAAACACTTTCAGTGCAGTGAGAATCTAGCTCACAGACAGGGCCACTGCTAGCCATTTTGGTGCCCTATGCAAGATTTCAAAAAGGTGACCCCCCCCTCGCTCCAAAAAACACCGAACCCCCTAACCAGCCACACACACATTTTTTTTTTTTTTTACATAATAAATGCTTTTTCCTTTAATCTGGGATGCTTTAGAATAGTAAATATAACCATTTAAAATGTTTGCCAAATTGCTTTCCAGTGGGGCCCCATCTCTCTTCACCCTTTCAAACTGCCCTCTGCTCCGCCACTGTTCCCTCTCCTGTGCACACTGAACACAGTTCAACGTAAGCTGCATCCTCGCGCTACAGTTTGGGGAAATACTCTCGTCTGTAACTTTGTCAGGACAAAAAGACCAGATTCATGGTTTGTGCTTCCCTTTGAAACAATCTAAATGTGGAACAATCCGCCGTATTTCGCCGCGGTCATTTGCGCGATCAAATGTGTAGCCGTCTTAATTCATCTGCTGTTTCTCTTCTCTCAACTTTACTTCTCAGAGGGCCAGATTTTATCGTGGACCAAGCTTCTGGGCCGGGTAGTTGCACAATACGCCACTTTTGACACGAGGTTGTCCCAAATATTCAGAGGACTAGATTTGTTTCTACAGTGATGATCACTAATGCTGCAGCCTGTAATAACCAAACCCGAATCTGAAATATCTCAGCATTAAACCAGATCTAAACCAGGACCATGTAAGGTCTAAAGCAGAATTACACCAGGACTGAAAAAGGCAAAGAAATACACAGTTAAAAGTTTCAATTTTAAACTTCATAATGAGTGAATAAATAAAGTCATATTTATCTTTATTTGAGCATATTTTAACTGTCTTAAAAACAAAACAAAAGGCAAAGAGATTGTTGCTAAAATATGAAAAATATTGCATTTTGTCTGAAAATAGTCAAAAATGAAACAGGAATTGAAACAAAAAAATACACTAGATTCATAGGCAAATCTTATTTCCAAGTAAATAAATGACACATTAAGAAATGTAAGTTGACAGACTTAAATTAGTCTGCCAGCCAAAATATATTTTTTCATATTTTTAAGAATTCGGAACAGATTTTAGAGGCCTTGGTACCGGCTTAAATGAATAGGCCTGTCCTACGCGCTCACCACCTGCTTTTCTTCATGACACTAAACACTCAACTTTGAACTAAGATTGCCCTTCAGTCGTCTCCTGTGCGTTTGCCTTTAAATCATTAGGTCAACTGCAAACTTCCTGTTCTTGTGCTGCTTTGATTCACACTGAAACATTAAAAAGTGCTTTGTTTGAAGGTTAGAGTTTTCCATGTCAGAGCCGCAGCGTGTGTGAGGCGCAGTGTGTTTATCATTTCTCATGAATTACAGGGCAGCTACAATAACAGGCAATAAATAATGTGTTCTGCCTCGCTCGGGTTCACGGATTACAAAATACTGTTACAGACAGTTCGAACTACTGTGGAGTGGCTAAAGCCGATACTTCTGCTTGACAAACTTTCTTAAAAATGCACAATCTGATCAGTCTTGTGTGCTGTAAATGTAGTAGCTCAGAAATGGTGAGCAGTGGTGCCAGGAATGCAGCCGTTTAAAGAAGCACAGTGGTTAGAGGAGGATTCAAGGGAAGTCGTCTGGAGACTGTTTCAGAGATCAAGATATTTTAACTTTATCCCAAAGTCATGTTGAATCGTACGCTGGGCGATATGGCCAAAAAAAAAAAAATCTCGATTTTGTGCAGCGGTTAGCGCTCTGGCCTCATAGCAAGAAGGTCCTGGGTTCGACTCCTGGGCCTTTCTATGTGGAGTTTGCATGTTCTCCCTGTGTCTGCGTAGGTTTCCTCCGGGTACTCCGGTTTCCTCCTACAACTAAAAACATGTCCAATGTGCCTCCCCTCTCCAGGACTATATGGAAATGAGCTGTAAACTACAATCTGGTACAAGAATCTCTGCCATTGTGCTTAAAGTGCATATGACAGGTTGCTTAAATGTTATTTTTTTAATATAATCCACTTAAAATATATTCGTAGATATGATAAATATTCATTTTGTTCTATAAAAGTGGCCAAAAATGATAAAAAACTTGATAAAACCATGCACTTTCTAGTGCTGTTTATCCGTTGCTAGGGCGCCCCCTGGAGCTGTGAGGATGACGTAGACGGAGGGGAACGCAGCATCAGTTCAGGCTGTTTACATGTAAAACTAAGCATCTTTTAGATCAAATATCTGCACTGTCGCCTGGATTTGTAAAGAGCTGATTGTTATATATAGTTAAATTAGATATCAGGGTGTTATTTTGTGTGTTCACCTTTAGTTTATTTTATATAGTTTTTTGTTAAAATGGTTAATTATTGTAAGTGAACAGACCAATAAGAGTTTGCTGAGTGGACACATTGTGTAATGCTTTCCAGACCAAAAAAAGGCTGTAGCTTTTTTAAATGAAGGAATAAAGAAACCAAGCCTCCCACACGTGAATACAAAGCCCAAACACAGCTTCATCTGTTAATCACATGTCAGAGGAGTGTTATACACCCGAGATATGGAGCGCGGCACAGCTCAAAGCATTTGCACTGGTCAGACGCCCTTCTGCGCTCACCTCCCGCAAGCCCTTCTTCTATGAGCCGATCCCAGCACCTGAATACCCTGTTTGTTCACTGTCTATGTGCTCTTGATGATCAACATGGCACATGCATTTGCCAATTATTACAGCAGCAACAACAGAGCACATCCTCCTCCAAGCTTCACATAAGAACAGCGCCTGGCGATTACGCACGTGTAACGAGCCTTTCAAGTCAAATAACTCTCGCAAACCAACTTTTTACTCACCATGGATGTCTGACGATGTAAGACGATGTTCGCTGATGTCCAGGGGAAGCTTAAAACACATGTGTCTGACGGGGACACGGGTTAATCCAGCTGTTCGTCTCCACATCAGGGCTCTGCAGATACGCTGGCTGTTCTGTTTCTTTCCGCGTTAAATCCATTGGCCCCGGCCCCCGACGCATTGTCTAAATCCACAAGTTCACCTTAAATCCAGTCTGCATTTCCAGCAAAGCATTGCTTTGTTTCTGAGTCTGTGAGCCGCGTCAAAAACATGCTCCGTGCAGTAAACAGTCGCTGAAGTCTTCCTGTTGCCGCGCCGCGCTGCTGATATAAACCTATCGCTTTGAGCGCCACGAAAACAACTTTCTCTACAAAAACAGAGGCACAAAAGTTCACAATTCCCTGTCTGCGAAGTGGACGTCCGCTACTGTAACATGTGATCATAACACGAGACGCTGAGAGGAAGAGGGAAGAGGAGAAGGAGGAGCCAGCCAGCTGCACAGCTGCTGTGTGTGTCTCCCGATTCAAGTGACTCTGCTCATTTATTTAACACACATAAACACATTTCAAGCAATTCTGTTGATAAACTACAGTGTATCCTAAATACTGAGGGAGGTGAAAATGTCCTGGCAGGAGCAGTAAGACTAGGAAACACCGATGTTTGTAACATAAAAATACATTCAAGTCAATAGAGAATTACGAACGTTAGTCAAGTTCGTCCCTCCGCCTACGTCATCGCTCACTTACATGTTCAAGGCGGAAGAGATTTTGAATTTCACAATAAAATCGTATTTTACTGCTAAACAATAAATAATTATGTGAAACAAAGACTAATATTTTGGTAAGCATTGCTGTTGCTATGGTTTCCTGAAAATGGTAGCTAATCTGTCATATGGGCTTTAAGGCAATTGTACATTGTCCTTGATAAATATTACCTTACCTTACATTACCTTGGGCGATTTCCATTTTTAATCAAATTTATTCGACGTCATCGATGACGGCTGCTTTTTAGCACATGAGCTCAGATTGTTATAAAGCATCTATGAAGGATGAGCCAAATTCATATTAAAACTATTAACAGTTTGCTGCTGCAGGTTATTAGCATTAGGCCGTATTAAGATCATTATGATTTTGTTGTTGTTTCATATTTAAAAGTTTTAAGCTTGCGTGTGTCCATCACTCACTCCTGTCACTCAAACTGCGTTGCCATAGTTACTGCTGCAGTTAAAGCAACGCTAAAACACGCTAGACTGTGTGCCGGACGTTTCCAGAAAATTTCTGTCTGAGTGCCGTGGAGAAACAACAAAATCTTAACTTTTACAGATGAAGCTAAATGAACCTTCTCCAGGTTATTACGTGATAAAAGGAGAGCTCTGTAAAGCCACAGTAGATGTCCACTTGGGGCGCGTGGCTGGATCTCAGCGCACTGACCTCGATTTTACCATTTGGCTATTTTTCACATTGTTGTTTTTTTAAAGATCTGAATTAGCCAAATTAATTTGATTTATCGCCCAACCCTCGTTCAATCTGACCATAATGCTTTACTGGTTTCTCTCTTACGTTTTCAGGCGCATGTTTACTCACACAAATGCATCACAGATTAGTCATTATCACCTAATTTTGTCTTTCTTAAAAATGTAAACAACAGATTTTTCATTTGAAACTTTCTACCGCAGTCACTTACCTAAAGCATTCTGAACCTCAGGACAAACTGAACACAATCTTGTTGAAGTCTGGAGTGTGTGGGAGCTATGTACTGATATTGCAAGACAGATAAACAAAAACATTTTTGAACCTGGTCATTCAACCCTATCTCACAAGAAAACGTACACATACCAGAACATTACAGGACAATATGCCACGCGTCGCAGTAACAGTTTCTATGGTAAAGCTGTGTACTTATTTATGAATATTAACAAAATCCTGATTCGAATCTAAACCTACCTCAAGCCCCAGACCTAAACTTACCCGATTTAGTAACTTGAAGCCTAAATACGCCAGTTAAATCTACATCGCTTCAACCAAAACAATTTGTTACACCGTGAAATCTCGTGTCATTGTTACACTTTTTCATATCGTGCTAAATGTACGGCGTAATATAAGAACTCAAAAAAGGTGTGAAATCGTGGTCATAACACTCGTGGTAAATGTACGCCTTCTTGTGAGACTGTGTTGTGTCGGCAGGTGTGCTGGAGGGAAGTGTCCTCTGAGCCACGCCCCTAACACAAGATAGACTAATGCCAGCGTCAGCACCGAGGGCAAGCTAGGGCTCATAGTGTTTCATAGGATTCTGTGGATGAAATAAAGAAACTTCAATAAAATAATTTAAGAACAGAATGAATGACTAGATTGTTTCCATGTTAAAGCTTGTTACTGAGAGAGCAAACTGACCAAAAAACACAAAATGCAAATGGAACATGGAAATGGTATGTTAATCCGTCTGCTCTGAAAGCACGCTGGTCTTTCCTTTAAAGAACAAATGTTATGTATTAATGTGTAAGAAAAGAACATTCTAAAGACCAATTACTATATATTTCAGTCAGATGCACGACAGCAAAAAAGTTTGTTTTTTGTGGTTAAAGATCTATTAAAAACCCCTCTCATCCTGGCCTTTTTTCCCTCACACGTCTGACTGAAATCTGTAAAAGTTCAAACTAAAACTGTTCCTGATCCTTTGAAGCTCAGGCAAATGTCTGGAGTCTTTTTAAAGCTGTGTCTGTGTAGTTTTTGCTTCTGATCCAACAGACTCATCAGAAGTGACAACTTTCTACAAGCAAAAGAAAAACACAATCTAAAATCCGCCTACATTGTTTTTGGTAGATATAAGGACTGGTAAATCTGGTGTTACAGCTGAGACATAAATTACTCTAGATTTTGGAATATTTTGGGTTTCATCTGTAAAAGTTGAAGGTAACTGAGGTAAAAATGAGGGTAACACTTTAGAATAACTGCAAAAAATTAGACTTAATAAATCATTAATAGTTCCTTAATAAAGACTTAATTTATCATGAACAAATGATTAATTAACAGATGAAAAGTTTATTAATGCTTAGTAACTACTTAATTACTCCGAGTCCTGCTCCCTAACCCTAAATCCTAATCTTAGGTTCTTAGTTTATTAGTTACTAAGCATTAATAAACTTTTTCATTCATTAATTCACCATTTGTTAATGAATAATTAAGGTTTTATGTATGCTTTATTCATGGTTTACTACGGCCAATTAAGGTGTAGTTATTATATATTATTTAAGTGGTACCAAAATGAGTTTTAAGGACCCAAAATTACTCAAAAAAAAATCTAGCCAATACAAAAGTCCTATTATGTTTTTGAATTTTTGGGGCCTTTTTTATTTGGAGGTTTACAGTAGAAATCTGAGTCTGGATCATCTGAGGCTGATTTTGCTCTAAATAAAAGGAATACAATGAGATGTTTATATTTAACCTTTCCATGTTCTTCATAGTTTGCTTTAAGACACTGAACAAAATAGAATTTTTGAAGAAAAAGTGGGACGTCCCTTCGAAGGGGCCGCCGGAATGTAAAGAGATCTTAAAAAAAACGTGAGTGAAATATTTCTTCAGATGTAAAACAGAGTGCATGTTCAATCTAAAAACTCCACCTGAACGTGAGAAAAAGATCTGAAAGTATGTCACCGTCAGCTCCTGTTTGTGATGAGGAAACGTCCTTTACCTACAGGTCGTCTACAGTGTCAGGCTTTGTTCCAGTCGACTCTGTCTCTATGAGATTAGTTCCACTTTATTGCCATTACACATGGAAAGGACTTAGTTTAAGAGCAGACAAAGGATTATTGGACTAAAAATAGCAAACACACTGGGACTGACAATGCTGGAATGAAAGCAGAAGTAACACTGGGTGACTTCAATGGACAAAAACGATTTAAATTAGCAACATTGAGTACAGCGCTTTAAATAACATGCAGTATGCGGACTTGAAAGTATCCATAGAAAAGCAAAGTAGTGCACATTTGTAACCTGGAAATGCACAACATCCTACAACCCAATGATATTTCAATCAGATTTGGGGGGAACTAAAATGAATATTGTTAAAATACAGTTTATTTTGGCCTTACCCCGGGCTCACACTGCCTCCAGTCCAACTCCGGTGCAGTCACCGGACCGGTCTAGCTACGGTGGGTGACTCACATTAGCTACGGTGGTCTGCAGTACTGCTGCAGCCACAGGCTCTGCTGCCGACCTCGCGAGACCCCGAACTCACGGAGGTTCACGCTCAACGTGGGAGATTACGCGACCGCTGAGCACTTTTTTTTCTCTCTCTCTCTCTTTCGCTGTATGTTTCTCTCTCTCTCTCTTTCGCATGTATGTAAACAAAGAGCACGCGCCAAGTTTTGGGCTTGTTTCACGTTAGTTGATTTTCTGTTGGGATTTTTCGCCGCACAGTGGGTGAGTACGGAGGTTTATTTACATTTTATGTGTTACGTAAACGTGTAAATGTCGTATTTTGTATCATTAGCGGTAACGTAAAGATTTTATTTTGAAAACTACCGGATTCACTTCACCCACGCTCGCTTGGTTTCCTGTTTATCGTGTCTTGTTTTCACAACTTCATCAAAAAGGGCTCCGGTGCGCTCCGGCGTCCGGCCAAAATTTGAAACAAACGAAACGGATTCGAAGCGCCGGATTGGCCGTACCGGAGACACCGGACTAGACTGTACACCGTGTGAGCCACTCTCGGACTTTTCAAGTTAAGTAAAGACTCCGGTGACTGCACCGGAGTTGGACTGGATGTAGTGTGAGCCCGGGGTTAAAAAAGTACATTGGGTCTAGTCACCTCAGAATTCACCACTTTTAAAATGTGTTAAATACGTTTTGAAATGGCAAAGTACAACGTTAGGAATAACTGCTTCTGACCTAGACCTTCCACTGCATCTAGAATGTGAAACCAGCAATATGTAAAGCACTTTTTCCCCATCGAAACAAGTTCCAATAGAAAACAATTGTGAACAAACAGAGCACTCAAAGGCTGTGTCCGAATGTGCGCCCTAACTACTATGTAATGCACTATTCAGGGGTCACTGTTGAGCCAGAGAAGAAACAACACACTTGTAACTGAAGGTCGTTAGCCATAAAGATGCTCACGTTAGCTGCTTACCTTAGTTTGAGCTGTAAAAATAAATCATGCAGTCCATTTGCCGTTTAACGTGGGGTCCAAGTTAAACCAGACTATTATGATTAGTCCATAAATATGCTTGTGTCAGAAGGACTTTGTCAGTATTCATTACAAAGATCATTTTTATCAGACTTTTTTGCCGACCGTTATAAACTCAAGGGGGAGAGTCACGTGACCCTTGTCAGCTGAAAGTAGCGCGCATCGTGTCCTACAGACCAGATGAATGAGTTACTGACCAGTCACTGAACAGGACAGGACTATGTTGTAATTGAGTGGACAGGGAACACGTTCGGACACAGTGAAAATCTTCCACAATGCATCTGTAAAACATGTGACCATCAATAGAATGGCCAGTGTGTTGTGAGAATTAGAAAAACAAAACGGACAGTGCACCATGATCTCGCTTCTAGCCCTTCGTTTTGTACCACGTCTTTATTTGCCACATCAATTACATTGAGACGCCTCTTTTCTTATCACTTTTAGACAGGTGTTTTGTTGTGGGAACATTTTCTTTGAGTTTAAGTTTGAAGTTACTAAACTGGGTTTAATGGTTTAGGTTTGGGGGTTGTAGTTGGTTAAGGTCAAGCTTAAGGCCTTGTCCACACTTGTCCAAGTTCAGGCGGGTCAAAGAAATTTCACCTAAACTACACATCATCCACACAAAGCAGGAGCTTTATACATCTTTATATGATGTTCACTTCCAAAATCAGCGTCTTATTGCACCATAAACCAAAGAAGACATCAAGATAGGCTAATTTTCTTGTTTTTACAGACTTTCCGGAAACAAGCCTTTATGAAATTAGCATTTTTAGCATCAGTTAGTTTTAACATGAATTACCTGACCTGAGCTGTGACAGTGTAAATGTGGCTCGTCGTCACGTTGTTGTGATCGTCAAAATCACATCCACACCGTCAAAGACTCTTTTTTAATCCATTTACAGTGACAAAGTCCAAACATTCAAACCTTGTTGCATTCTGTCCAAACTTTTCATCAAACATTCATCTTCTCGACCTTCTGTTGCTACGACAACAGAGTTGTTGTACTTCCGGGTCACGGATTTCTAATCCTAGATTTGATTAAACTTGAGTTTTTTAATCGTGGAAAAAAAACAATTGCATTTGAGAATGATCTGTAAATAACAATAAGAATAATTCTGTTTAAATCTGAAGGTAAAAAAAGCCGCAGTCATAGTGGTCATACCTGTTTGTCAAAGCCTGATCATGTCAGATCTCAGTAGCTAAGCAACTTAGGGCCTGGTTAGTACTTGGATGGGAGAACACCTGGTGCCACAGTGGGACGACAAAAGTGGATTGTCGTTGTGTCCTTGGGCAAGACACTTAACCAACATTGTGTCTGCTGGGTGAGTAGATACTAGATTGTAAAGTGCTTTGAATGACTTGCAAGGTAGAAAAACGCAGAGATCATTTACTACTACTTACATAATTGATTCATTTTTAAACGGTTCAGGGGTTAAAAACACAGACATAAGCATTCACACGGCTTTAGAATTACATGAGGACGTCTGAGTTTGGAGAATTACAGGAGGTAAAATTCGGGGGAAACTTTACAGACATTTTTACAAACATGCACGATTCACCAGAAACTCAGATGGTGTCTGTAATTATTACAATTTACATGAGATCACTAGGTAAACATTAGACCGTGCAAACAGGACATAAAATGCATTACAAACCAACTCTGCAAAAAAATTCTCAGGGGTTGAGTGTGGACATTCAGACACATCCAAAGTCTATAGAAGTTAAACCTAAACCAGTCAGATGGACCAGTTTGAGCTGTTTTGTGTGTGTCGTGTGGTAAAAGTGCGTTTGGGGGTTGTGTTTACTTGCACCAGGCTGAAGACACTTGGCAGAACACAACATTTCAGACAAGACTAATGCGCTGGAAGTCCATAAAGATAATTAGTTTATTTAAAGCACTGAATCATCATCACGGGACGTTTATTCGAACTATTATTAGCCGTGATGTATGCAGGGCCTGTTCACTGCTCCGACAGGTCAGAATGTGAACGCAGCAGCGACTACAGCGCCGCCCTGTGGAAAAAACACACTACTGCATAGGCATATTCAGTGTATACAGCAGTAGTGTAGTGTTAGGAGCATTGTTGGAAGGTTAATTAAAATGTAAGAGCAGATGAAGTTTAAAGCTTTTCAATGTGAAGTTTTTTGTTCTTGCCTTAATAAAGCATTTAAAAAAGTCATGTTGAGTCAAATATGGATGAATGAATAAATTAGAAATGAATGAATATTACTGATAGGACTGGGCAATGTTGTGATAAAAACTGAATCAATTGACCTACCTGGTAAAATGTTAACGTGGCTCACGCAGGATGGATCTGTGTTGAACTACGATTTGAACTACGACTTTACAGATGCTAATGCTAAAGCTAGTTAGACCCACTTTCAGAAACTGCTGCTGTGTGAACACAAACATGGGGACAGGGTAGTTCTTCTGACTAAACAGGGACTGAAGGAATGTTGGGACTAGTTCTTGGTACTTTCATGTGGGAAAACGCCTGTAGTCTTCGACGCTAACAGCCCGTGTTAGCCCGCCCTGCTACAATGTGATTGGGCCTTAAAACCACGCTGCTGTGATGTGATTGGGCCGACTCTCAAACCAATCGGGCGGCTGGAAGGCCAGATGGTTTGTCTCGTGTTTGTGAATTCACAAATATTGCGAGATAAACCATCTGTCTGGACAAATGAGTAAAATATTGAATAAATAAATAAAAATACTTTTTTCAAAATCTGAATTTTGAAGGTTGTGTTTTTTTGGGCTGCACATTCAAGTCATAAAATAGCTTGTTTCAAGTTTGATAAACAAAAGTATCTATCAATTGTGATTGAAACATGAAAGTTGTTAATGTTAGAAAAACTATTAAATAAATGCCAAAATCAATAATCATTAACTAGAGGCAACACATGAATCGATCATTTAAAAAAAAACTTTTTTCTTGAAGAGCTGAGGTTGCTTGTTTTAGGATTTATTTTCAATGGCTTAGTTATCTTGTTTCTCTCTGAATACCTGGTAACAAGACAGCCTTTGACAGTTGGACTTAACTATCGACAAGTAGGAACTTTCTGAAAAATCAGATGCTTCTTTGTACCTGAAACGCCAAAAAAAATAAATAAAAAAAAATTGATGTGAATTGTGAAAAAATCAAAATCATGATCTGGCTCCAAGAATGTTTTATTATTATTTTTTTTGTGTCATATTGCCCAGCCCTAGTTACAGATGCACTGAAGCTTACTCTGCAACATAGTGGGTTATATTTATTTTTATCCATAACATATGTAACAA
The DNA here is from genome assembly GCA_038363315.1 of Mugilogobius chulae. Taxonomy (NCBI): domain Eukaryota; kingdom Metazoa; phylum Chordata; class Actinopteri; order Gobiiformes; family Gobiidae; genus Mugilogobius; species Mugilogobius chulae. The sequence continues at coordinate 17,451,252 of CM076401.1, read as the reverse complement.
AACGTTTTCTTTTTTTGCTGTTGTTGTTAAGATGTTTTATTGAGATGATGTATTTTCCTGTAGATCTGTGGTCGACTTGTGCCACATATTGAGTACTTAAAACACAACTAAGAAACATTTTGACCTTGTTTTTTGTAAGCCTCTGTGAGAAGTACAGAAGTATTTTTCAGACATTTGAATGTGTCAGGCTCTTTGCTGCCCGCAGGTAAACATCCCAGTTTTAGAACCCTGACCTGACACCTGATCTGCTCAGAAACCCTGACTAACCATCTTTCGATCTCTGACCTCCCGCTCTTACTTCTGTCTCCAATCTCTGTCATTCCCCAACCGAAGTCAGTTAGCGAAGTTGTGTAAATCATGCTAGTTGTTAGCTTGACTGTATTTTCATGACTTAAACTGCCAGAAACGACTAAAAACGTCTGTCAGTTGTAACTTTATATGAACTATCACATGAGATAAAAAAAAAAAAAGTCTGTTAAGAAAGTTTCATAATGTTTATTTTAAATTATGTCCATAAAATCTCCTTGCCTGGGATCCAGACAAGAGTGTAACTTTGGCATCAGGGTTGGTGGGGACACTCGGGCATTATATATATATATATATATATATATATATATATATATATATATATATATATATATATATATATATATATATATTGTTAAATCCTTGGAAATGCACTGTCATGCGAACCAACAGTTCACATAGAGAATAATTACAAGAGAACAAGTGTTATTTATTTATTTTACTTATAGACTAAAATATAACTATCAGCCAATTCTTTACAATTAAAAATAAGTCAAAGTCTATTTGCATGTGTGCGATGGGCGGAGTCTGTCGCTCTGACAAGTCTGTCTTGTGGTCTGTGCATAGATGTAATTGGCTATTATGCTTCCATGGGTCAGTGAAGGAAACACAAGTCCACGTGAAGCTATGGTTCTACACACTCTCTGCGGTCAATCCCGCAAACCTGCTGTCAAAGACCAAAAAACTGTTTGATCCAGATCGTCCGCTCCAGGTCTGCGCATAGAGAATGCAGAACTGCGTGCTTCGAGGCGAACGCACGGCGTTCTCCGGAGCGGGCAGTCAGCGCTATACAGACGCAGGCACCGCACAACGGTCTGACCGTACACGCTACGAAGGGGGCACAGCCCGCTTCAAGGTGGATAATTCCTGCGCTCCAAGGCGTGGGCACAGCTGATCTTTGTGTGACCCGTCGGAGGAGAGAGAGAGCGAGCAAGAGAGAGAGAGCGAGTGAGAGAGCGAGTGAGAGCGAAAGAGAGAGAGCGCGAGAGAGAGACAGAGAACTCGCCAGGCAGGCTCGAAGAAAACGCACACAAAGAGCGCATTAGGAGCGCGGAAAAACAGAAAGAGTTTATAGACCCCCAGCTGACGATAGATGCATGAACCAGTAGAAGGACACTCGGAGATTTTGTGAAAAGTTGGTGGGACTGTCCCTGTTGGCTCAGAATTGGTGTGGACATGTCCACACCGGTCCTACGTAAAGTTACGCCAATGGATCCAGAACCCACACTTCAGCAAGCTGCTCAGAGTGGGTCTGGTCACCACGCCTCCGCCTGCGTTTCAGACCAAATCTACATCGTATCGTACAATCAGATTAGTTTATTTGTGTGATGAAGATGAAACAAAGGAGCTGATTGGTCGTCTGTCATTTAGACCAAAATCTAACTTCACTCACCTCACATTAAAATTGTTTTTTGCTTCGCTCATTGATTCTGCAGAAATCCGTGATGTTTTTCAGTTCCCCGTGATTTTTTTAAATGTATTTTTTTCGTCGAGGGCAGCCATGTTGGTTTTTACTTGGCGGAAAATGCGTGTCTCTGATTGACTAATTAATCTGTCAATCACGGCTACAGAAATACAAAAGAGGGACACGTTGGCCAGAGAATATATTTTTAATTTATCGTCTGGATTTTCCAGGCAAAAAATCTCCTACTTTCTACACTACAAAACACATTCAATTTTACAGTAACATCACTGACGTGAAAGTTTCTCTGCTCTGAGCTGTTGGCTTTAGCTTATTATTAACAGTTAAATATTGTGTTTTTACAAATGATAAGCTCATATTTAACTTAAAATAAGCACATCTACAAGGATTCAGCTTTATGAGCAAAATGTAGTAGCGTTAAAAAATAAATGTTTGAATGTAGTGCTGCTGCTCTTGGAGCGTATTTTGGGGTAAACGCAGCTGCTCGGCGAGTTGGCGTGCAGTGTGTAAGAGCTGTAAATGTAAATACATTATACAAATGAATACTCTAATAATTCTATAATACCTGGTGATGTTGGTATGTTTGTGCAGGTGCGAGCGTCGCTGTTGGAGAGCCTCATCTCCAAACGGACTGAGTACAAAGACAACTGCAGCAGGACTCTGGCTCTCACAGCTCTGTCCTTCTCCGGTCAGTCACACTGCTGCTGCTACTGCTACTGCTACTACTACTACTACTACTACTACTACTACAACTACTACTAATACTACTAATACTACTACTACTACTTCTACTACTACTACTACTAGTACTACTACTACTACTACTACTACTACTACTACTACTACTACTACTACTACTACTACTACTAGTACTACTACTACTACTACTACTACTACTACTACTACTTCTACTACTAATACTACTAATACTACTACTACTTCTACTACTACTACTACTACTACTTCTACTACTAATACTACTAATACTACTACTACTACAACAACAACAACTACTACTACTACTACTACTACTACACCTACTACCACTACACCTACTACTTCTACTACTACTACTACTACTACTACTACTACTACTACACCTACTACCACTACACCTACTACTTCTACTACTACTACTACTACTACTACTACTACTACTACTACTACTACTACTACTAATACAACAACTACTACTACTACTACTACTACCACTACACCTACTACTTCTACTACTACTACTACTACTAGTAGTAGTACAACTACTACTACTACTACTACTACTACTACTACTAGTACAACAACTACTACTACTACTACTACTACACCTACTACCACTACACCTACTACTTCTACTACTACTAGTACAACTACTACTACTACTACTACACCTACTACCACTACACATACTACTTCTACTACTACTATTACTACACCTACTACCACTACACCTATTACTTCTACTACTACTACTACAACTACTACTACTACTACTACTAGTACAACTACTACTACTACTACTAGTACAACTACTACTACTACTAATACTACAACTACTACTACTACTACTACTAGTACAACTACTAGTACTACTACTACTACTACTACTAGTACAACTACTACTACTACTACTACTACACCTACTACTTCTACTATTACTACTACAACTACTACTACTACAACTACTATTACTACTGCTGCTGCTGCTACTACTACTACTACTACTACTACTACTACTGCTACAACTACTATTACTACTACTACTTCTACTACTACAACTACTATTACTACTACTACTACAACTACTACTACTACTACTACTACTACTATTACTACTACTATTATTACTACTACTACTACAACTACTATTACTACTACTACTACTACTACAACAACTACTACTACTACTACTACTACTACAACTACTACTACTACTGCTGCTGCTGCTACTGCTACTACTACTACTACTACTACTACTACTACTACTACTACTACTAGTACAACTACTACTACTACTGCTGCTGCTGCTGCTGCTGCTCACTTTGTTTTCAGTGTTCAAATGTAAATACTGTGTTCTGTAGGAGTCTTCTGTAACGGCAGCTTCGACTCTTTCGCCTGTTGGCCTCACTCTGCTCCAGGGAACGTGTCCATCCCCTGCCCCTCGTATTTACCATGGATACAACCAGGTACTATACTACTACTACTACTACTACTACTGCTACTACTACTGCCCTCGTATTTACCATGGATACAACCAGGTACTATTACTACAACTATTACTACTACTACTACTGCTACCACTACTACTAATACTAATACTACTGCTATTGTCCATCATATTTACCATGGATACAACAAGGTACTAATACTACAACTATTACTACTACTACTGCTACCACTACTACTAATACTAATACTACTGCTATTGTCCATCGTATTAACCATGGATACAACAAGGTACTACTACTATTACTACTGATACTGCCCTCGTATTTACTACTACTACTACTCCTTTTGTCTTTGTTCACAGACAGCCCGAGGCAGGCTCACAGGGAGTGTCTGGAGAACGGGATGTGGAGACTGAACGACAACTCTTCAGATGTGTGGAGAGAAGAGTCAGAGTGTCAGGAGCATCACTACTTCAGAGAGAAGGTACGGACATGAAACCCACATCTGTTAGAAGGACAGTCGTTTTCTTTGCAACATTCTTGTATTCCTCACTTACCTAGTGCACCAGCTGTAACAACCAGAAGACAAAACGTTGTAGAGTCCTCTTCTCCCACATTGCCTAGTCTAGATCTGCTGTGTGAGTGTGAATGGTTGGAGGCTGATGGAATGAATGAAAAAATGCCACAAATGTGAGCATCTTTGAGTATCATTAAAACACAGTATATTCAAAGTATTCTTACCAGAAAGAGTTGAAACCCCAAGCAAGTTTTGCCATTAAGTAAATATTAACATTACCTAGCATGTTAACAGCACACAACGTGACCACGCAAACAATTTCAAGGACAGACCAAGATGGAGGGGCCTAACCTAAGCATGACAGAATGAAAGATGCAAGAGGCTCGGCCGATTAGGAGCGAACAAGCATGAGTGTACAAGTGTCTAAGTGGATCCACAAAGGAAAAAAAAAACTTGTATTCACAAACTTTAGTAAGGGATTCTTCTCGTTTGTGCACGCTGTCAATGTCCATAATTCACATAACTCTCGGTTCTGGCAAAAACACAAGGCTATTTTGACCAAAAATACTACACATTAACTTTATGTTCAGAGCAAAACAAATGTCATTTCCACTATAAAAATTAGGGTTGGGACGATACGATAGAAGAGACTACGATACAATACTACTGCGATACACAGGATATTATGACTAGATAATAAGATGTAATGCAATATTTCTACAAAAACACAATTATGAAAAAAATATACATTCAGTGTGTATTACTAAACAGTAGTTTTATGGTCCAATAATACTCAGAACTACAGCTGCAATATATTTCAAAAAATTCAAATTTGAAGCTTATTCAAATGTATTTAAATTTTAAATCAAATTAATTGCTGGTTGTAATACAAAATGTTTCCTTTTTCTAAGGATCCACTTTGGCGCTGATTTTTTCTAAAAAGTTTAGTGTTGACACAATCCTCTACATATGTAAATATACGTCTTAAAGTTCATTAAATTGTTCTTTAGCTTAGCTTTTTTGTAAATACATTAAAGTATTGTGATACATGAGCTACATTACAATACGGTACGATACAGCACATTGTATCACGATATATCACATAGCGATATATTGTCCCAGTCCTAATAAAAATAGCTGTTGACATGACTGAGCCAGAATCAAACAGTGTCAGTTCAACATACAGTATTTTTATTAGCTGTGGCAATGGTGTAACTTCTAAATCAGTGGTCTCTATACTGGGAGATCTGGCTTTGAATCACAGATGGTATTTCTTTTCTGTACTTATGCATATACTGACCTAGTGTTTGTTTTGTGTTTTAAACGTTAACATAAAGTGTTTGTAAAGATAGTAGAATTTTGAAAGGGTTCTAACGTTGAAAGATTTTAGCTTCAGCAGCTGTAAATGCCAGTGATTGAACTCACATACCTGTGGTCTACATGAGTGTCACAGATACTGTAGTTGCATGAACATGTCACGATTTCTGGCGCATATTTGACGCTCCATGTGTGAATGCCACCATTACAGTTTTGCAGAGAATAAAACATCTTGACAAAATGACCTGACAAAGACAGGTATACCAAGATAGGATAAAATATTATACATTAGCTGCTCAGTTCACTTATGACACATACTGGTCCTGTATATGTCTTTGTTAAAAAACATATTTGAATATTGTTGCATAGTCAATTTGCCAAAATAGCATTGTTTTATTGTCAAACTATGTACATTGATTGCTGTGATTAATTTAAACGCCTCAAAGATTCAACGTCAAGCTCACAGAATGGCACAGACTTTATACTACCACATTAGCTTATCTTAAGTTATCCATTACAAACAGCCATGAGTAATAATCTTACAATAATGACAAGCTGGCGGATCCAACAAGTTCTGAAACAAATTAATAAATGTTAGATTGTAAATGAAGCACTTTGCAACAAAAATCCGACCAATGTGGATTGTCTGATTTAAATAAGACATAATTTTAGTTCTAGCCAGGAGCCAAAAGCAGTGCTCTGATTGGCTGTGCTTGGGGGGTCCACTTGCTGTTTCTAAAAGACGGTCTTCAGTCGTGATTACAGCCAAACATAAAAGTAGATTCTAAGCCTGTGTAGAAGGATTTGTGAGATGGATGACGGTGTAAATCTCTTCTTGTTTTGCAGCAGTCCCTCAGCTTTAACTCGACGTTTGTGGTGTTCACATCAGGTCCCTCAGCTTTAACTCGACGTTTGTGTGTTCACATCAGGTCCCTCAGCTTTAACCCGACGTTTGTGTGTTCTTATCAGGTCGTTCAGCTTTAACCCGACGTTTGTGTGTTCACATCAGGTCCCTCAGCTTTAACCCGACGTTTGTGTGTTCATATAAAGGTCCCTCAGCTTTAACCCGACGTTTGTGTGTTCACATCAGGTCCCTCAGCTTTAACCCGACGTGTGTGTTCACATCAGGTCCCTCAGCTTTAACCCGACGTTTGTGTGTTCACATCAGGTCCTTCAGCTTTAACCCGACGTTTGTGTGTTCACATCAGGTCCCTCAGCTTTAATCCCACGTTTGTGTGTTCACATCAGGTCCCTCAGCTTTAACTCGACGTTTGTGTGTTCACATCAGGTCCCTCAGCTTTAACCAGACGTTTGTGTGTTCACATCAGGTCCTCAGCTTTAACCCGACGTTTGTGTGTTCACATCAGGTCCCTCAGCTTTAACCAGACGTTTGTGTGTTCACATCAGGTCCCTCAGATTTAACCCGACGTGTGCTGTGTGTTGACAGGAGGAGCAGCTTCTCCGGCAGAGCGCTCTCAGGCTCATCTCGGTGATCGGATACTCTCTGTCTCTGTGTTCTCTGTCTCTGGCCACTCTCATCATGGGCATGCTCAGGTCAGCGCACAGCAGACTTCTCTTTATCAGAATGTTCCAATGCTTTAAAAAAAAAACTCCTTTAATAGCCCGTCAGCAGCCTGTCCCAGCCTCAGTATGAGTCTGAACTGAGGCTTACAGTACGTGACTATGAAAATGTGTGTTTGTCTCAGAAAGCTCCACTGCACCAGGAACTACATCCACATGAACCTGTTTGTGTCGTTCATCCTGAGAGCAGCTGCGGTCATCTCCAAAGAGCTGGTCCTGCACCTCATGTACAGCCACCTGCCCACGGGACGACCAGGGCTGGAGCGCGTACGCCAGCTCCACGGTAACGGAACATCATCTATATGTTCTCCCTACAACAGCTCCACAGTAACAGCATACTCACACGTGATTTATATAGCCACGTTTCTTTAGCCTGGGTCCCTCAGACCGGTTCACTTTGGAGAGGTTTGGGTCACTTATGTTAATGATGGTGAGTGTTTCCACTGCAGGTCCAGGCTCCTGAGCTCCTACGGAGACAATAAAGTGTACCTTAACCTTAACCTTAACATAACAGCCAATAACGTTACACACACAATCCTGTTCTGATTGGCTATTCCTCTAACTTTTTCTGCACGCACAAGAATAGTTTAAATGGACAGATCTCTCTCTCTCAGCGCTGTCATTTAGACTCGGGTTTGGTCACTCGGAGCCGCTGAGCTGCTGCTCTGTCACCTGCCCTGTGATCATGGTTAAGTCCACGACTGTGTGCAAAGCAGAGCGGGAAAATCAAGTCAGGAACAGAGACACGGAAATGTTGATGTGCAATGCGATTTAAAGCGGGACAAGACTCGTAAGTGACAAACTGCACTGCTCCTGCTTGTAGAACAGAGCTGCGCTGAGAGGCAGGACCAACCGGGGCTCTGCGGAGCTTTATGTACTGAATGGAGTCTGTTCATTTTGGGAGGAAACGCGCTAGTGCGCGCCAGAAGCCTGTTAGTTGAGAGTGGAAAAGAAACAGAATGAACACGGGAAGGAGAGACGCGATTGTAGTGCCGCGTGTAAGTGGTGCGCATGCGTGTAGTGCGCGTGCACAATATGCGCATGCACGTGGTGCACGTGTAGAATGACTTGAAATTTTCTATCCCCCCTTCTGTTTTTTTGACAAATCGCACCCTGCGTACCACCCCGACCCGAGCCTATGGAAACAGAGAGAATGTTCTCCTACGCCAGCTCCAGAGCTGGAACTCCTTTACACAGATTGTGCACAGGGTCCATCTGTGTCTAACCCTTCAGTTTTTCTCGTTTATGTCAGTCCATCAGTCATCAAACTCTCTGGTTTGTCTGTACACAAACTGTTCGAACAATACAAGCTTAAAAGTGATCAGCCTCCTCCTCTGTCCTTCTACAGACACAGACACTTCCCCTGAGCTGCTCAAGTCTGACAGAAACACAAACATGTGTCTGATCGTTCTCAGCACAGAGAGCAAAATCACTTTGGACAACAACTACATGTTCTACATTCCAGGAGCTGTCAGCCAAGCTTTGTTTTGCGTCAAGTATTGGCTGAACCATGCACATAAATAGTTGGTGGATAGTACGTCTGCCAAACTCTCACACCAAGTCTGCAATCATAACATGACACATGAAGCCAGACAAAAGCTGACGATTGTAAAAGATGTGTTGGTCTAAAATAGCTCACTCTAATTAGGAAAATGCATCTGTTTTACTCAAAAGTTTCTGGGGCAGGAGCTACATTCTCTCTATTGTGAGGATTATTTAGCCAATAACTTTTATATGTCGCTTTGTGTATATTTATAAATTATATTCAAAAAGGGTGTTTTTAATGCTGCTTTGAGTTGCCTGATTAAGGTTCATTGGAAACACTGAAGGCCCTGAAACTGATTTTTGCTTAGGCCCACAAAAGTTTAGATCTGCTCTGCCAGCCCACGGTAACGGCACAAGGATAAATGCTCTGTATGTTTTCCCTTTTTTCACACTTTTCTGTCACAAAGTAATAAGTTACGATAAAAAGTGCAAGTCATAAAAATACAAGACATGCTCAAATGTGTTTTGGAAATTTTAGTACAAACAGTGAAAATGTGCTTCTTTCAACTACAGATCTCTGTGTTCCTCTGACTCCTGCTGTATATTTACTGTATATGTCTTGTGCAGGGCTGTAACCAATGAGGACAATGCACAACATTGTGTATTACAATTAGTATGACACGATATATTTAAGAAGACGATAATAATTTGTGTTTTCAAAAATCAACTCAAAACTATAATATTTGCCCAGAATACATCCTGCTGCCCAATACTTTTTTCCCCCATAAGACAGACCAATCTGGCAACACTGACTGTGTGTCTACAGTGATCAGTTTGTGTTGTGTGGCTCCACTTTGTGGACATTCTGTTGTGTACAGCTCCAACTGTACAAACCTTAAAGGGTTGCTATTGTGGGTTTTTTTTTTAATATATTTAGTAAGAAAATACAACATCTGCAGATCAGTAATTTACCCTTTGTTCATTGTAAAACACAAAGTTGATCTAAAACAGCTCTACTGACTTCCTGTTCAAAACTGCAGATCTGATAAGCCCCGCCTCTTCATTTTAAAATGTACTGTAAAAAGCAACAGATTTTTAAAAACTATTTTTTATTGTTGGAAAGTGACTATGGGACATTTTGAACCATATAAGCTTCACTTTGAGTTTTAAGCTTTTGAAATACAGACAAGTGGGAGGGGATAGGTGGTAGGTGAGATCGGGGATTTCTGAGCACTTGAGCTGCAGCTGAAGAACAAAAAAGATTACTCAACATGCATGAATCAATTCAAATATAACTTTGAGTAAACTAATGATGAAGGAAGGAACAAGGTTAAAAAGTGAATTGACATAATAGGTCTCCTTTAAATCCTAACCTTAGCACCCTGATTCAGTTTTTGAAGCTTTTCATTCTTTTCATTTTCATTCATTTCAATTCACCATTTGTTCATGAATAAATAAGACTTTATTTATTTTTGTATAACCAACAGATAAAAGACAAGGCGAGGACAGATTTTAAAAACAACAGTAGAATTTTTTTTAGAAAAACGCAGTCAACATTGAAATTTCTTATACTGCATTACATAATTCTCCTGGAACTCACATGTGAGTTTGCCGTCCGTCATTACACCCAGGTACTTGTACTCTTGTACCACTTTCACAGCCTAACCATCAGTCAGAGCTGAGGAGAGGACAGCGATCAGCTCCATTCAGCTCGTGCTCGTCAACTTTGCATGTTCAATAGCCTATAGAGCACTGAACAAACGGCTAAGGCCAACAACCAATATGCAGCGACTGTCTGCTGTGAGTAAAACCATGGATGCAATATTAGCGTGTGCTCGTTATTTTTTAGCACCATTACAATGACGGTTAAAAGCTCTTCTGACTCCATGTAGTGAATCATTTGGAGGCTGTAGAAGAGTAAAAAGATTCTTTTATCTGCTCTGCTCACAGATCTCGGTGCTGTGTAAAGCGGCGCGAGTGTGCATGGAGTACTGCGTCTTCTCCAACTACCTGTGGCTGCTGGTGGAGGCCATGTTCCTGCACACGCTGCTGTTCTCCGCCGTCCTGACCAAGAAGAGACTGCTCAAGTCCTACATGCTGCTGGGCTGGGGTGAGTACGCTGGCCTCGGAGGACAAAACATGCACGCAACCTCACAAAACACAAACTCAAAAACATGGACGTTAGAGTTAAAGTTCAAGTGAAGGGAGTGAGGCGCGTACCGGAGCTGTGTTGTTTTCATGGAGTGACGTCATCAGAGCGTAATGAAGACCGTTTGGATGAAGTGGTTCAGAAAGTGGTTCATTTGGGCCGAGCTGTGTTGAAGCAAAAGGATCTCCTCGTGATCCACAGCAGAGCCTGGATCTGGACACTTTTAGACTGGACCTGGGACACTTTATAGACCTGGATCTGGGACACTTTATAGACCTGGACTGGGACACTTTATAGACCTGGATCTGGACACTTTATAGACCTGGACCTGGGACACTTTATAGACCTGGATCTGGGACACTTTATAGACCTGGATCTGGGACACTTTATAGACCTGGACCTGGGACACTTTATAAACCTGGATCTGGGACACTTTATAGACCTGGATCTGGGACACTTTATAGACCTGGATCTGGGACACTTTATAGACTGGACCTGGCACTTTATACCTGGGACACTTTATTGATTCACTTATAGACCTGGATCTGGACACTTTATAGACCTGGATCTGGGACACTTTATAGACCTGGATCTGGGACACTTTATAGACCTGGATCTGGGACACTTTATAGACCTGGATCTGGGACACTTTATAGACCTGGATCTGGGACACTTATAGACTGGATTGGGACATTATAGACTGGATCTGGGACACTTTATAGACCTGGATCTGGACACTTTATAGACCTGGATCTGGACACTTTATAGACCTGGATCTGGGACACTTTATAGACCTGGATCTGGGACACTTTATAGACCTGATCTGGGACACTTCACTTATAGACCTGGATGGGACACTTTATAGACCTGGATCTGGGACACTTTATAGACCTGGATCTGGCACTTTATGACCTGGCTGGACACTTTATAGACTGGATCTGGGACACTTTATAGACCTGGATCTGGGACACATTATAGACCTGGACTGGGACACTTTATAGACCTGGATCTGGGACACTTTATAGACCTGGATCTGGGACACTTTATAGACCTGGATCTGGGACACTTTATAGACCTGGATCTGGGACACTTATAGACCTGGATCTGGACACTTTATAGACCTGGATCTGGGACACTTTATAGACCTGGATCTGGGACACTTTATAGACCTGGATCTGGGACACTTTATAGACCTGGATCTGGGACACTTTATAGACCTGGACCTGGGACACTTTATAGACCTGGATCTGGGACACTTTATAGACCTGGACTGGTTTATGTTGGACCTGGTTTTAACAAATAAAAGACTCTCAATGAAAAAATAAGTTTAGATCAGGGGTGCCCAAAGTGGGGCCCGGGGGCCAAATTCGGCCCGCCAGATGGTTCAATTTGGCCCGCGGAGGGTTGTTCAGGGTTGTTAGGACTAACTGTTTGATTCAATTTTGTGCTGAAAAGACAAATCTCTTAAAACGTGTTGATAAAAGATATTTTAATCTTCATCTCTTCTCTAAATGTTTTTTTAAATGCCGATCCAAATTATGTTTGGCCCTTGGCACTCTTCGATGCAAAACATTTGTATTTATTTTTTTTTTATTTTATTTATTTAGGAAAAAGGGAGAACAATGCATATTAATGAACATTCAAACAAATGTAAATATGCCAGATTATAGCCTAGGGCTATTTTCCATCTGCAAACCTCCTGGCAGGTTGATGTTAAAAGAATAAAACACAGACTATTTACAGCTGGACAAACACAAACAAGCAAGACAGTGTTAATGGAAACATTAGACAAAAAGTTCACTTACAAAGATAGAAAAGACAGTTCATCTGTATTGCACACACTCCTCCTGCTCATACCTCAACACACTGAGCGTCTGCTTGTGGTGTGTAAGGTTGAGAGTTCGAGCCCAGCGCGAGACAAATTTTTTTGGTACATTTGTGTCTGGATTTGGATGTTATTTTAGAAATGAAAAATAAACAGATGAATTGCAACATTTATACAGTTAAGCTACTAAAGACAGTATTGTTGGTTAATTTTCAATAATATCAGTGTTTATTTGTTCATGACACTGTTTGATTTGACATGTAAACATGTTTGTGACCACAAGATAGTGCAGAAGAGCAAACAAACACTTCTGTGAAGCTCCGGCTCATGTTTCTGTTCACTTAGCAAATGGTTTGAGTGTAGAATGAAGCACCATTTGTCCATCACTAGTTAGAGCTACCACAGCTGGAGGATATTTGCCTGCAGAAACTCACCCAGACACAAAGAGAAACATACAAACTTCATCTTCAGCTGGGGCTGCGTGGGAGCTGAACCTCTGTGCCACAGATTCAACAACATGGACATTCATTCAACACTAATGCATGCATGTTTTTGAATTTGTGTTTCAAATCTTCATAGTTGTCAGTGATTATATTGGACGTAATTCTAATCCGTCATCGTGATGGACAAGGTCCCAAAAAATCCCTTAAGAGATATTTTTTATCCGTTACCGTTACAAATGTTGTTCAATATTACCTATGTTGTTGTTGTTGTCTTCTGACACTAAGATGCATTACAAAACATAACTGCACTCTGCAGAAATAGTTTAAGATACTTTTAGTGCATCTGCACAAATGATTGTCCATTTGACATTTAACAATCGCAGTGTGACTGAGAAGCTCTGCTGTTCTTACCTGAAACACAAACGTTCTACACATGTCACAGTTTCTGTTAACTCCAAACTCTGTATGTAATTTCTATTTTTCCTGCATAAAAGTCAGTCCCTCAGTCCTCCGGGAAAGTTCTTCTGATGCGAGCAGAAGCAGGCGCAGATCTGACAAACGCCAAACCAGGAAACTGCAGATGAGACTTTTCACTAAGTTTATGAGTCTGAATAAACATCAGTGTTGGTCTGTCAAGCTTTCGTGGTCAAAGGAACTAATCCTCTTGAAATCAGAAATCAGACACAAAACTTTATTTTTGTATAAATGAAGCCTTGTTGCTCTCTGTAGCTAAAGTGTGGTTTGAAAACCTGTAGTCTCCTGTTCACAGATTAATAAACAGACTGACACAAGCGTCAGTCTGGCAGTGATGCTGCAGAACAACAGCTCATGAATGAGATTCTCAGAATTGTCTCTAAATCAGTAGGCTGTATGTAAAAATACAGCTTCATTTCCAGCCCGTCAAAAAGACAGGGAGCCTTGAAAATGTCCCGTCAGAACAAAATACAATCTGTAAATGTAATCTTTGATTGTTGTTTTTTTTGTTTTTTTTTCACAATTTTGAGTGTTTTTGAATTTTTGTTTTTGAATATGCATTTATTCTTGAATTTGTGCTTGTTTGTTTGTTTTTGTTTGTTTGTTGTTGTTTTTGGTGTTTGTTTGTTTTTTGGTGTTTGGTTTTTTGGTGTTTGTTTTTTTTTTTTTTTTTTTTTTTTTTTTTGGTGTTTGTTTTTGTTTGTTTGTTTTTTGGTGTTTGTTTTTTGTTTGTTTGTTTTTTTGGTGTTTGTTTGCATTTGTGTTTTCTTATTTTGGGTGCATGTTTTTAATTGTTTTATGTATTGTTTTATTTTTATTTCTTATTATTCATGTTTGCTAAATCTTGGGAAGTCCTCAGACACGACCGTTGTTGTGATTTTGGGCTATACAAAAATTCTCGACCTTGCATTAAAACATTGCATTGTAGAAAAAACATGAAATACAAGATAAAAAATGACTCTTGGTTTGTGTTTCCCAGCGACGCCCATCCTGTTTGTGACTCCATGGACGGTGGTCAAGATCCTCTATGAAAACACAGAGTAAGAAAGGAACTTGAGCCACATATTACTTACTGTTTGTACTTTACTAATGTTATAAAATGTCAGAATGGTTCACAAAAAAGCCTAGTTAGTCCAGCAACAAGTTCACTGTTCTGAGTTTGTAGCTAACAGTGTTTCTAGTTTAATAAAAGTTCTGTTAGAATTCAGTCATGCAGTTTTGTATTTTTGTATATTACTGAAGTGCTGTTTCACCTACCATCTATCCCCGCCCTTGTCTGTATTTACTTGTAATTACTACTGCAGCTTGCTACAGTGACTTATTTGATTTATTTATTTTACTGATCACTAATGGAGGCAGGGCTTATCGGTTCTACAGTTTAGAACAGGAAGTCAATACATCTGTTTAGATTTCTTTCTCCGTTTAAGATCAAATTTGTTGCTGTGCAGTGAACAGAATCTAAATTACTGATCTGCATAGAATGGGTTTGCTTGTAACTTTAGTACTAATACATAGAAACATATACTGTATTATTTATATTCGAGGTAATGACTAATACTAATGTTGTTGTGCATAAGTCAGTGTAGTGTTGACATGTGTCTGTTATGAACTCTGTTTCAGATGCTGGTCCATAGTGAACAGGTGGTTCTGGTGGATCATACGAGGTCCCATCACTCTGTCTGTGCTGGTGAGTTCTTCCAGAGCACCTCATTCTAAAGCTTTACGCCTTACGCAGCGTGTGGAGCTCCCTCTGTGACAAACGTGGCATTTATACAAGTTCTACAAGACGTGGGGGTATTCCATGAAGCGAGCTAAAGCCAAAGCCTGGCTTATTTGGCCAATCTAGGCTTATGAAATCTCCATTTCCGTTCCACTAACGCGGCTAACCAGAGGTGACGCTGAGTTGCCGCAGTAACAAGTACACAGACATAAACCTGGTCGGGACCAGGCTAACAGTCAAGATTATTTTTGCTTTGTCTCAAAAAACGTCTTAAATCACATGTTTATCCTCACACACTTCCACAACTGTGTGAAATCTCTCTGTCTGTCACAACACAACTTAAAAAATCACTTTTTATTCACTTTTATTTACTTGGCATTGGCACCAAAGAGCCGCTCTGACCGTTTCTTTTCATCCTTTTTTGAGCCGCTCTCGCTGTGGAGAGACGTGTTTGTAAGCGCAAACGTCAAATTGGCAGCACAAAAAGCCACATATTTAACTGGAAAATTAACTTGTAGGCTACTCCTACGTGAATCTAAACTACGTAAGATTCCCACAGACATGCAGCTGTTTCTCTAAAGGATGAAGCAATGAAATCAGGACTAATGTGTGAGAGCCGTGGAGTCGTGCTGCTGCTTTTGCGATCAAAAGTGCTTCATCGCACCTCCTTCCCTCGTCTCTGACCCTGTCACACCACGGACATCCTCTGCTCTGATTGGTTAGTTCTGGTTGTGAAGAGTTACGCTACAACTTTGTGACAACTTTACACAGCGGGACTAGTTCCACATGCGGAGTGGAAAACTGTGCATTGCATTAGAAAACGACAAACCTACTACTCACAAATACGATGATAAATCCTCTGGATCTCCACAGTAACTGCCTCGTCTTTCTCCAGCAGTGAACAGGAGGGGAGGGGCTGTCTCTCGCTCCCAGCATCAGAATAAACCAGTATAAACTGAAAACTTTTGCGATGCAAATCAAACTATAGTCCGTGTGCACTTTGGCTCCTCTCGTGTTTCGTTAGATCGTGAGGAAAAACACTTTTTCTCTCTCATTCTCAGTGATGTCTTTGCTCCATTGATCTGGTCTCGTCACATTCAGCGGGAGCAAAGCTCAGATTAATCTTCAAACTTGAATTATGTTGTTCAGACCCAGGCTTACTTTGTTCATGGAACCACTTGAGGCTTAAGTTGGAGATGAAGCTAGTTTCAGCTCAAGATTTTAGAATAAGCCTAGACTTGTTAGCCACTTTCATGGAATACCCCCGTGGTGTGTTAAGTTCTCAGCCTGTGCGCACATGGCCATTTGCACCGTCACATGATCACAGTAGTAGTAGTAGTAGTAGTAGTAGTAGTAGTAGTAGTAGTAGTATAGTAGTAGCAGTAGTAGTAGTGCAGTAGCAGTAGTAGTAGTAGTAGTAGTAGTAGCAGTAGTAGTAGTATAGCAGTAGCATAGTAGTAGTAGCAGTAGCAGTAGCAGTAGTAGAAGTTAGTTTATTTGAAATGGACAGAACATTAAACATTGTTGCCTTGGTGCAACAGAAGCCAAATTCATAGACCATAGAGCTCAGAGCTGGTCCCTTATCACGAAGAACAAAGACATACAGTACAACACAATACATAAAAAATAAATGACAAATATTACAGTAAACCAACACAAAATTCTAATGTTGACATCTTTGACTGTCTTTGAGCCGTTGTGTGATCTTGCAGTTAAAGAGTCTCAGATGTGTGAGAGCTTTTAGTTCCACAGGTCAGGTGTTCCAGCTTCTCTCTTTTTGATCAGATCCCAACAACAGCTGGAGCTATAAGCCACTGAGTAATTAAAAAATAAAAAAAAAAAAAAAAAAACTGTTTTAGAAATGAGTACTTAAAAATTATCCAAACTTAAAAAGATATATATTTGTTCCAGCAGTGCCACTTCATGGGCTTTTGGTCCATCACCTTTGTTTCTCTAAACACACTGCACTGTCTGACCTGACCTCAGACTGTAAAACAATATGAACAATGAGATCAAGTCATTGCATGGAAATACAACTTTGCAGCTTTATGCACTGCAAAAAGGAAACTCTAACTTAGATAAAATTACTTGACTGAATCTTTCATTTTAAAGGTGCAATGCTCAACTTTTTCACCCAAAATAAACTTGAATAAAAGCATGTTTTTGTCTTTAAGATGTTTTTGTTACTCTAAATAAACATAAAAATATGTGTTTTGACTTTGAACAGGCTTGATAGCCACAAAATGGACTATTATTTTGCTTGAGGAAGAGTCCGCTCATGTTTGTTTCTATAGAAAAGCGGTTCCTTTAGCTGATTTTTTTCATTAAATGGCATAAAAGGTGTTTTTTTTCATTCAGAAAGATCCAAAGTGTAGTTTTAATTGTCTAATTCTACTGAACTGTGTTGATGACTTTTCACGTCCAGAAAGTTACACAGTGCACCTTTAAAAAGCTAATTTAAAGATTTTTTCCACTTAATCTTACTTTGACTTGTTTGAAGATATTCTCTCCTGATTTACCTTATCTTGATATAAAAATGTATTTCAAGCAAATATGTGTCTGTTTTAAGCCATAATTACTTGAATCTTTTTGAGCATTTTCTGCTCAAAACAACCAGGTTAATATTTTTTCCACTGCACTGGCAGATTATTTCACTTGAAATAAGACATTTTGACTTCAAAATAAGCTAAATGTGCAGGGGTGTCGAACTGGGGGGGTAAATGGTACTAGTTTCACAGGGCCCAGGGCAGAAAGGGGCCCTCAAAAGCTGCTGAGATAAATTGTTCTTCTAAATGCAATAATTTGTAATATCATAGAGCACAATCACTCCTATTAAATGTAGTGAATAAACATTGGAGAAAAAAATGCTGAATAAAGAGGAATATTAATTGGCTAACTTATTAACAAATCTAACAGCTAGAGATTATAATAGTATAAGCAAGATTAAGCAGCCAAAAAGGTAAATAAATGTAGATATTTACGAGGTTTTGTTTAGAATGTTGTCAATAAATCACAATTTCTTAATCACAACATTAAGGTGCATTGCACAATTTTTGGCAAAATAACTTGAATAAATGCTTATTTTTGTCATTTTGTGCCTTTGTTACACTAATAATTCATAAAATCTGTGTTTTTACTTTGAGCGGGCTTGCATGGCCACAAATAATCTATTATTTGGTTGGAGGAGGCCGAACGTCTGTTTCTGCAGAAAGCTGTTCTTTTAGCTGATTTTTTTCATATTATGGCATAAAATGTATTCATCTCCATTCAGACAGTCCAACTATAGTTTTAACTCGCTAATTTTACTGAATTGTGTAGATGACTTTTCGCCTCCAGAAAGTTACACAGTGCACCTTTAAAATGTGACTGGGATTTTCTGAGTATATCTTTATATACTCAGAGTATATCTTTTAGACCACAGACACGGTAGCCAAGTGGTTAGAGCTCTGGCTTCCCAATAAGGAGGTCGTGGGTTCGACTCCCAGGTCAGACCATATAAACATCTCACGATCTCTCTGGGTGGAGTTTGCATGTTCTCCCCGTTTTCTCCGGGTACTCCGGTTTCCTCCCACCGCCAAAACATGCATGTTTAGGTTAATTGGTCATCACTGTAAATTTCCCTTAGTGAGTGAATGAGAGAGTGAATGGTTGTCTGTATAACCCTGCGACAAGTTGGCCACTGTCCAGGGTGTCCCCGCCTAAGGCCCAAAGTCACTGGGATAGGCTCCAGTCACCCGCGACCCCTAACGGATTAAGCGGTAGAAAATGAATGAATGAATGAATCTTTTAGACCATTTAGACGAGATTGTACCTTAAAACAGATGAGTTAAAATGTCAAGAGAGAGTGGATTTAAAACATCTTTATGCGAGTTTTGATGCCAAAAAGGCATAAATGTCTAGTTTTGTAATAAGATATGAACCCTGCAAAACTCTAATATGTAAGGAAAGTAGAAATTAAATTAATATTGGAAGTGATAAAAATAACTAATAATTAATAATTAAAACACAAGATTATGTATTAGGGGCCATACAGCCAAGTTTGTACCTGGGGCCCAGAATTTGGTGCTACGCCCCTGGTTCAGTGTAGTTGTCTGTGGAAGTAGGACTGGGACATCTTTAAGCAAAATGTTTAGAAAAGCTAATGATACTAGCTGATCCAAACCTTCTTCCTCCTGTTAATTTAATCAAAATGTTCAAGTTTGCCTGACTTTACCCTCAGCTACTAAAAGAGTGTTTAGCTTTGCCTTACCCATGATCCTCTGCGCTCCCTCGGGCCGGTGTCGTGTGACTGGATCACAGCGGTAGATTTCACACTCGTGTTAGCGTCTGTTAGCTCGTGTCAGTCTCGTGAGCTCATGTGGCGTTCCGCTCCGTCTGCAGATCATCTTCTTCATCTTCATCAAGATCCTCATGCTGCTGCTGTCCAAGCTGAAGGCCGACCAGGTCACCTTCTCCGACTACAGATACAGGTACAGTCCAAAAGTAGATATAGCTTATGTGCTAAAGCAAAACAGAAAACACCAGGAGATTTGACTATGTTTTATTGTCAGGCACATTTACTCTGAATAAAAAGTGTGTTTCTGGTTTAAATTTGAGTCATACAGAAGAATGAACCTGGACTTGAGTCAGATTTTATTAATGACTTGACTTGATAACATAGGACGTGATTTGAACTGAAGGTGAGTTGATGCTCAAAAATAAGTTTTGTTCCTCGCTTAGTATTTGTAGGCAGAATTTTATTTATAAAAAAGGAAAATGATTACAGTCAAGAAATTGTAAAAACACAAGATGTGTTCTGGTAATTTGAGATATATATATATATATATATATATATATATATATATATATATATATATATATATATATATATAACATTTAAAAATAAAAAACAAAAGATATGAGTCAACTTGTGGAGCTCAGACTTGTTTCTCTTTGACTTGGGACTTGACTTGGTGTTATGACCAAAGGGCCACAACATACTGTATTTAGAAGGACACAAAATAGGAGTTCAATTTGTTTTATTGAATTTTCTTTCTTCTTTTCTTTAATTATTTTTTTTAACGTTTTAATTAGTTTAGAAAAAGAAAAGAAAAACTCCTAACAGAACCCTGTGCTCAAAAATACTAAAAAGTAACAAAATAAACCAAACTGATGGGCCGGCAAAAAAGAACAAAAGGCTGGGGCACCGGGCCAACCCTATACAGGACCGTAGAAGCCGGAGCCACCAGCCCTAACCTACAGAGCTGGACCTTCCTATACGCAGACTACGCAAGTTGCGTAGGGCCCCGCCTCTGTGCAGGGCCCCGCCTCCTGAATTGAGACACGGCCGCTTTCCTTGTGCTGAGCTAAGACTGTCAAAAGCAAAAAACTGGTGTCTGATCATTCTCAGCACAGAGCACAAAATCAAACACACACACGTTCTGTACCTCATAAGCTGTTAGCCAGTCTTTATTTTGCGCCAATAGGACAAGTATTGGCTGAACTACGAACACATAAAGCTGATGTACTTAAACGTCTGCAGATCGCGAAACTTACCGCGATGAAAATTACCGCGGCAAAATACGGCGAATTTCTGCACATTTGTGTTGAATTATTTCAAAAGCCACTTAAAACATGAGGCTGTTTGTCTAGAAAAAGCTTCAAATGTTAGTATTTTCGTCCAAAAAGTCCAACGCGATGATGCAGGTTGTCAGCTGTTACAGCGTGAGCACATGAAGAGTGAACAGAGGCGGAGTTCACAGGGAAAGGGACAGGGCTGGGGCCCCACTTGGAAACATTGACACCAAGTGAAACTTGAAGAGTTGCAATGATGTAATAATTATAAAATTATGCATATAATTTTAGATTTGTTGGTCTAAAATAATCCACTCCAAATTTAGGGAAAATGCATCTGTTTTTTTTTTTTTGTTTTTTTTTTTTTTTAAGTTTCTGGGACAGGATCTTACATTATCCCTTTATTGTGAGAAATATTATTTAGCTTACACTTATTTTTGTCTGTCGCTTTGTGTATAGTTATGAATTATAATGAAAACAGTATATAATGAAACATTTAAACGCTGTTTTGGATTGACTGATTAAGGTTCGTAGAAAAGACTGGAGGGCCCCGAAGCTGATTTTTGCTTAGGGCCCCCAAAAGGTTAGATCCGGCTCTGCTAACCTATAAAACAAACCCCCAACTAAAGCCTATAGCAAAAGAAATATGAAAACGTGACCACCGGTCCCACCAGGCATCGGGCGCGAGTGCACAGGTGGTGCGGACAAGCTGGGCAGAGAGAGGAGAGAGCGAGCGGACCACAGCTCGTCCTTTTAAAGGCGCACGGGCGCAGACAAAAACAGGAAGCGCCCGGAGCCGACTATATTAAACTAAACTATAAAACTTTTACTAAAAAAAACATATAACTACAAAATATAACTACAAAAAGATAACTATCAAAAATAGAAAAAGACAAAGCTGATCTACAAAAACTAATCTAGAAAAAATATTACTACAAAAACGTATTGCAGAAAAATAATAATAATGGAAAAAAGGTGCTCAAACCAAACACTTGGACTTGTCTCTCTTGGACTTGGGACTTGACTTGGACTTGCCTCTGTGTTACGTGGGACTAGTACAAGTACTTCATATCTTCCATAACAACCATGTCCTGTGACCCCCAGCCTGGCCCGTGCGACCCTGGTCCTGGTGCCTCTGCTGGGCATACATGAGGTGGTGTTCACGGTGCTGCTGGACGAGTGTGTAGAGGGAAGCGGCAGATACGCTCGCAACTTTGTCCACCTGACGCTCAGCTCCTTCCAGGTCTGTGTCCACAAACATTATTATGATTATCGCTCAGACAAATGATAAATCAGGAACTGGGGCTTTCTGCGACGATCCTGACGAGCTAAACGAAGCACACAGCCAAAAACGCAATTGCACATTCAAAAACACAAACACAAATTCAAAAACACAAATACAAATTTGAAAAAAAACATAAAATCAAAGACACACAGTAAGTTTTATCATTATTTGCATGTTATTTTATTCATGTAATTTTTTGGAAGGAGGTTGTGCCTGTTTTTTCATTTACATTTCTTTTACATGCTAAAAAGGTATTTAAATGTCTTGAAATGTACAGTTAATCTAACCTGGTTCACGCCAGATGGATCTGTGTTGAACTACTATCTGAGTTCTCACTATATCCACCTGGAACTGAAAGCGTTCGAGAAAAGGTGGGGAGTTTATTGAAATACTTTGAGCTGATTGGGTGTGGGGCCGACCTTATTTGTGCTTAACCAATCACAGCAACAACTCGTAATGGTGTATCCAATGTCCGAGCGGGATAGAACAAGTGTCACACACACTGCTCTTATTTCATAAAGAAACTACTCTGTATTTCTGCTACAGCATCAAAAGCAGCAGAAACGCGAACATCCAGAGCAGCCATCTTTGTTTAGCTTCAATCAGACTCGGCGCCATGGATCTATTAAAATATCTGGATAGGACATTGCAAGCTAAACACCGTCTCGAGTTGACGTAGTGGCCGCTCCATTGCTACTGCAGCGGCAAAATCCCCTCTTTCCAGAAAGGATTTTTTTCCATAGAGCACAATGCAATCACAAACGGCTCCTGCTCGCCTCACAGACACTTACACACTTCTAAAAGGTTGGACTTTGTGACAAATCTTACCTAGTTTCATATCATGAACTTTTTCCCGGTTCAAACGTCTTCAGTTTCATTAAAAATAGCTTTTTAATCTTTAGCTCCGGCTACCGCTCTGCTCGCTCTAGCAAGCTCCCGCTCTGATTGGCGTTACGCGAAGCACGCAACTGACGCATGTTCAGTGGCCGGAGGTTAGCTGAATTCAAACTAGCTAATCTCGCGACAATGCGCCACTGGAGCCAGCCATTGACGTAAAGCGGCGGCCATCTTTCATCACCGGGGCTTGCTCGGCGCTAACAGCCGTGTTAGCCGCCCTGCTACGATGTGATTGGGCCTCAAAACCACGCTGCTGTGATGTGAGTGGAGCCGAACACCGGTGGTTCGGACTCTAAAACCAATCGGGCAACTGGAAGGCCAGATGGCTTATCTCGTGTTTGTGAATTCCCAAATACAGCCAGATAAACTTTATATAATAATTATTAATTAATATAATAATCTGAATATTTGGTCCTTTTACTGCTTACGATTTGTTTTGAGTTTTTTCTGCCTATGTCAATGCTTAATTCAAGCCAAAACATTAGCCAATGAATGGAGTGAGACTTTTTTATTCCCTGAATCCAAAGCCCACACTTCTGCAGTTTTTTTTCTCAGAGTGGTTCTGTGCAATTCAGTTCAACCCAGCAGTCTCTCGTCCAAGTAGTGACTAGACCCTGTCCTGCTTAGCGTCTGAGATCTGACGAGATAAGGTTTTATATGTAACCAAATTTAACCAATGCAATTTAAGATTGGGATTTTGAATTTCCAACATTGACTTACCTAAACACACCACAATAATTCTGACTTTTAACTACAAACTTTACAATGTCCCTGTGTTTGTCCTTTCAGGGTTTCCTGGTGGCTGTGCTCTACTGCTTTGCCAACGGAGAGGTACAGTCTACATTCACAAACCACCATGAACAAAAATGTCAGTGAACTACTTTTTTAGCGATCACAAAAAATTTCAATCTAATACAATAGCAATGGGTAAAGTAAAATGTCTATATGAAACATTAAAGGAGTTTTAAACCATGTTCAACAGTGTCTCTCATCATTAGTTACCCAAAGTTGATTCGGAGTAAAACATGTAGGGGTCACATTTGCCATGTAGCCTATTTCCATCAACAACAAAAAGAAAATGGTAATTCATAATCTGTGACTTATTTAAGTAAAATTTTAAAACGATGAAGCGGCGCTTATCAGTTCTGCAGTTTTGAACAGGAAGTCAATGGACCTGTTTCTATTTAGCCATTTTTATATTTTACAATGAACAAAATTGGCATATTGATCAGCATATGCCATAGTTTCTTCATAAATATATGGAAAAATTTCAATGAATGAGGAGTGGATTAAAGCCTTATCAAGGAAGAATATCTGACACATGTTGGGGCAGACAATAAAGATTTTTCTCATCTATTCTGTTCCAGTCTATTTTATGCACCTGGCAAAACTTTTAATAGAATAGCTATTTAATTTAAAAAAATAGCGATATCAGCCTGAGAGATGGACCAGGTAATGAAAAGGCAAAATGTTCACAAGACAGAGGTGTTAACCACTCGACCACCAGCCAAAGACCCCTGGCATGAAAACATCCTTTATTTGACAGAAGCCTGGTTGTTTAAAAAAAATACTGTATTTAGATTTATTTAGATGCATTACCATAAATTTCCATAATATAAGCCGCGCAGTTTCTACGAACGTCTAGAAATTCCAAAAGGGTAAGTAATGTCCAAGTAACTATGTGTTTCTGTGTTTAGGTCCAGGCGGAGTTGAAAAAACGCTGGCAGCTCTTCCTCTTCACCACCACTTCACCGTGAGGAGCTGCTTCAGAGGCACTCCGCTCAAACAGCTGTGGAAGAGAACCCACAGACGCCGCCCCCCGATGCTCCGCCCACAGCGAGTCTCACGAAGAGGGAGGGAGCTACCAGGTGTCCCCGCCCCCTCTGCTCCCGGCCGCCCTGAAGAACACGGGCGCCCGGGTCCAGCTCCAGGGCAACAAGGCGGGGCAAGTGGGGCTGACCAGGAAGGAGTCTGTCCAGCAGCGACGGAGACATGACCATGGGAGAGACCATGGAGGAGGTCCTGGAGGAGAGCCAGTTCTAAAAGAGATGTGACCCTGGAGAGACCATGGAGGAGGTCCTGGAGGAGAGTTCAACAGAGACATGACCCTGGGAGAGACCATGGAGGAGGTCCTGGAGGAGAGCCAGTTCTGATGAAGACATGACTCCAAGAGAGACCGAGGAGGTCCTGGAGGAGAGCCAGTTCTAACAGAGACGTCACCATGAGAGAGACTGTGGAGGAGGTCCTGGAGGAGAGCCAGTTCTAACACAGACATGACCCTGGGAGAGACCATGAGGACTAAGTTCTTAACAGAGTGACCCACGAGCCAATCAAACAGCTGGCATATGCGGCAACTGGCAATGCAGATTCTTCAAGCAAGTTTTCAAAAACTCACCTCCACAACCTGCTCCGTGCTCCCTGACTGTGAAAGACCCTTTAAGGAATTATGACAGGGGTGTCAAACTGACAGTCCGTATGCTTTGTTATTTTTGATAGTGGGCCTCTGTACTTGGCCAGCCAGATGGTTTATCTCATGATATTTGTGAATTCACAAAATCGAGATAACCATCTGGCCTTTCTGCAGTTCAATTGGTTTGGGAGTCCAAACAGCGGTGTTTCGGCCCAATCACATCACAGCTGAGCAGTTTGAGCCCAATCACATTGTAGCAAGGCGGGCTAAGACGGCTGTTAGCGCTGAGTCTGATTCAAGCTAAACAAAGATGGCTGCTCCGTGAATGTTCGTGTTTCTGCTGCTGTTGATGTGGTTTTAGCAGAAATACAGAGTCGTTTCTTTTTGAAAGAAGAGCAGTGTGTGTGACACTTGTTCTATCCCACACAGACATTGGATACACCATTATGATTGTTGCTGTGATTGGCTAAGCACAAATAAGGTAGGCCCACACCCAATCAGCTCGACATATTTTCACTGAAAGACTTTTCAAGTTCCAGATGGATATCTGTGGAAGAACTCAAATCAGAGTTTTAACACAGATCCATCTGGCGAGAGCAAGGTTAGGCCCTCTGATAAAACATGCAACATTTTGACCTACAGGTCCCAGAATACACTGCAGCCTAGCGCTAAGAAGCCTATTGAATTATAAAGGTTGATATTGCTGAGACGTGACTATTAAACTTAGAATGCAGCACGTTGCAAACATTTTGTCCACCATTTTTTTGGAATGACAGTATGTACAATACAATAGAATACAACATATTGTAATGTGGTACAGTAAAAATCTGGACACACATAAATGCTTATGTTATCTTAAGCCAACTGCATATTTGAATAGAACCAGGGAGGCTCTGGACCAACACTGACTCCGATCGATTTGGCCTCAGCTCATTCCACATTCCATGGGTCAAAGTTCACCACAAAGCAGAGGAGCAGGCCTTTAACTATTAACCACAACAGCCCTGTTGTGAAAATGTAAAAATACATGTACAGGAGACTCACATTTATATTGTAACAATGTGACAGTCTGTCTGTCTTTCTGTTGGTATCTGGTCTTCTACACACTGTCCAGTGAGTGATTTAACCAACACAGTTCAGTCACATCTGTTCAAACGTGGAAGACTTTAATATCAATGTGAAGACAATACACTTGATTTAACATGTTTTAAATCTGTTCTCCAGTGCTATTTACAACACATGTATGTGTTCTAATGTCAGTCAAGGGTTGCAAAGTTCTGACAATTTGGACATTTTCCCACGAGAATAATGGTAGTTTATGGTAAGCGTTGGTAAAAACGCAGTTAACACAAGAAGAACTGTAAGTTGGTGCCTTTTGGGCCATATTTTTGTTTTGTGTTTTCTTTTATTTAGAAGACCTTTAATACCTTCTGTTGTGAAGCCATTAAAATGACTCAAAGCTTTCAAACTAAGATGTACAATTTTAATTTGACTCTAACAATGAAGAGTAGACCTATAAACACAGTGAAAGACTGAAAAAGTTGTATAACTCAATTGAACAGCACTTTTTACTAGCAAACCAAAATGTAATCTTGGCTTGAGTAAATGGACTGAAGTCAGGTGATTCTTAAAATTCTACAAATGAAATTTGACAATAAAACAAAAATATTTATGTCATTATTTTAAGTGGAGTGGCTTTTTTGCTCATTTCAAATGAGAAAATGCTTGTCCTTCTCTATGTTTGGCTAAACAAAACATTTTTTATGATTGTTCCATTGGCAGATCTTATTTTAAGACAGGGGTGTCCAAACTTTTGCACAGTGGGCTTCATTTTGAAACTTATATGGTGCGGAAGGGCATATAATACACGGCTGAGAAGTTAATCTTTCAAAATGTTGCATTTGACCTGATTTTACTGAACCACCACATTTTAAAGAAGGCATTAAACATTCATTCATTTTTAAAGAACATCAAAATGTTTGATATTAGAAGATTTGCACAAATTTGACATTAAAAACAGCTTTTTGTCATTTGGGCTGAAAGTCTGAGGACCAAAAAAAATGTCCAATGACCGTATTTGGCCCCTTGGCCGCAGTTGGACATGCCTGTTTTAAGGCAATAAAACAAGGCTCAAATTATGTTATGCAGTGCTGTTTAATTGAATCAGTTATGATCTAACATAAGACCATTTTTTTTTTTTTTTTTTTTCTCAGTGTTTGATGAAAAAAACAATGGGCCTCATTCATGAAAGTCTTCGTAAAATCTGTGCATAACTTCCACTTTAAGAAGCCGCTGTGAAAACTCTACGTGTGATTCACGACGGGTTCGTAACGAGCCAAATTCCTTCCTAACAGCCTTTACGCCAAATTCACCAAACTCCAGCTACGAACGGTTATTTTACGTAAAAAAAAATAATAAATACTTCCTTATATGGCAAATCTGGGCCGGCCGCAGCGCGTCACCGACAAGACTTGGAGCAGGGGAAAACAAAAATGAGGAAGAAGCTGCAGCAGCGCGTCTCCCCACTTTCGCTGAGTTAATACTTCAGCGTCTTTTAAAATGTCCAAACACAAAGAACACACTCAGAGGAACAGAGTCACATCACAAATGTATTGAAATAACGCTGGGCTTTTGCTGTTTTTATCGCGTTTCACGTCGCGGTGGAACGAGCGTGTGGGGAAGGGGGGGGGGCAGCGGCTGTAGAGGGGTGCACAGTCAGAGCACAGAGGCTCTGGTCCTGGGGGGACACAGGGTCCTGAGTCCTGTGGGGGTTAGAACACAGAGGCTCTGAGGCTGGACAGGCTGCTGCAGGTTTATTAAGGGAGTCATTTTTTTTTGCATAACTGAATTTTTTTTGTTTCTAAAATGATTTTATATACAATAATTTGCAAAAATACATAACCTACAATCATGTAGGAATTACAAATTTGAATGAAGTAAATCAAAAATTAAAAATCTGAAACAGCTGATTTTTTGTTCTTACGAGTGCTCCTCAGTGTTCGTAGGATTTGTTCTTACAGACCAACATTTTCCGTTCAGAACAAATTTTGTGAATGCCAAAAATGTTCGTAAACAATCCTTAAGAACAAATTTGTTCGTAAGAACGTTTCATGAATGAGGCCCAATGTTGTCAGTAAATGTAGACTACACCTCCAACATGTCCTCAAGCGACATACTTTGTTTGGATCCAAAGTTGGAAAGTCTCATGACTTTTGCCTTTTAAACAACTAATCGATTAAACAATGAATTATCGAACAAAGTAATCGATTAGCCAAATATTAGTTGCAGCTCTAGAAGACTTGCTGTTTTATCACTTAATGACATCATCATCAACATTAAGAAAGATGGAAATATGCCTAATATTGGATGTTTTAATTCCCATGTAAAAGTTTCTGTGAATTTCCAAACACTTTTCAGAAAATATGCAACCCCAGTCACACCCAGACTCCATGGGTTTGACCGTAGAACAGACTCACGAAGGACTGGTCCAGACAACACACTGACTTTTGAACACAGTGTATTTATGGAGACGTGTGCCAGTGTTTCTGTATTCAACTTTGTAACTGTGCTTGTGTTTGTGATGGTACAGTATTGTAACTTAAAGCAGAACTTGTGACATCTGACTTAGTTACAGACAAAATGTGTTTGATGACGACGTGTAAATATGTATATACAGATGATCTAAATGGAAAAGAACACTATAGCTCCGTGGACATACTTGGATTCTATTTTTGTACTGCTTCTGTGTTTGAGTGGATACCGCAGACTGATATTACGTGAGCACTGTTTGTACATACTCGCACAATAAAGCGGAGTCAAAGTGGAGTTGTCTGTGTGGAGTTGTTTCGAAAGCCGTGACAGGAGCACACACACACACACACGACGCTGTCACGGGTCATTACAATAGGAATGTTCACGCCGTAGGAACTTTTGGCTGTTCCTGTAACCTTTTTGTGTTTCCATCAAGAGGAACCAAGAACCAGGGAGACCAGTGTAGGAGTGTCTTAGTTCCTGCTCTGTGTGATGTTGTTGTTGCAGGTTGTATCACACACATCGACATCAGTGAAGCTTGTAGACATGTAGATATCAGAAAATACTGGCTTTAGTGCTATTCCAGAAACACAACTTAGCGTATGGGTGCTTCACAGAAGTTGGACGTCATCTGACGCATGGTTGGAGCTATGACTTAGCCAGTGTTCAAAATGTGGCAGTGTACATTTACAGGCCAACATAATTCGTTTTTTGGCCACTACTATCTAAGAGAGATGATCTTTGTTATTCAAATGGAACGTCTTCTATTGCAGTGGTTCCCAACCTGGGGGGTGGGGGTCCCCAGAGCTTTGTCTGGTCAGAGGGTCAGTTCTAAAAGTAGTTATAAGTGAAACTTTATTAGTAAAAACACAAATCTAAGCACCAAAACACCACAATAGTTGTTTACTTGGCTGAAATAAATGTTTTGAATTCTAATTTTCATCATATAAGAACAATTTAGAGGCCATAGGTTTAAACAGGGGGGCTCACAAGTCTCCTGTTCAGTCAGGGGGAGCTTCGAGGAAAAAAGGTTGAGAACCACTGTTCTATTGGACAATATGAACAAACTTTGAGACATAAAGCAATATTTACGCTTTAGCAAATTGTAAAGAGTGGGTGTGGTCACCTTTCCCACCTAAGTTTCAGTTTATTTGTGTGACGTACATGAAGGAGGGATTGGTCATCTGTCACTGGCGCACGGTGGCAGAGTGGTTAGCATCTTGCCTCACAGCAAGAAGGATCCAGGTTTGACTCCGCACGGCCTCACCCAGTCCCACCAACCAATAACATGCACGCTAGGCTAATATCCTCCAGCTACAGTCCTGACCAAGCCTAGCAAGAACATCTGGAGATGGTCCTGAGCGCTGCACTGTGGGATCACGCTCCTGAGGAGAAGCTCCAGAGGTTGAAGGATCCAGGGTCAAATGCAGAGGACACATTTCCCTACAGGGACAATAAAGCAAAACATATCTTCACATAAACATCACATTTTGCTTCGCTCATTGAATCTGCAGAAATCCTTTAAGATTTTTTCCATATTTTTCCATTTACTTGATAATCGTGAGCAGCCATGTTGGTTTTCATACAGGAGACAATGCATGTCTCTAATTGACTAGTTAACCTGTCAATCACGCCCACTGCACTTTGAAAGAAGGACACGGTGACCAGAGGATATATTTTTTATATATTGTGTGATTTTAACAGGAACATGTGCCCTTGTGCAGCCAGATGAACTCTCGCAGTATTTTGAGTTCACAAATCCACAAAACCATCTTGAAGGGCTTCTGTCCAGTGGTTCAAACAGATAATCAAACACTCGTACCAATCAGAAGGCTTCTCTACAGGAGGAGGCGGGATTTACACATGTGACCACAGCACACTGCAAAAACTATAAATCAAGACTTGGAATCAGAATGTTAATCCAGATTTGAGCTGTTTTAATGAATTGCATGAATGTAGAATATTCCTGGTTTGAAGATATTTTAACTGAGTTATAGAAGAATTTGGCTTAAAAT
This sequence comes from Mugilogobius chulae, assembly GCA_038363315.1. NCBI lineage: Eukaryota > Metazoa > Chordata > Actinopteri > Gobiiformes > Gobiidae > Mugilogobius > Mugilogobius chulae. The sequence continues at coordinate 17,420,156 of CM076401.1, read as the reverse complement.
AAAACCAAACTAAACAAAAGAACAAGTTTCTTGACCCAAAATAAGAAGCAATGTCAAGAAATCAGTTCAAAACACTTTGAAACAAAGAAAATATTTATGTGTCTACAATAAATCTGTAAAATTGGTCAAAATGCTTGAAATAAGGCTAAATCCTAGTATCAAGCAACGTACTTTCTGAAATACTTTTTTAAATTTTGGAATCTTCTTATGGCTCGCCAAATTACAGATCTCAGACTACTATTGGCTGGGCCATATGATGTACGTAATCTTCTTACCATCAGTGGGTCAGGACAAATCAGGTGGTCCTTAGGCAGAACTTACATGTATGTTCTTGTTTGAAAATTTTTTATATAGGCTTTTTCTATCCAGCTCCAAAGCGCTTTCAATCTAGATCCACTACGCAGTGTCACACAGACTGGAGGGAACGTGGAGGAACTTAGGCCACAGGGAACAAGGACAAACTGTTGTTGTGTCCTGTGGCAAACACTTCACCCACAACAGGCCTATCTGGTTCTGGTGTGGTAGTTTGAAAGCTGGTGGTGGTCGGGGGGCCGATGGCGCAAAATGGCAGCCTTGCTTCCGTCAGTCTGCCCCAGGGCAGCTGTGGCTACAATAGTAGCTTACCACTTACCATCTTAACCCAGTTTATTTATACTTATTAAAAGAAGTGACCCTCTGGATCCAGAACAAACAAAGCAGACAATGTAGTGTACAATAATATGACACATAAGGGTTTCCCCACATGAAAGTACCAAGAACTAGTCCCCAATTCCTTCAGTCCCTGTTTAGTCAGAGGAACTTGTCCCATGTTTGTGTTCACACCCAAACTTTCTGAAAGTGGCTCTAACTAGCTTTAGCATTAACATTAAGTCGAAATTATGTCATTATGTGGTGTTAGGAAAACAAAAGTTGTCTTTTTTCGAACAACTAAACAAATGATTCACTCTAATTCCTATAAAAGTATTACAGACTACTATTTACAAATGAGTTATGTTGTATCAGAGTCTGAATATCCGTGGGAGGAACTGGTTTTGAATGGGACTGACTTATGTACTTGTTTTACCTCTCTGAGTGTGTGAGTGTGTGTTTAATCATTTATTATGAAACACCCTGAAGCTGGAGATCCTATTGGATTTAAGTGTGATCCATTAAAGACTGTAATGTGAAAAGCCACTCTCTCTAAGCCTCCACTCACATAAGATAACTTTATTGGCTAAACCGTACTCAGAATGACCTCAGTGTAGAGAGGAGAGCCACACTGTCTGTCCTCTGCTGCTGGTCATGTGGCTCTGGTCTGATCACACAGTTACACTTGTTACACACTGGAGCCACAGCCCGGTCATGGTAGTGTGACGAGACTGTGAACCTGCACACCCGGAGGCAGCAGTCTCAGGACCACTGTCAGAAGAAGTCTCTGTATTTCATGATTTATTGATTCATTATGTGACGGCACATGAACTTGTATACATAAACAGGTACGTAGTTCAACAATTACTCTTTGCACTTTTTTTTTTTTTCAAATGTCAATTTATTTCTCATTAGCACTGACTTACCTTGTTTAAAGTGTTCACTGTAAATCTGTAACAACTTAGATTGATTCCAGTTGTTTGATGTCTTGCTGCCACACACTGGCGTTTTTAACTTTATCAAAATGTAAAGGAAAAAGCTCCAGACTTAGACTTAAACCTCCTGCCTGTTAGTGCAGCGTGTTCCACAAGATACACACATTTTACAATTGAAATCAGTATAAGTCACATAGAAACAGGCAGGTTTTCTATCGTCTACAGACAGAGCTTTTGCCTCCATCATGGAGAAGTGGCGTTCCCTCCAAGAGCCTGACCACACCTGCAAAGGGCCAATAGACCCCCTGCATGTTAGTAAACATTGCGTCAGATTCTGGTGGGTGGGCTTAGCCGGAGGCAGAAGACGACGTGGCCTCCATTTAAACCAGTGTAAACTACACATTTTTGGAGGGATTTTTAAACACAAAAGCAAAAAAAAAAAGTCAAATTCTGTTCAGAACTGTCAGGATATGTATCGTGACTTACTCTGTGACCTGACACAAACTTTGGTGAATTATTTCTGACGGATGGAAGCATTTTGTCTGAGCTTGTGTGGTTCATTTTGGATCAGGATCTGCTCTTTGACGAGGCTTAAGAGGTGATTTTACATTTGTTCATGTCCGCTTTACGTTGCTAAACCTAGTAGCCTAGTGGCTAAAATGCTGTCTTTTAACAGTTCATTCATGTCTTGAAGCTAAAGCTAAATATGTACACCTCCCATTAGTGCTTCAGAGACAACATTGGTAATTATTTTACAATTAACTTAGTTCAACAAAACTGGTAGGTAGCATGTAGCTTTGAAAATCTGTTAGCTCTCGTCAAAGCTTTGCTAAAGCAGGAAATAAGGGTCTTGGTGTGTAAAAATTGAATGATTAACAACAGCACAGTTTTAGCTAGAATTCTAAATAAAACAGACACTCCTACACTGGTCTCCCTGGTTCTTGGCTCCTCTAGAAGAAACACAATTTTAGGGAGATGCAAACTGGCTCAGAGTAAAGATTCAGTTTTTTTTTTTTATAGCTTGAGTTTAACCAAAACATCTAAGTAAAGAAAAAAACAGTTCAAGTCTGTTTAAGGTTAGAGTTTTGGACGAAGAATTCCAACCACAAAAAGTCGACTGACATGTGAGTGCGGTCTTAGAGTGCTGCCTCCGGGTGTGCAGCTCCACCTCGCTCCTCCGCCCCTCCTCCCCTCTTCTCAACCAATCCGCGGGCGCGTCTCTGCAGTGGGCGGGGCCTGAGAGCGGGATTTATCCTCAGCCTCTTTTCCGGGCTCGTAACGGTCTCTCCTTCCCCGTTATTTCCGCGGATATTCCTCGCTTCCACACGGCCTCTCTCTGCGGTACGAGCTGACATGGCGGAGCGGGTCGGGTACATCACTCGTGTGCAGAGCTTCAGCGCGTGTCACCGGCTCCACAGGTGGGTACAGATCGGTGCGCGCGCGGTCCAAACGCGCTCCGAGCAGCAGCAGTGCGCAAAATGTGTTAGCGAGCTGTGTTATTATTATTATTGTGTATCTACCGCAAAGCAAATACGAGACAAACATGTGAGACTGAAGATCAGCTGTGTGCGGGGCTGAAGCTAGTCTGGAACACAGCAGGAGTAATGAAGCTAAAATACTCAAGTAAGAGTAAAGTTACTTTGAAATACCAAATATAAGTAATAACTTGTGTCCAAGAAATAATTCAAGTAATATTAAAAAGGAGCTATCTGGGGTTAAATTGATATCTTGATCATTTTTGGCTCATCTCATTACAATATTCACACAATATTATTTCAAACCAAATATTTGTCTGGAAAATGTTCAGACAAATATGTAAATGTGTTAGTTAAAGCTTAATAATCAGAAAAATGAGGCTGAAGTTGATGAAAGTCATTTTTGGTGACTTATGAGCAGTGTTGGGCAAGTTAGTGTAAAATTGTTATACATTTATATTACTAGTTACATTTGTGTTACAATATTAGGGGAGACCGGGGACAATTGTATCACTTTTTTCCAAATTTGACATTTGACAGCTTAATCTTAGTTAAAGTCCTGCTTACAACTAGATGAAATGAAGCTGCAGATGTTGGCTTGACACGTGAACAGGTCTGGATTCTCTAGAGCTATTTATTTTGAAGCTGTTTCAAGTGTTACAATCGCCCCACAACATGGGTCAAGTGTAACACATGAAATTACAACAATTAATATTTATTTTTTCTTTATTAAACATAATACATTTGACAGACTGAAGGTTGTCCACATTTATACCACCTTAACTCTGTGATCTTATTAGAATAAAACACAAAACTGCTCTAACTTTACTTATGTTTTTTTTGTTTTTTTTAACTAAAATGAGAATTATGTTTGGAGAGATTTGTTTCTATGTTAGCATTCATATTGTTGTTGTAAAACTGACCAAACACAGACACAAAACCTTATTTAAACATGTAAAATGACAGCTTTATCTTCATCACATCTGTGTCCAGAACAAAAATATGAGCTCATGTGATGTAGAACTTTACTGCTCAAAAAACAGTTTTTTTGATGTAAAAAGTTTCCTGAAATCTCTAATCTCTTTCCACTCAAACAGCATGAGGAGATGAAATGAGCAGGTTCTTCTGGTTGCTTCTGCTACGAATGGAAGCCTCTGGTACATTTGCCCCGTGTTACAATTGGCCCCGGTCTCCCCGACTGCAACAAAAATATAACTGAGTTACACTGTGAGTTACTTTGAGCTAATCACACATTTGTTAAGACATTGTACAACACTAATCCTGTCACATTTACACTTGATACTGATTCATTTATGGAAATGTGACGTCACACATTTTACTCATAATATTTGATTCACCTTTAAGCCAACAGACAGTATTTTAGTGGAGTTTTGGTTCTGAAGTGTTGCTTTCAGTAGAATATAAAAGCAATTAGTTTATATGCTGGTACTCAGATTATAACAGTAATATAGTGTCAACATTTACTACTGAGTTACTGAAAAGCGGAATATATTACAGTATCTTGTTACTTTTGTAATGAGTTACTCTCAACACTGTGTATGAGTAGACATCAATCAACCTGTCAACATAAAGGTCCTCCTGTCTCTAAACTCTCCCAATATTTAACTCAAACTGTCCTCACAAGCCACAGACTCAGAGGTTCACATGCTAATTACTGGTCTGAAAGAAAAAAATACAGCTAACCGAGGATTTTATGTGAAAACTCCTGAATACAATGCATTGTGCTTTCTAACTAATGAAAAATGTGGCAACTAAGACACCACTGAGTGACTAAACTATTACCTTCTGCACATCTGAACATTTACAAAGTTGTAACTCTCTTCATTTGTATCTTTAAACAACTATTTTTGAACTTTTTTTTTACATGATACACTCAAGATTCCATGTTTGCATATCCTCAAAGCAACCCTCACGATTGTATAAAGTTTCAATATTGCCCAGCTCTAATGACAGTTATTTAACGTAGACACACGTGTTTAGTGTATTTTCTAATGAAGATAATGTCTCTAATGTATCTGTAATGTAAGATCATTTTTAAAGACTCCAGGAAGTCAGCGAGACTGTGCTAATGGGGATCCAAAATAAACATAAATATAAAACATTTGCACATGAGTACGCTCTGTTGAAAACAAGTTTATCGTCAACTTTCCACTCAGAGGGTCACGTTCATAGACATTGAATACACTTAAAGGTGGGGTAGCTGATTTGAACACTGCAAACATGAGTTAGGTTTTAAATCTGAGAAATTCCTCTCCTAAGTCTTTCAACGGTGATAAACGTCAACATATATTCATTTTAGTTGCAATTATAGCATATAAAAATCTTTTTACTAACAACAAAGTGAAACTGGAGTGACCACCCCAAGCTCAGCCAATCAGAGAGCTGCATTCAGCTCTGGATGAGAACTAAAATTCTTTATTATTCAATTCAGCCAGTTCTCAGGGATTTCTTTGTGCTGCATTTATTGTAGACTTTTTAGATAGATAGATAGATGGATGGATGGATGGATAGATAGATAGATAGATAGATAGATAGATGGATGGATGGATGATGGATGGATGGATGGATGGATGGATGGATGATGGATGGATGGATGATGGATGGATGGATGGATGGATGGATGGATGGATGGATGGATGGATGGAGGATGATGGATGGATGGATGGATGGATAGATAGATAGATAGATAGATAGATAGATAGATAGATAGATAGATAGATAGATAGATAGATAGATAGATAGATAGATAGATAGATAGATAGATACTTTATTGATCCCAAGGGAAATTCGGTTTTTCAGCTGCTCATTCACAACAGACACATTCATTGAAACAGACACAAAAAATTGCAATATAGATAAAACCCCAACAATAAATAAGTAAAAATATAAATAGAATAAATATATCAGTGATTTGTTAGCGTCTTAGCACAAATATATAAAAACTGCTTACAGGGATGCATTATATAGTCTAATTGCTCTTGGTAGAAAAGAGAGAGTGACAGCAGCCTGTCGCTGAAGCTGCTCCGCTGTCTCAGCACCAGCTCATGCAGAGGATAGCAGCTATTGTCCATGATAGAGAGCATTTTTCTCAATGTTCTCGTCTCCACCACAGACACAACACAGTCCTGATCAGAACCAATCACAGAAGAGTAGGGATGGGACGAGACCGAATTTTCACGAGACGAGACGAGCCACGAGATTGGGTCCACGAGATCGAGACGAGACAAGATTTTTAAATAATTTGCATTAACTAATTTAGAATTTAAACAAGACAAATTACAAAATTTGATTTGTATTATTTATTATTGTTAGTTTATATTCTTTTAGTTTAGCTTTACCTTTCATTATGTGTATTACCTTGGATTTTTATTATTTGAACATGTGAGTTTTTACTGAAATTGATCCACTCCTCCGTGTGTAGCTCAGGCTCCGCCCCCTTCCCCTTCCTTCACAGCGCTGCCGCTGCTGCTGCAGGGACCAGACACACACAGATGAGGAGACTTTCCTACTTTTTACATGACAGAGGCCAAAATATCTCTTTGTGGATCTATTTTAAACTATGTTTAAGTGTGAAAAACACCGCGCTGTTCCCGCGATGTCCGCGCGTATATTTGACGATTATATATTTGTCGCGCTAATTTTTACAATGTTTAGGACTAATTATCTCTGTCAATATTGGTCCTATCTTACGAAATAAAAACTGAGACAGAGTTTAGACTGTTTTCTCTCAGAATAAGTCTGCTACAAGTCTGTGTGTGGAGGAGAATATTTACTACAGCTGCTCAAAGATACAAAACCTAATTTCATGATCATGGAAAAATCTCACGAGACAGTGCAGTACGTGTGCGCACAGTATCGTGACAGTTTGATCTCGCGAGATCTCGCGGCACGAGATCTCGTCCCATCCCTACAGAAGAGGCCTTTTTTATAAGCCTTGAGTGGAAAACATAAAGTTTATTCATTTACAACTAAAAAAGTTAGCTACCCCAACATTAAAGTGCAAATGATAGGTTTTTACAGTTTTCTAACTGTGACTTACATTGGTAGAGTTAATAACACCTGTAAATACGAAGAATAGTTTTGTGTGAATCAAGACCAAGTGGTAGTGCAGTAGTCAAGATCACATTACTCAAGACCAAGACCTTTCAGACACCACAGAGTACCAGTACTGAGACAAGACCAAGACCACTGAGAGTCAAGACCGAGACTTTTATAGGTCGAGACCAAGACTACAATCCAACAAGACCATATCAAAACCATCTTTTATACAATTATTAGTGTGGTTCTTGTTTTCTGGAAGAGGTCATCGCACTACCGGTGTAACTTAAGCAGAGCATGGTGGTAATGAAATGTGGTCTCTGTGTCCAAGACAAGACCGAGTCCAAAACTGATAAGACAGAATTCAAGGCCATTTCCGCTTTAGTCTAAGGCAAGACCAAGACCTTTAAAAAGCGGTCTCGAGGCCAAGACCAAGTGGGAAGAAAAGCTTGAATATCTTTTGAAAATAATAATGGAGCAGCGTTCTAAACTGTTGACATCTCACTGAGAACATAGCTTTTTTAAACATTGGTGATGTGAGATTCTATTTCTTAAACTACTGTATTCGTGGTTGGAAATGCTACAGACTCCATCACTCACTGAGAGACGCTCCTCTGTTGACCTCTGCTAAATGTGGTCTGTAGGTTTGTATCAGCTGACACTCTCTAAATCTTTCATAACTTGCGTTTTTTTGCGAGCTAATGCTAACAGCTATAGGATAACAACAAGAAGTCATTTTTTAATTCTAAAAGATGTCTTAACTGGGATGAAATGTGTATATGTTTAGTGAAGCCTTGACCTAGAATGGTCTTAACTTTGCACAGGTTTTTCAGTTCCAATACAGATTTCAATTCAGTAATCCAATATCGATCAATACCAGTGAACTGAACATAACTTTTTGGTTAACTCATTAGAAACTTGGTCATATTATGTTATGTCACTGTTTATTATGCAAATAACAACTTAACAACTTTATGTGAATAAAATGTCAAACTTTATGAGGTGTTCTTGGTCAACATCAGACAGTAAGTTGTCTGTTTGTCATCCAGGACACAACGAGGACACCGACCAAACCGATACCATGAGACCCAGCCATACCTGATCCTAGGGCTGTGCAGTTAACCAGGTTTCAATTATGATAGGATGGGCTGGAAATTTTGGGCCCGATACCGATAACCGATAATTGGCCCTCTGCTCTGGCCGATAACTGCCGATACAAATGTATTTTCTTCACATTTTAAGCAAACATCTGCTCTCTGCTGCCTCCTGCTGGAAAACCTGCACTTATAATCTGACAGCTCTTCTGAGAAACACTGGCGCTTTTATTTGTACATTTGACAGTGTGAAATATTTGAATGTACTTTTCTTTGCCTTGTTTGAAAAAATTAATAAATTGATAAAAAAATAACATAAGGAAAAAGTTTGCAGAAGAGAGCTGTAGGGGGCGCTCTACTGCTGAAGTTGCTTGGTTCTGCTTTAAAATCCACAGCACAACTCACAAGATCAAAAACTTACAAATATAATTATCTCAGATAAAAAAATATTTTTATTATGTAAATATAAAGACTGATTTTAGCTTAATTGTTTGTTTATATATACTTTGTATTCTTTAGTCTGTTCAAAATTGCAAATATGAAGCTTTTAGGTCAAACTGAGGCTGGTATATGCCCACAGAGAGACTGGAGAACCTTCCCGTAAAAATATCGGCGCCAAATATCGGCCGTCTTTTCGATATCGGACCGATGCGATAGCTTGAATTATTGTTGATTATCAACCGATGCCGATATCAATACCGATATATCACCCATCCCTAGCTATAACCAACAACAAAAATGTTAGAATGACGTAATAGTGATTATTAACGATTACTTGATTCAACACAGTTCATTCCCCTGTATCTAAGATGCACTGATGCTCTGACTTCGCTAACTAAACATTGACATTATTCCAAGTAATTGTGATTAGTCAGAAAAAGAGATTAGAGCGCTCGCTGGATCACAAAGACAACAATATCAGGTGCTCTTTAAAAGATCCCATGTAGGCACAGAAAACCTACTAGAGCAGTGGTTCTCAACCGTTTTCAGTCGCGACCCCCAAAATAACAACCGTAGCTATTCGCGACCCCGAAACACAAAAGGCTACCTGCAGGTGATAAAGTAGTCTTTAGTCTTATGTTTGAGTTTAATTTAAAAACAAAACCTTGTCAAATTCATCTTGTAAACCAGAAAACAGGAATATATACCACTGTCTTTGAAGCTTTCGAATCTTGCTTAAGATCTTAATATTCAATTTCTCACAGAAATAATTTCCTGACCCCCAGGTTAAGAACCACTGTAAAGGATACTAAAAAGAGATCTGAGTCACTCCGATGCATTTACTGATAAATTTATTTGTTCAACGCCAACGCATTATGACAAATGTCTTCTCCAGGGCAGGTAACAAAAAATAAGTCTTACAATTATCACATACATTCATCTAATACAGAACAGTTTGTAGTCTTGCATTTAGATTCCAAAAAAACACAATGCACACTGGAAAGAACATAGTTGTGTCCATACGATTATAAGTAAGTTAAGAAGTCAATATCCTTGTTAAGCCCTGGATAGTGCATGGCCTTCAGTTCATGTATCCAGTAGGTCTATCGCTGGAGAAGGCGTTTGAGTCTGTCCCCTTTGATTCTGTGGTACATGTTTAATAACCATCGCTCTAAAGGAGCTAACATTGCTATGGCCAGCCTGTTGGTAATGTTGTGCCATGGGGTCGTCTGTGTTGTTTGTGCGGATGATTGTTGTGTTCTGCCAGTCTTGCTTTGAAGTTTATTTGTGATTAGTAATTTATCTGAGCAGCCAAACCTGATACAGCAACATTTCTTGGATCGTCGCCGATATAGTATTGGTTAGGAGTATTACTACTTTGTTTTATTGCAGTGATGAGCTCAGCCTGTCCCTCCAAATCTAAATTAGGCCTACTTTGTTTGTAATTGTAGCACAGACTATTGTTGTAATTCCTCTTCTCCATGTTGCCTCCACAGTCCTGACCTGAGTGACGAGGAGAACAAGAAGGTTTATGGAAAGTGCAACAACCCAAACGGACACGGACACAACTACAAAGGTCTGGAGTTGACTCTGTTTAGTTTGTCTTTGTTAAAGTTTGAGTAATAAACAATATGTGACTTGTGTCCACAGTGGAGGTGACGGTGCGTGGGAAGGTGAGCCTACACAATAAAGTAATATCTATCAAATATATGAAAACACATGGTTAAATAAAGGTACGTAGATGTAGTATACTGTAAATATGTTTAAGAACTGTAATACTAACATAAGGTCAAATAATCAGTGAGTAAGGGCTGCAACAACGTGCTAATTATGTCAATAAAAGAGTTAAACTGGTAATGTTCTAAGCTGTGTACTGAGGAAAAATAATAATAAGGAAAAGATAGTAAGCAGAGCCCTGTACTACATACAAAACTAGATTTAGGGTTTAGTGGTAACTTCTGGATAAACTTGGTCTGGTCCTACAAAACTGGAGCACTTCCTATCAGGGCAGATCTCTATGGCAACATACAGCAAACTCATGACCTGCTGTGGACCAGGTTAAGTTAAAAAGACAAGGCGCTGGCCAATCAGAAACGAGAATTTAGGCGTTTGTGAAGAGAGAGACTGAGTCTGTTATATCCATGCATGACATTTAAATGAACTGATTGACGTTTCCTCATGTTTGAAGCTCAGTTGTTCTTGATTGGTCAGTTTGCGTTAACTTCGCCTCTGCTCTGTGATACGACTTCATTGAGAACATCCAGAGTTATCAGATCCAGTTGTGAACTCGTTTCGTTGAACAGTTTATCCAGAGAGGCTCATGTCTGGTTTAGTCAACCTTATCCAGAAACTTCAGGAAACCTCAGGAAAACTGGCTCCTGAGCCCTGCACTACAACAGCCCGATCTTGCCCTTTGTCTTACCCGGTCTTAGCCTTGGTCTTAATTATTCCTCTGTTGGCCACTAGTGGCTCTCTCCAAGCTCTATACACTGTCAGTGTAGAAGGTGTGGCTCCAGTCAGATGTGAGGGTGCAGTTTTTTTCATTGAACCTGACACATGCTCACGCCTGTGACAAGTGAGCAGCTGCTTTAGGATCACAGGCAAAAGACAACTGTAGCAGCAGCTTCAGTTTGGAAAAAACTATAATAATAGAAATCTATTTGGTGAAAGTCTATTTACTTGACAGACTTTAACAACTTTGTCTAAAAATGTGTCTTTTCTTTTACATAAAGCTTGTTGACTTAATAAAAAAGATAATCAGATGTGAGAGTGAACATGGGTCAGTGTGAATGCTATGGAAAGGCCAAAGAGGCCAACTTTTTTTTTAACGCGTTGACATGTAAAAATGGTTTAAAAATACAAAAATACAAGGTGTATAGAGCTTGGAGAGAGCCACTAGTGGCCAACAGAGGAATAATTAAGACTATCCGCTAAGACCGGCTAGGACAAAAGGGCAAGATCGGGCTGCAAATGTGACTGAACTTCTGTGTGAGTTTTTGGGTAAACACAACCAGACATGAGCCTCTCTGGATAAACTGTTGAACTGTTAAAGGTAGGGTAGGTGATTTTCACTCTGCAAACACAATTTAGGTTTTAAATTTGACAACTTTTTTTCATAAATTCTTCAAAACATTGTTGATATCAATACGTATTAAGTTTTGGTTGCAATTTTGACTTAAAATCCTCTTTTTTTCTCTTTTAAAGTGAAACTGGAAAGGACCACTCAAGCTCAGCCAATCAGAACGCTGCATTCTGCTCCTGATTAGAACTAAAATGATTTATTATTTGATTCAGAGAGTACTCTGGGTTTTCATTTTTTCACAAAGTGCTACATTTATCATGGGAAAACACAAATTTAACTTATTTGCAACTAAAAAGTTAGCTACCCCAACTTCAACCCTGGATTTTCTCATTAACCGGTCACAGCGCAGGAGTCGAGGCTAGCCCAACTAACCAATCAGACCATGTAACTGCAGACTAACTCAGACAGACCACATGAGGAAACATCAACCAAGAAATGAAATATACAGGAGTTATTATGTAAATCTAAGCCAAAGGAAACATGCTGCATCTTAAAGTAAAGTCAGAGCTTCAGAGCCAATCAAGACACAGAGTTACACCGCAGAGTTATTTAAATGTCCTGCATCGATACAACAGACAAAAGCACTAATGGCAGACATCACCAGACATTCAACCGAACGAACATCTTAGACTGAATGACAAGTGTCTTTAGTTCAAACAAGTGTCTTTAGTCTGAGATCTCAACGCTCTTCTTTATAAATCCAGTGCATTGCATTGATCGTAAGAATACGCCATGGCTTTCACATTCCCTCATTTCTCTGCTGCTCTCTCTTCTCAAACCCCTGAATTCTCCTCTGATTGGTCAGTGACTTGTCTATTTACTTATTCGGGAACTCCGGAGCTGGTTATGAGTTTGCCGCATGTTACCACAGAGATCTGCCTCGATAAAAGTGATCCGGGTTTACAGGACCAGACCAGGTTTAACCCAGACCTTACCTCGCTGAACCCTAAATCTAGTTCATAGACAGGGCTCTGTTCTAACACTGATGGATAAAACTGTGTGTGACTAAAGCAGAGCGTGGTTTGTGTTGCAGATCGACGCTGTGACTGGCATGGTCATGAACCTGACCGACCTCAAGAGATGCATCGAGGTTTGGATAAATTTCAAAAGAAAGACATTACATAGATATAGTATTAATACATGTTATTCTACTGTAAGACTGGCTGCTTAAGACATTTCGAGTGATTTTATTATGAAGCTCTTATGAAACGCGTCAATATTAAGTTATGGATTGACCTTATTGCCTGTTGTCTGATGCAGGACGTGATCATGACCCCACTGGACCATAAAAACTTGGATAAAGACGTTCCATATTTTGCCAAAGTTGTCAGGTAAGTACTGCCAAATACATTTTACATTATCTAAAAAGTGACACCTAACAGGCACCCAACACTCCAATGTGCCACGAGGCGTTGGGGGACAATGACGCACTTCTCTGTACTCCCGCTAGTTCGCAAAAAGCTTTGTTTAGCTCGTAGACAGATCACAGAGAAAAAGAAGAGAGGGAGAGAGACAGAGGCTTGTTGCCTTTATAAAACAGAGCTTACTCCTCCTCCAGACAGTGTCCTTATGCTGTCTCTGTCCTCCTCGACTCCTCCAGTGTCCGTCGTACAGCAGGTTTAAACACAGCAACAAGCATTTTGAATAGATCCATGTGAGGCGTTGTCAGTCCAGATCATGTCCATGTTGTTTGTTTTGCCTGTGTCTCCAGATTTTCAGAGCAACAAACGACAAAGTCTTTGAAAAAAATATCACTTATATTTATCATTAGTTTTTAACTGTGTTTTCAAAGGTGTTCACAAACAGATGAACCAGAGGAGTCGGGCTCACAGCTGTTTGTCACCTGCTGCAGCGCTGCACAATATTGAACATTATCAAAACAATGTTGTAATATCAGTATGTTTTGCCAGCAAGACAATGTTTAGTTATTTTACTGACTTATTTTTTATTGAAGTGAGGTCGTTTACTTTGAACTTTTTTTCCAAGGCTTCAAAACTAGATTTAGGGTTTAGTGAGGTAACTTCTGGGTTAAACCAGAGAGATTTACTCTCAGTAAATCTGTTCCACCCGCCGGTCCCAGCCCTCTGCACGTTTAGTTTACTCTAGTTGCACATCATCTGTAAACTGAAAATGAGTTTGGTGTGTCATATTAAACGTCAGATTACAATTTTATCACAACTATAGTTTGTGTGTTTTTAATCTGGCTTTAAACCAACATGAGATCGATTTTTAAGAAATCCTTGTGGGGTTTGTAGGAAGCGGCTGCAGTTGTATTTCCTGTCGATGAGGCTTCTGTTACTCGAGTCGGTATGAGTAGAAAACACTTGTCTTGTAAAGCTGAAAGATGCCAGTGTTTTTAAAGGAAGTTGTGTTGCTGCTTTTGTCTAGCTCAGTTTCTCCTAGAATACTGTGTTTGTAACTTTAACATGTCAATAATCCAATGAAAACCTGATGGTTTGTGTGTGTTCACTGCAGTACGACGGAGAACCTGGCAGTGACATCTGGGACCACATGGTGCCGCAGCTTCCTGAAGGACTTTTGTACGAAATAAAGATCCACGAGACCGACAAGAACATCGTGATCTTACAGAGGAGAGAGGGGGGCGGAGGCAACGACAGTAGTGATCTACAGAGGAGAGAGGGGGCGGGACAACGAACAGTAGTGATCTACAGAGGAGAGAGGGGCGAGACGATGAACAGTAGTGATCTACAGAGGAGAGAGGGGGCGGACATAACAGTAGTGATCTACAGAGGAGAGAGGGGGCGGGACAAGGAACAGTAGTGATCTACAGAGAGAGAGAGAGAGTGCTACATACAGAGGAGAGAGGGCGGGACAAGAACGAGTAGTGAGTGAGATACAGAGGAGAGAGGGGGCGGGACAGTAGTGATGTACAGAGGAGAGATAGGGGGCGGGGCACGAGCAGTGTGATCTATAGAGCAGTAGTGATCTACAGTAGTGTGCGGGACGATTAACAGCAACTAGTGGCTACGAGAGGAGAGAGAAACGGAGTAGTGGACAAGGACACATGAGGAGAGAGGCACAGTAACAGTCTAGCAGAGGAGGAGAGGGCGGGCAAGATGTACAGTAGTGATCATGGAGGAGAGACAGAACAGTAGTGATCTACAGAGAGAAGAGGGAACGACAGTCAGTGAGACTATGAATAAAATTATCTGACATGAGAGTGAAGTGATCTACAAGACTCTTGGTAGTGATTACAGAGGAGAGAGGCGGTGTATTAGTGATCTACAGGACGGCAACGTATAGAGTGAATTTGACAGTAGATGTAATGTAGAGGGGGGGGATAGAGGAGCAAGGGGAAGGAGGGGGCGTGGGACAATGAACAGTAGTGATATTACAGAGGGGTATAAGGTTTGTGATCATAGGGGCAGAAAACACAGTGGACTACGAGGGATCTAATTTGGCGATGAACAGTGTGTTCTGGGTAAGATGTGAATAGTGCATCTAGCAGAGGAGAGAGGCGGGTGGAAGAAGCGGGGGCGGCGGAAATGAACAGTAGTGATCTACAGAGGAGAGAGGGGGGGCGGAGGCGGGGGGGGGCGGGACGCACATGAAAACGAAACAGTAGTGATCTACAGAGGAGAGAGGGGGCGGACCAAACGAACAGTAGTGATCTACAGAGGAGAGAGAGGGCGGAGCAATGAAACAGTAACTACACTACAGGTCCAATGAAGACATAGTAACAACACTATAAAATCAGACTGTGCAATAAAAAACTTCTCATGATTTTCACTACAAACTCTTACAATATTTTGTAGGTGATTCCTTCATGTAAAAGTGCTTTGAGTGCCTTGTAAATAGAAAAACGCAGTATAACTATAAGGTTGTTCATGGCAGTACATTTGTCTAATTTTGACTTAGTTTGGTGTGATAGTCTTTGTGGTAAATATTGTCACAGTTTTGCAGCTGTTAAGTTGCAATTTATGATGAAATTGACAACTAAAAGTAGAAAAAAACAGGAAGTTCTTTTACGTTCTAAACCAGAATCCATCCAAGTGTCGTCAAAAAGACACATGTGGAGGGATTAAACAATCATTTAACACAATTTAAGTGTTACAAGTCATAATAATTGGTCACATTGTCACTTTATGTTGATTTTTGTGGTTGCCAGGTAACAGTTGTGGATTCCCCTCCACACGTGTCATATTTACTGGACAAAAGATGAGAATGAACTTCACCAAAACAAATGTTCATGAAATCTGAATCGTGATCATGTTTACTAAAAATGTGTCTGACCCAGAGTTTGTTAACCAGGGACACTCAGACAGACAGGTGTGCCGTTTTCAACATTTATTCAGTGAATTAAACTTAGATTTACTTAAATGAGTTACCATTTTGGAGTGTTTGGAACAACTTTTTACAGAAAGAATCCAAAAAACATTTAAAACATTGAAGGATAATTGAACTTTTCGTGTAGTGTGCAACTTTTCCAATAAAAATAAGACATTAAACACATTTAACATGTATTTGCTTATAGGTTACTTTATTTGTAAAAGCTTAGGGAAAAAAGCTATTGTATTGTGTGCAAGATCACCTCTCCATAGATCTGACCTGTACCAGTTGGTTTCATTGGGTCACGTGCTTCTCTCTGTTCAGATAAATATGTTCAATGGAACATTCCAACCAAAAGTAAGGAATCTTTTTTTTTTTTTTTTTTATTAAATAATTTTCTGTTCCAAGATATACTATATTACCAAAAGTATTCGTTCACCTGCCTTTACTGAAGTGCCATCCCATTCCTAACCCATAGAGTTCAATATGATATCGGTCCACCTTTTGCATTTTGTTCTAATAGAGCTGATAGGAGGACATTTCACGCGGCCCATTCTTTCACAAATGTCTTGTTTCACTGTCTTGTCTGCAGCCTGAGTGCTTGACTTTATACACCTGATTGATTAGGACACCTGATTCTGATCATTTGAATGGTGAGCGAATACTTTTGGTAATATAATGTAGCTTGATTTGGCTATATTTTAATAAATGCTTCGTAAAAAATGTAAGCACAAAAGTTTACCATGACATACAAAAGGTTTGTATTTAAGATGTCTTAGAGGTTTGTAGTTGTGATGTGTCCAGTATGACATATGTAGAGGTGATGATTTGACAAATGTTCATATTTTGCAACACTTTATCTGTGTTAAATGATTGTTCAAAGAAACTGTATGTAAGATGCACAACTAGAGGCTAAATAACGATATTACAATCACAGGTGAACTTGGGTTGCCAGATTGTGACATGGTCCATACATTGAAGATAAGCTGTGGACTGATCAGGAGCAAGGTTTGCTATGAATCATGGGTAATAACCACTTTCTCAGACACCTGACACTCTGTCATGGTTTGTTCTCAAGATTTACATTGTAATAACGTGTGGGTGGAGCCTCATTCTGGTTTCTGATTGGATAATACTCTTGAGAACCAAAATACCAAATGTAAACATCAACAAATAAGTCAGATTTACAGTGACTTTCAGTATAAATAATAGTATATGTGGACATGTTGACCTTGTATCTGTGACACATACAGGTGATGTTTCTGAAATCCGAAGTTAAACTCTTACATACTGCTCCTTTAAACTCAGTTGTGTGGATTATCCTTACATTTTGGTGCATTTTTCTGTTTTAGATTCTGTTTTTAGAACTCAAATTACTTCCTGTAATTTTCTGCTTTTAATTGTCAATTTCTTCATAAATTGCAACTTAACAGCTGTAAAACTGATAAATATTACCCACAAGCTCTCTCACACCAAACTAAACCAGAATCTGTCATATGAGCTTACAATATCTTTGTTTACAGAAGTTAATATTTCATTTTTCTTTCTTGCTTGTGTCATGTAAATTTGCTTAATGATCAGTATTTATAGATTTTTTTCCTCTGACAATTTCAAAATTTACCGTCTCAAAAAAATGTTACTTGTGGAAATCAACATGTTTAGACATTTTTGGTGTTTTTTTTTATTTTTTTATTATTATTCACTTGTGCTCTAGGTGGGCACTAGAGGGAGCCACAACATTATCTAACTTGTAATCTGGACCTTACACTGCTGAACTGACTGGAGTTGAACAGAGACCATTGATTTACATTTGTATCACTCCATTGAGACATTTTTAAAACTGGTTTTAGTTTGATTATTTGATTCAAACATTGCTCTGAACAAAGGCAGAGGTTTAATTTAATGTGATTGTGGTATGTTTTAGGTATACAGTATGTGGATGGCTCTTTCAAAACCTGTCCTAGACCATTCTTTCAGTTCTCTATTTTGGTCCAACAGTGCCATTTGTGATGGTTTTATTACCTGTAATCTTTTCAAGCTGAATTGTATTTACAATGTGATAAGATTAAAACTATTTCATAATTTTTTGTTCACTATTTGCTTGCCAGTAAGTTTCAACCCTAATTTGTGTATTAAAATACAAAATATAATATAAAATAAAAAACATTACTCAAGTTTCAAAAAACTAATTGTATTCTGAACACTTTAAAGTGGAGAACTAACTAAATTGTTTCTTTTTATATAGTTTTCTGAATGTTATTTTGGCGCTGTATTTATTTACTTTACGTCACTATTTATGGGTGTGGCTTTTTTTTGGTCCGTCAAGGAAGAGAGCACGGAAGCGTCCCCTGGACAGAGAGGTTTTCCTGGACAAAGAGGTTTCCCTGGACAGAGAGGTTTTCCTGGACAAAGAGGTTCCCTGGACAGAGAGGTTCCCTGGACAGAGAGGTTCTCCTGGACAGAGAGGTTCTCCTGGACAGAGAGGTTCTCCTGGACAGAGAGGTTTTCCTGGACAAAGAGGTTCCCTGGACAGAGAGGTTTTCCTGGACAGAGAGGTTCTCCTGGACAGAGAGGTTTTCCTGGACAAAGAGGTTCCCTGGACAGAGAGGTTTTCCTGGACAGAGAGGTTCTCCTGGACAGAGAGGTTCTCCTGGACAGAGAGGTTTCCCTGGACAGAGAGTTTTCCCTGGACAGAGAGGTTTCCCTGGACAGAGAGGTTCCCTGGACAGAGAGGTTTCCCTGGACAGAGAGGTCCCCTGGACAGAGAGGTTTTCCTGGACAGAGAGGTTCCCCTGGAGAGAGCTCCTCCAAGCTCTCTGGGACAGAGAGGCTTCTCATGCTCAGACGGACGATGAGCACTTTCTCCTGTCTCTGCTTCCTCTCCTGCAGAAGGATTGGGCCGTCAAATTTCAAATTCACAAATTGTTATATGAAAATGCTACCTATACCCTTAATTTGGAACCATTGAATAGCCTTTTCTGCCTCTGAATGTATCAGTTTGGGAAAGATAATATAACATTGCCAATGTTGTTTAATAAAGCTTCAAAAGACACAAATCAGTCTGTTTTGTTAATGGTTTTGCTAAAATCACTTGATTTGGCTCGTGTTTTCTATAAAACAGAACATCACTACGCTCCCTTTATTTGTTAGCATTTAGCATTGTGCCAAACTTACACACTTTTATAAACACATTGACTTTCCTCGCATGTGAAGCTCTGAACTTGTTGCCAGTGGTTTTATAGTTGAAATCTGCTTATTTTAAAATATTAATTAATATAAGCGCATCTACGCAAATTCCCCATAAAGAGTGAACGAGACAAGAAGGAACTATCCAGAGGTATCACGCAAACCGGAGCTAGCATAGCCGCACTGTGAAAAGGGCCTATATGGTGTTGCGCTGTTGTAGCAACAGAGCAGAGCTGCACGTCTTCAAATTTAATGTCTATGGTTTCAATCATCTCAAAATTGTTTTTGCTTTATTTTCGATCCATATAGTTGTGATGCCTCATGATGGAAGTCTGCAGAAGTGAAAATAAAAGTTGAGCGATAAAGAGTAGTAAAGCCGTAGTTACAAGTCCCGTATACGAGGGACTTACGGTACAGGTCACGTGACAACAGGACTCCGGGTACAGGTCTGCAGCTAGATCCTCTTGGTGTGAGTGGCCACCTAACAGACGGATCTGAACCTGCATCTGGACTGGAGACAGTGTGAGCCCGGTGTGACAAGGCTGTGCTTGCTGCAGTTGAGGTAAAGGTTATGGGGTTTCTCTGATTTAGCTTGAGACCAGTAGCATTAGCCACAATATAGTTATGACCCCTTTGTTGTGTATGTTAATGTTTTGATTATAATCCTCTGCTGAACATTGCAACCCTTTTTGTCTATTGTGCTTTGTCGCATTTGACTGGCTTAGTGTAGTGGGGTTGTCATTGTCCCCACAGCCCATCAAGCACCCTGGTAAGCTCCACCCTTAGTCCTGCCCACTGGTTAGGAGCAGATATAAGGCAGCTGCTCACAACATGGCAGTCTCTTTGATCCTGCTCTGCTCTCCCTGCTGCTGGTGCCTCTTTGTTGAGTTTTTAAGTGCCCAGTCTGCCGCTGTGCGCTGGTGGTTAATGGTACGTATGATCTGGTCTGTTGTAAAGTTGTGACTGGTTTTCTGTAAAGGTGGCTAAACCTGCTGCTGTTTTGTTATTTGTTTTAGTTTATGCTGTTTTGTTTTGCTTTGGTTCTGTTTAATATCAGTTAAATTCCGTTTTGCATTAAATTTTCAGTTTGAGTATTTAATTTAGTAGTATTTCGTTTTTCTTAATTAAATTAGTTGTGTTAATCTTGAATAGTTTGTTTTTGTTGTTTTGAAGCAGGTTTATTGTAATTTCATTTGCCGTGTCGTTTGCTGTGTTCACGGTGAGTATGAGGTAGCACCCCTGGGCACACCCCCGTTAGTCTGGTGGCCCCAGCTAGCTTCTTTTTGTTTAGTTCTGGTAATATTTTAAACGTTATGCCTACTTTTAAATTTACAGATCATTTTTAGATTTTTTTTTCATTTGTAATTAAAAAAAAATGCTTTCCAATTTATTTTGTTAATTTGTAATTAATATAATTTTTTCCTAAATTTAGTTTTTGTTGTCTAACTTTATTACTTTCACAGGTTTTCTTTAGTTCAACATTTAAATTTTAAATAAAATCTTTTAAACTTTTTTCTTTGTTTCTGTCACTTATTTTTTTATTCAGAATCGTATGTGTGTCCTATTTTAATTGTAATTTAAGGGTTTTGATTGTGAACCCTTGGGCTTCAACACCCTAAATCAGGGGTGTCGAACTCATTTTGACAAAGGGCCACATTGGCATCTTCGGCCCTGTCCCAATATTCACACTACACACTTCACTGAAGTGTGCATTTTCTGAAAGTACACCAAGTGTGCACTTGCACAAGTGTGCAGGACAGGTAAATGTAAGAAATGGGACAGTCCACACTTCACTTGATGTGATCAAGTCAAACAGCTGTGTTATTAAACTGCTGCCACAGCTCACTGCAGTTTGGATCATTTGCTGATTTTGTCTAAAACAAATAAGAGCAGTGCTGTGGATGCCAGTGGATTTAATAACAAAAGTGTTGTTATTTTGTTAATATTATATTTTTGTTTCACATATATTACATTCATACAGACATATTTTGAGTTGTATTAATAACCAAAATTCATTTGATTGTGTTTACTTTGATTTCTGGATATTATTTAATGTTTGTTATATTTTTACGTTACTGTCACTTTAAGAGAGAGAGAGCTGTCGCTCTGATGGTCAAATGAACTTTTTATTTTATTTATTTTTTCATTAATAATACATCATACTGTTTACAATTTGATATTTATTAAACAAAATTACAACTGTACGATTATTACACATCCTAAATAAAATCAAACTAACTGACATCGTCATTTTTCTACACGCAGCAAAGAACTCTGGGTAATACACTTCCATGCGGGCTTGGCTGAAGTGCAGATAAAGGGCGTAGAGAGGGCGGGGCTAAAGGCCGTTTGTGACAATTGGGACGCCCTACGCACAACCACCCCACAGCGAGAACGCGCTTCTGAGGGCCACAAGGGTGGAAGGGTGGATATTGGGACAGGGCCTTGATTGTCCTCGAAGGGCCAGTTGTAACTAAAATAAACTTTACTAATCTTTGACGTAAACAAATAATAGTTGTATTTGATTATTGTATATTTATTTGAAGGGACAATTACTGAATAAACATCTGCATTAGTCTGAAAAATGACTTGCACTAAGTTTTAGACAAATCTTGTCTTTAGGTTAAGACACCCAGATTACTTCTGGCACTAATATAAAATGTAAGTAGACCTTACAAGACCTTGAGGGCCGCATGAAATGAAGTGGAGGGCCGCATCTGGCCCCCGGGCCTTGAGTTTGACATACGTATGTGCCCTAAATTTACCCTCGGAGGTAACCCCACCACATTAGCAACAGTAACTAAGGGCTTGGCAAAAGGTCAATTACGTAATGGTGCTTTGCTCGGCTTGGCAACGACATGAAGAGGAAAACTGCTGTACTACATAAGGATTGTTGTGTAATGTGTAAACCCTACTGTGTTATTTTTGAAAGGCTACCGGAAGAGGGCAGGATCTGTTCACTTGTTGAATGAATGGCAGCTTGTGTCGCTTGAATACCTACACGTCAAAACACGACAGGGAAGTTTGGCATGACTGGAGTAGAGACTCAAATACTAAAGTTTGGAGTCTAAACATCTGTTGTGGAGTGTTTAATTAAAAAAACAAAGTGACTCCATCTTAAGCTATGCGTTTGGCCAAGGTAAGACTAACTTATTTATTCCCAGAAAAATGTGTCTCTGGTCAGTTGAAATTCTGTATGTTAATTATTCTGTATAAAAGCAGTGAGATTAAACTACTGACATTGGGTTGAGTTTAACAACGACAATGCAACCAAATTACAAAAAAGTAAAGTAAATCTATTGCTGTGTGTCATTTGTGGCTTTGCTTACAGACAAAAACAAGCAGCAGAGTGAAGTTAGTCTAGTTTACTTTATACTGTATGTCTCCCATTGGATAAATGTAGTTTGGAACAGAGGTGTGAGCTGCTCGAGACACCACACATGTACAAAAAACAATTAGAAGACATAACACCAAGATCACAGTAAACAAATATAAAGAGGTTACAATAGTCTTCTCCTTCCACTGGCCTCCATTTCCTCATTTACAAGTTTCACAAAAACAGGTACAAAAGAATTCCTAGATCTGTTGTGCTTGATACCTAAGCTCTGAATGCATGAGTGAATATTCAGAGTTTAAGATAAGTGTTGTGTACATTTTAGTTTGCTCCTTCAATGACACTGGCAATCAGTGTTGCAACAACAAAAAACACCACGAAGACGTGAGCCCAACTCTGAGAATGAGAACAGAAAGAGACCATCCTCGAGGACAAAGAATAGTTCATGTTGTGGACATAAGCCCATTTAAATTAAAGGTAAGCTCACCCCCTAAACTCCACCCACAAACACATTCCAAACACAGCTATATCATTGAAAAGCATTGGGAGAAGGGCAAAGGAGTGGCTTAGAGAGGAGAGCAGCAGTGTGATTGGACTGACAGCAGGTGTCTGCAATTAAAGCTCGATTTTGAATGGACATACATAATGGAGGTCACAGAGTCTAGAGCTGACATGAGTCTGCACTGCAGTGAGCCACTATTTTGACCTGAAACCTGCTAATTTGCTCAGTTTGCATTAAAAATGCCAAAAATGACTTCAAACAGTAGACAATGCTTTTTACACATTAAATACATAGTTAAACAGCCCAAAAAAGTGATTTTAGGGTTTAGCGTCTCTTTAAAAGGTGCTGTTTTTATGTTTTATTTAGTGAAAAAAAAATCAATATAAATGATAAAAAAGTCTATTTTGGTCAAAAAGTTACACAGTGCACACACAAACAGAAATGTTTTGAGCTTTTTACAATATTTTTCAATTTGTCCCGCTATCTGAAAAGCTCTGGGAAAGAGATATAATGTGGAAGTGAAGTGTGAAGAGTAGTCTGTCTTGGGAAACAAAGCAAAATAATAAAGAGTAAAGAAATTAAGTTGTGCTAAATACGTGTTTTGGGAAACAAACAGAAATCGGAGAATGTCAGATAATCAGAACTTACATGTCGGCTATGCACACTTTACAAGGAAAACTGGGAGCTCCACCTTGTCACAAAAAAGGCGACAGTGAGCTGGGCCACTAATTAAAGAGACAGAGGAGGAGCTAAGGGCCATGTAAAGGCTTGAGCTGGAGCCAAGGCAGAGCAATGAACTGGATCTGAACAGGACAAAGACTATGTAGCTCCTCATGATTCCTCTTTTGTTTTTTTATTTAAACAGGAAAGTCCTATTTTTAACAAGAAGACTTATTCAAATAAAATATATCACCATAATCCAACACAGATATATATAAAAAAAAAAAAAGTAGCGGTGACAAGATGCTTTATTGCTTCAAAGGAAAACACAAAAGAAAAAGCCCAGTTTAAGTTGAGTTTCTCAAAGTTTCTCTTGAGTGTTTTAAAAGTGAGACTATACAGCATGTCATCCAACGTGCCAACGTTTGTGCAGGCCTGAAAAGACCAAACGTGCACTGCCATGAATAGTACCGAAACAAAAACATGTAGGTGTACATTTGTTTAAATACTGTATGTTATCTAGATTATGTAGTAATGCATACACCATACAGATTAGAGACATACTTTGCAGTGATAAATAGAAATTCTAGCAGACTGATAACTTACTTTTTCTGGCACATATCCTTGGATTTTGCATGACGTGCACAGACAGCGATGGATATGGGAGTCTTCCAGTCTTCTTTTCCAGCAGCCCCAGTGGCTATGTAATAATAACAGGCCAAGGTGTCCTGGAGGCCCTTACCTTGGCTTGCATCAGGATTCAGGACCATTGACCCGTCACACACAAGCATCACTGGGGCTACTGCCTTCCTCCCATGCCATCTTCTTTGCACATCTGTGACAAAGGCCATCAGAAAAATATGCCACAAAAAAAAAAAAAAGGACATTTTTTGGAAAGTAAACAGTATCCTTGCACCTCTGCTGGTAAATGTGGATGCCACAAGGAGACTACGTTGTAACAGAACTTTTGAGAACACTGTGCGAATGTTTTTTTTCTGCCACTATCTTCTGTAAGCTTATGATTTCATGTTTATGAACTCGTTGTTTTCTTCTGGTTTCATATGAGATCTGCTTGAGCACGTGCACTGGAGGAGCTTCATCCAGAGATATAGACATCTTCTGTCAGCTGACCCAAGGTCTTAAGTACTCTGGCTTTCTGAAGTCGCTCAATCGCAACATCTACTTGTGATATGGGTCACTCTACAGAAAAATAAACTTTCTGCTCTCAGGGTGTTTGAAGGATGACCGTGAAAGTGACCGGGCACTCCACAAACCGACAGTGACATGTAAAAAAAAAAAAAGGTTCTTTACCTAAATCCTTTTGGGGCAAGTGAGAAGGAGGTGGCTAAGTGCTCACATGTTGTTGGATTGGTACACTTTCTTCACTTAATTGCGGAAGACACTGAACCGCCTGTAAACAATTTAATTTGTGTGCAGAGGATTGTTGCCTCAATGACTGGGCTTTTACCACAGTGGGTCACCCTAGAGCAGGATGGCTCGTCCTGCGGTGTACTTGTGTGCAAGGTCAAATGAGAAATGACATTAACTTGGTGCTTGTGTGGCAGATGGCAGAGCACCTACTTTTGGGGCGAGAACTTTCCTCCATCAACACTGGAGCATCGTGGAAAGTGTAGTATTTAAACATGCAATTTTTCAGTGTCAATGCCAAGGAAGTATTCTATTTTTTGTTCAGGTTTCAATTTTGATCTCCAAGTGTTGAGTCTACTGATCAAAAACAGAGGTAGTGAGTGCATTCTAGTAATGTGACCCCAGCAGAATGTACACCGATCAAGGGCTCATCAAACAATTAAGAAAGTTACAAAAATGTCTATGAAAGCCCCGGAATATGTGTAGTCTACTGACAATCAGTATGAAAAAGCAAAGGGCATATGCCCTGAAGACCTTCTAGGCCTATACATGTAGGCGCCAGTGCTCCATTTGCTTTTTTTAACTCTCAGTACACATACAGTACTGTGTAAAAGGTAAAGTCTAGCCATTTTTCAACTGATCTTAAGATTTTGATCAGGTCTGTATATAAATAGACCTTTTACCACTTGAAGGACTTCAACACCTTCACGACTCCACAAATCATATTGTCTTGATGTGGGATTTGATCTGACGTAGTTGTACAAAACACATGTAGCTTTCACACAAACCTCCACAACAACAGTGCCAGCAGTGATTACTCTTTTGTACATCCTCCATTGAGAAGATATTAGACCAAATGCTTTCTCCACCTGGCTCTTGAAAGGCCATAATTGAAAACACTCTTCTCTAGCTCAAGATAAGGTCCTGGATAAGGTCTCATCAGGTCCCACCAGAGAGGAAAGGCCTCATCCCCAACAAATACAAAAGGCCCAAGGTATTCTGAATGTGGGAGACAGGGGTTTAGTGGTGTGTGGAGGTTTCCCCTGTAGAGGGACTTTCCAAAATTGGAATGCAACAGGATGGTTTAAAACTGAAGCGCCCATAGTCATCAACATCCACAACACAGAACTTATAATTTGCATCCACAAGAACAAAAAGGACAACGTAATGATAATGGTTGCAGTTATTATATAAGGAACCAAAATGTTTTAAAGCCTGAATATGTATCAATGACCCCTAAACAAGTGGGAGAATTCCATCGGGATGCAAAGTCTTGAGCATTGGCCCACCAGCCTTCTGTTGTTGGAACTGGCATGTAGTCTATGCTATCCCAAATGGCTCGGACAACTTCAGAAATGATTCCACACACTGTAGAATGCCCTTCTCAAAAACTAAATGAGATCGTTTTAAAGGAATTTCCGATGGCAAGGCATCTGGGAATAACATTGTCACGGATTGTCAGGATGAAAACCAAACCCAAAATGCAAAGACTACTCAAATGAAAGTTTTAAAGGTGCATTGCGTAAGTTAAAATGCTCAATATTACAATATATCAAATTACAGTCCAATGGCACTTGCCTGGATGTGGCCATTCTGTTTTGTAAACTTACCGAGGTTGCCTGTATAAGCGCAGACAGGCTCATAAATGTGAGTGGAGCTGGTCGCATTTTCCCGCGCTAATCCTCTTTCACTAAAGCTCTCGGTTTTAAACAACAGACGAATGTTGTAAAAACTGTTTAATAAAAATTAAAAAATCAGTGGTACATACTGCCATCTAGCTTCCACAGAAAAATTTGCCTAGGTCAGATTAAAACAACCGGCATGAGGCCGACTGCAGGGCCGGTAGCACTCGGACATGTATTTGAGACAGAAGAACTCTGCTGGAGATCAATAGGACGTTCATTTGGCGATTATTTTCATTAGAAGGTCAGACTCTCAGGCCTGTCAAAGTACATCCACATTTAGACGCAGCTTTAGTAGCTTAGCTGTTTGTCTGGGTAAGGTTTATGTTTATTAGAGTAATAAATTGCCATTGAGCATTTAGTTTTGGAGAAATGAGTCCTGTAAAGAGCTTGTTTACGCTAAAATAAAGCTTTTCCTCAAACTCTCAATAATCTTTCCTTGTGTAACTTTTGGAGTTTGAAAACTGATCAGTCAGTCAAAAAGAACAAATGAAATGGTCAGCATCTACTTTTTCATACAAAAGCCTTTGTCTTCTTAACTCAGAAAACATTTAGCAGAAAACAGCGATGTGTCAAAAGAATCTTTTAAGCCTAAAACGTCTTCAGCTGCTGATAGTAGGGTGGGTGCAGTGCCACAAAACGCCAAAGATGACGCCCTTGTTCAAAACCTTTGCAACTTACGCCATGCTCCTTTAATAACAAAAAGACCCCTAAAGGGAGAAATCTTCAAGATGACAAAAACTTACAGGAAGCACTAGAGCAAACAGGCAAAAATGGACAATGACACGACAAAGAACAAGGGAGAATATGAGGAATAAACACCAAGAGTAAACGAGACACAGGTTAACACAACAGAAAGTCAAGCACAGGAACAAAACAGGGCCAGACATGTTAAAATAAAACAAGAAAAAACACACAGAACACTAAGAACTATAACAGAAAGACAAGGAGAAAATGAGCATCACGACAAACACGAGAGAATTAATGTATTTTCAGATTTGTAAAAATAAATGTGATTTGTGATAATACATGAGGACTAGGACTTGGGCTGTAAATGCAGCACTTTAAAAATGCATGTACAAAATTTATCTTTACAAAGACGGTTTTTGGTTACTGCATTTGGTTTCTTCGGTTATTGGGTGTCAGTGACAAACCCAGCTACATACGATCTGATTGCATTCTGGAGAATCATCAGCATGGTAACAACAAACCCACAATGAATGGAAGTTGTTCAAACATGTTTTCTTTGTGGATTTACCGTAAGAATCCATCAGTCATCTGAAGATCTGTGTGAAAACACGCACAGTGGTGGTAGTCAGTCCGAACAGCACACCATGTAATCCAAAGGTTGAATGCTGCTTGGTGGTTCTCCCAGAAATGTGGTGCACTAGTCAGCGGCTTGTTTGGTGGAACTGGGCTAGAGATACATCGTAATAAGCTTTTCTCAACAGCTTTAACACAACTAAAACAAACAACAGTGTCAGCTTGACGATTGTAATGCAGCCATTTCCAGACTTTGAACCAACTGGTCTGGAATGATCGTCCAAATTATTCCCCACCGAATTGCCTAGAAGGAAACTTGATGTTTGGCTAATGTGTTTTGTCCTCTCCATTTTACGCTCTCGGTTTCAGAGTCGAGTTCAACAATTTGCGCTGGTTGTATGCTAGCAACCTCATCAGTGCTGCTCGGGCTGTCCGTGTCACGTCCGGTGTCAGCGGTTGACGAAGCTGTTGTAGTAGGAGGTCCTGTTGGTTCATTGTTGTTTATTTCCTCTGTTGACGATGCAACTTGACTGTTAACAATAGCTGATGCATTTGTAAAAAAGTCTGAAAGGCGCTTTTGTTGTTTATTGCCTGCCATCATTAAAAGGCGGGAGCTGTTATTGCTGAGCTACGCTTCAGGTCACGTCTTCTTCGTGATCTAGTTAGTGAATATTTATTATCATTAGTTTATTATGCCTTTTTGAAATAAAGTATTATGAATTGTGTTTCCCTCCTGAGTTAAAGGGACTGTACCTGATTTTTGCATTCTTAAAAATGTAAACAAATAGAAATATTTCATTTTAAACTTCTTACTTCAGTTTACATGATTTGCTCATTTAGCTAATGCATTCTGAGCTTCAGAATTGTTCATCATGATGTGTTTTAATGTTTTTTCACAGCTGTTAGCGGTGAGGTGAGTCTCCATGCTAACAACAGTTAGCCACAATGCTAAAAACAAAAACAGACAAAGCTGGACACGAGACATTATTAGACATAGACAGGACATTGCGGACTACATTCTACCTGAATAGATATATTAACTAGATATCAGTGCTGGGGGAAATTGTTTTTAAGTTATCTTGTTGAGTATAGTCCCTTTAACGTCTACAGAGATGTATTAAAATGTTAAATGCTAATAATGGGCAGGCAATAATTTATGTACCGTTGATACACAGTTGACACCTGACCTCAGACATACTCAGTCGCTCAGCAGGAGGGATTGCTCTCTGGTAATTGGTGTCTTTTTGAATTAGCTGGGGCTGCTCTGTTCAGAACATGATCAAACTGGGTTTTGTCCTGAAACCAGGCATCATGGAACCTCAGCTCTTGGACTAGCCAGTGAAACTCTCCATGGTGTTGGCGGTGTGTGGTAATATGTCATGGACCCACACTGATCGTTTTCTCAGTCTACGCTTTCTGCTTAAATAGTGGTTCATGTTGTTGACCATGTAGAGAGACAGCGGAGACGCCTACTTTCACACGACCTGTCCACATGTCCTGTCCTGCAGAATAGTCTTGACCAAGAGTGACCAGGGCTCAAGTGGGCGGTTGAGATAAAGTTAACTTTATGCAAATTCAGAGCGACATGGCCGAAGCGACAATCACTCAGTGAACACCTTTTCACAAACACAAATAAGGCATTGGTCGAAGCATTCCCTATTCCCTCTTCTCTCTGAAAACTTTCCATAGAGGACTGGAGACAGTACAAGTGCCAGGGCCGGAGTGGGACTCATTTTCAGCCCGGGAAAATTTTTAATGGACCAGCCCTCTGACAAATAAAAATGTAAATATGTATGCGATTAGGTCTATTAATATTATTTTTTACTTTTATGAGTGGGTTATAGCGCCCCAGCAAAGTCAACTGAATCTTTATTTTTTAATATAATGTGGTTTTGATGTAATTCAGGGGGGTCTGGGGGAATTCTCCCCCAGGAGAAATTTAAAAAATTCCGTGCAATTTCCTGCATTTTGGTGACTTTTAGATGTGGTATTCTTATTGATATGTTATGTAATTTTACTATAATTAACAATATAATTATTATTCAATTCTAATATCAATTTAAAATTTGTCATGTTAGATGAGCCCCCCTTCAAAGGTCCTCTTTTTTTTTTGAACCGGCCCTGCTCTTCCCAGGGCAGACCGTGGAGAGGCACGGAGCCTTTACGCAGCAGTGACAGTGGAGCTGGGGCTGTAGAAACTCTAAAAACAAGACAAACTTGTATGAGGACGTCTGAACTCATGCTTAGTATCACTTTTATATCTCATGTGTCTTGGGACAGTGAATTAAATGCTTCGAAACGTCCCGTCAAATTCCGCGCGCCCGCCCCATTAAAATGAATGGCAATTTTCAGTAAAGGCGAAAACAATCATAACTCTGTGAATCTGAGGTCTATCTTTTTGAAATAAAAAGTGTCTGAAAGCTTGTGAGTAGTAGAGTGTCGCTGTGGACTTCAAAACACTCACAGGGCTCAGGATTTCTATGTTTTAGCTTAATTAGGCGGGATTAGCCAGGTTACAGCAGCAGCTTTACGCACATGCGGCTCTCTCTCCCTCACGTCGGCGAGAGGGAAAGAGAGAGAGCGCGTGGAGGCACAAATGTTTCTGAATGAGCCAAAGAGCCGCACTCTGATTGCGGTTCGCAAGCCTCGGGTTCGCCACCCCTGCTCTAGGGCGACTACCCTCGTGCTTTCAGCACGTCTCTGCGTCTTGGTCTAATCCGGCAACAGAACGGGAAATGTGGGCTGACTTGGGACGGAGCTCGGGCCGCTCCAGTCACATCTGTACAAACTGCACTGACATACGTGGCATGGACCGTGACATGTACCGGCCCTCGAAGCCCCCAGCCCTTCGGGAAGTCTCCCGACTCTCCCGATTAGCCACGCCGGGCCTGATTGCAAACATCCATCAAAAATGGAAATTAGAATTGAATTACTGGCATGTAAACAAAGGCAAAAAACAAACCAGTTGCTTAAATTGGCTCAAAGTCAGTAAAATCAACATTAAAGACTATTGTGTCCTGTTCCAGCTGCTGATCTGTGTCTCTGAGCCGTTTTATCTCACACAAAGAGTCACTTTTGTAGATTGTTTTAAACTTAAAAGTAATTAAGTCAACTTAATCACACTATGCCATGTCATTTGCATTTCCCTGTGGGAAGGAAGTTGCCTTGTATTGACCAATAGATGAGCGGTGTTTCTTGTTCAGGGTTTTTGTCTCGTTTCCTTCCGTGGTTTTGAGTACAGCGCCACCACATGTGAAGGAGTGGAAAAGCTTCTCAAAAGACTTAGTTCATTTGACAAAAGAGCAGTGTGAAAGTGAACCGCTCCAGTTGAAAATGTTAACAATGTTTCAGTTTTGGCCTCCAATCAAACCGAGTCTACTGGACTATTAAGTGTGAAAACAACCTAAAAGTATTTTGTTAGTATCTGTAATTTAACTACAAGTATTTTTTCAGTAACTAAGTTACATTACTAGTTACTCAAAAATGTAATCTAATTAAACCCAACACTGCAGGAGAGTGACCAGGGTTCAAGGGGGGCGGGTTTATCACTGCTGGGTGTGTGTCCGCTGTTATAGAGGGATTTTTGGTCAACGTCACTTTTCGCCCTACTGCACATGCTTTATGCTGAAAGTCCATCTGCTTAGCTGGGCTCTTTCTGCAGGTTGTACGCACATTGCCCGTTGTTGAGAAACAAAAAATCCCACTACAGTTCAGTCACATGGTCAGGATCTGGCACAGGCTGCCGTTGGAGCATCTGTCTAGAGTTAATCAGGTTCTACGTACATCTAGTCAGTTACACCCAATCACAACCAGATCATAGATCAGCTGTGCGCTTTGACACCAAGAGACTTTGAGCGTAGCAGCATGGCACAAATGAAGACAGAAGCTCCAACGGCAGCCTGTGTGTGACTGAAGCATAAATCACCCTTTATGAGAGTTTGTTTTTTCATGGTCTCATCAAACAAAACGACGTAGAGAAGTGTAGTTGCTGCAGTTGTCATTTTACGCATGATAAAGACAGGAAAGTCACAGTTGGCAAAGTATGCCGACTTGTTTTGAAAGACTTGGCACATTCAGAGTCAGAGAACAACACACAAAATACCACATTAATTCCATCGTTTATACATTGTAAAATCCACAAAAGTTCTGCTTTTAGACTCTCTTAGCTGCTGTGAGGTTGGGTTGTCGACATTAGAAATTCGACCATCAGTAACCTGCTCTTCTGGCCGCTTCAGAAAGTCAAGTCACGTAGTCTTGCCCAAGGACACAACGCATAGTGGATTTGTCGTTGAAAATACATTTGTAGTAAACTTGTCAAAAAGTCTGTCACATAAATGTGAGAATAAATCTCCTGCAGCTCAGCCTCAGGTTTCACCTAGTGACATCACTGAGTGAGTCACAAACACTCAGGTTATACCTGTCTGTCAAAGAGACTGAAAATTAGGCGTTTTAGGACAAATGTTTTTGAATTTCAACAGTATATGGCCTATAACAGTGCAATAACGCACAGAAACAGGTATTATTCCTCTTTTTACCTTAACATGATCTGTGAATAAAACCCACCTAAGAAAGCACTTAAAGTTAGTTTTTACCAAATCACCTGATCCTGTTTGAGGCTGAAGCAAAATCTGGGGTCGCGAGATGATTTTAAGATGTAATTTTACAATTATCACCTGGTGTTCAATCAGTCTTTTGAACTGAAAGCATCATGTTTGACTGAAATGTGATCATATAAAGCAATAAACTACTAAATATATATTAATTTAAACTAATTCAATGGTTTTCCAACATGAAAATCATAACAGACATCTATTTTATTTTGCTGTCGTGAGTTTATTACATGGTTATTTTGGGGGTCGTGGTCTGAAAAGTTTGGAAATCCCAGGCTTAGACTCATATAACCACGCCCTTCTATAAGCCCCGCCCCCTACACCTCAGGCCAATCCCACACATACCTTAATTGTAATGTCGACATGGGCAGTGAGGATGGATAAGGAGAACCACCAGGAGTAATTCTCGACAGTGACACACGTCCAGTGGCGCCTGGCGACATCTGGGGTGTCAGTCGGTTGTTGCCGGAAGTCTAAAAAAGTTGCCGGAAATGTGCCAGCACTTTTATTTTTTTTGTGTGGTTGACACTTGCCACTGCGACACTGCCCTCCCGTCACAGTGTGACAATCACCCTGTCTAACCAATGACACGCTGACTAGGATTATTGACGGTCTCTCAATTGCAAATAAAACTGATCTCAAACAGGTGCTCTGATTGGAGTCTACTCACGCAAAGGTTGAAAATCCCGACTCTGAGTGGAATAGCCCACTACGATTAAGCCAACTAAAGTAAGTACTTTTGTCTATTTTGTAACAAATTCTTTAAGCCTGATCTAAGTGGAACTCCACGAGTAGCTCTAACAATATTGACAAAATCACAATCAGTAGTTTGTAGGCTACTCACCACTTAAGTGCAAAGGGAATTTTGAAGTCATGACGCCGCGGTGAAAATCTATCTGTGCTGTTTGAATCCTGCCAAAGGGCCGGGGTGCGCGTCCCTCGGCTGTTTTATAGCCCCCGAGCGCGCCCCCTCCCCCCTAATTTATAAGGTTTCCAATTAATGGAAAATACCACAGCACTACTATAATGATAGGCTGTAGAAATGGCCAGTAGGCTAATCAAACTATGCAAACTCTTGATTGAAAATTCTGTGGTGTTCATATAGGCTTTTATATTTTGTATGTCCCACCCAATTAGAATTACAAAATACTGACATGTAACATGTTTATGTTTACAGATCTAAGCCGTCATTATACTTTGAAGATGGAGGGTAAGTTGGATACACTGCGCAGGACAAAATCTCACTGGGAAAGTGTGCACAAAATGTTATTGAGTTCATTCAAAGTCACCATTTTTGGGATCTGTCACTTGGGAACAAAATCACATCTTTTGAACATATTCAGAAACATGTGAGTTTTTTCTTTTAAAATTGTAGTCTTATTAGAAAATTATATGAAGACCAAATGTTTTCTTTCATGAAGGCTATGTGTTAATGTCGGTATGATAACTTTGAACAGATTCACATCAAATATTTAAAAGCTTGGATTCATTGATGGCTAATGTGGGCCAACAATGTATATTCTGTGGGAAAAAAACAGCTTGCAAACAAGGACCACCTGCTGAAAAAGGCACTTCAAAGATGCCATTTACATCCATTTAATAATGAAGGTATATTTGAGAAATGAAATATAATACAATATAATACAATACAATATGATATTATATGATATTATTATATGAGATTATATGATATATGCTTTATTTTGTTTGTAGAGCACTATTTGGTGGCATGCTTGTGCGGTGAAGGTACAAACTACAGTAGAAGCCATTACCATTGTCCTTACTGCCACTACCGGGCTTTCATGCGTGGTAGTGTTTTCCTAAACATCTAAATGCCATACACAGTAAGTGTCCTTCTTCATACGAAGTGAAATCATATTGACAGGCCTGCTAATGTTGATCTTGTTGTGTGTTTATCATTGCAGATATTACAGGCCAAAAAAAACAAGGTAGGGTCAATTATAGAGAAATCCATAATGTAACCCTAAACTATATTTATGATCATGCAGAGAATTTGAAAAAGGAAATCTGCACCATCATGGGATGAAAGTGAAGAAGATTCTTGCTCAACAAAAAAATTCAGCTGTACCTACTGTACAGCTGAATCACAGACCATAAAAACCTCAAAAGGCACATTACAGATCAGCACTGTAAGACCCTTCCCCCATGTTGTGCTTAGATGTAAACCAAGGAATTTACGCTACAACAAAATATGACCATAGTCCTATTGTTCCAATACACGTTAGAAAGTCCACCAATCCGCCCCCAAATGGATTGCGAACTGAAACCTGCCGCCGTTCATGCAAATTGCGATGGGCATCCGGCAACCCAGGAAAAGAATGTCGTCATCTCGAAAGAAACAAAACAAGCTACAGCATATAACCAACCACCACCACTAATTGCACAGTCTCTAAATGAAATGGTTGCAAAAGGTCTAATGTCACTGGAATGGCCCAAAAGTGCAGAGACTTGAATACAGCAGCAAGACAAAAAAATTCTGACTCAGTGCATCCCATTAAACTTGCCTCAATTTGTCATCCCAAACAGTTACACTTTTTTTCAGTCTTCACCAATGAAGAAGACAATTGGTGCCTCTTTGGCCGCACACGTGTCACTTTCGATGCTACAATGGCAAAGTGGCACTGCCAGTGCAACACTTCTAGACGGTGCACACACCGTATGTTGTGCCTTTGGTATATATTTCAAGAAATGCCGGCCATCTTAATGGACATAAATGGTGACATTGAAGATGTAGAAACTCATGTCTTGGAAGCTCATGTCTTGGAAACTAATGATGACTCCAACATCACCTCCAATGTCAAAACAATAACGGAATATCTTCTGTCTCACAAAAAAATTCCTATGCCACATGATCTGCCAGTAAAGTTAAGAACAGATGAGGAACTCCCACCACAAACATTTGTGCCCAGTGAAAATGTTTGTCCACTTTGTCCTGGACCAACACCTCCTGAACTGAACACTGAAATCATAACTTGCAAAGCTGTAGTGTATGGCATAAAATACATCCACAAAGGTAGGCAGTATTTTCTTTTTCTATTACCAAATTGTAATTTACAGTTGGGCAAAACACAATTTTGTGAACACATCACAAAACTTTACAGGTTCATCTGTGGCGGTGAAAAAGTGCCCTGCATGCCAAAATGTCATTCGCTTTCAGGAATACGAGTCAGGATTTCACAATTTCAATAACAAAGTGTTTCTTACTATGCCCCTTTGTGAGCTTCTGTTGTCTGGTTTGGCAGTAAGGCAATCTCTATTCTTTACCATAATCAGTGGTGGGAGGTAACAGCACAAAAGGGGGGTATTATTAAATGGAATGCAAGTTGGGTGTTTTTGTATGTGAATACATGCATATACACCAAGACACATTATTTGTAGTCAAGTGTACTCATGTCAACACTTGTGTGATTATTTGATGTAAAGTTGTCTTGCGACTTGTACTTCAACTGTACTGACTAAATTGAGAAAGCCTTCCACCACTGACAATGTTTATCCAGTGCACATGCTTTATGTGATTTGTTTGTTGCAGAACAAAACAACACCTGGACGCATGCTGGAGACACTCACATTTTTCAATAATAATACTTACCATCATCAGACTATACGAAAAGCCTTCCAACACTTTCTTGCACTGACCGATTTCAAGTATGAATTCACCTGTCACCAGTGTGGCCACAACCCACCAATCATAATTGCGGATGGCAACTGGAAACTGGCATTTGACATTCCAAGTAAGTGTGTATAGCTGGCCTAAAGAGAAAACACTCTTGTGATGTTGCGTATTGCATACTTTTTTATTGTTCTATTTACAGTTGGCACTTTTAAGCGACCAGAACAAGACAGTATCCTGGAAGAAGATCTAGAAGTGGATATTACCAAGGCCTGGGATGACTTAACAAAAGCACTTATTGCTGAAGGCTCACTATCTGGTATTATTGGTTTACTCACATGTCTTTATGAAAAGTGCCAGTTTTCTGTATAGGTCCATTTATGTACCATCACAATATTCAACAGGCCTATGGTTATGTCAATGAGGTGGAGGGCAACTAAAATGTTTAAATTGATGAAATATTTTATGGCAGTACTATGTTATTGATAAGAAAAAGTGCCTCTTGCCCTCCAGCTGGATTTTAATTGTCTGG
Source organism: Mugilogobius chulae (assembly GCA_038363315.1). Taxonomy (NCBI): domain Eukaryota; kingdom Metazoa; phylum Chordata; class Actinopteri; order Gobiiformes; family Gobiidae; genus Mugilogobius; species Mugilogobius chulae. Next base: position 17,383,385 of record CM076401.1, on the reverse strand, counting down.
AATTCTTGTATGTGCCCGCATCCTGTTGATCTATTTTTAGGCACAACAACTAACCCTTATAAGCAAAAATTATCACACTCCACCTTGGCACCATGGATGGGAGAGAACACCAGATATGGCAACGTTTTACCAAAGACTGAGATCAAAAAAGCAATGGGCAAAAAGAGAGACACTGCCATATCTAAAGCTGCACAAAATGTCAATGAGGATACCATCAGAGAGCTGATTGAGAGCAAAAAGGTTCAGAGGCCAAATACATCGAATTTGTTTGTTTCTACAGCAGATTAAATATTTGCATATGAGGCTAAATAATCCTTGTCCATATTTGTTTAATATAGCCACTAAGGAAAGACCTACAGGATGCATGCCACGCCTTGGGAGTCTCATCAGATGGTTCTGTCACAGACCTTATAATTAAACTTGAGGAGCTTTTGAATTTCAGAGATGTTTACCCTAAACTGTTTGTGAAAATCCAAAAAGCAGGTGGTAAGTCAATCCACTGTATCCATATGACAAATGAGAGTACATTTTTAAAATATATTTGTTTATAGTGATACTGTGCTTATTGTCTTTCTCAGGTGGTGTCCTCCATTTTTCCTGCATTCATGGAGTTGTATACTACATGAATTTCCTTTTTTGGAAGGAGTCTGCAAGAGATCATACAGATGGACTGCTAAGTTTCAAATACTTCCCAACAATTTACATATCTGACATTGCGGGACAAGTGGCAAGGCACACTAATAATCGTACCCAACAACAATTCTTTCATAACAATGACGGTCGACTATGTGCAAACACTTCTGAAAATGTAACAAGAGCTCTCCAGAAAACACTGGCAGTTGAATTCGACTGGGTTCAGAAATTAAAGCAGCCAAATCCCACAGTCCCTTCATCAGAACCACTCAATAGACTACTTGATAAGCATCCTGTCACTGGCACCACGGACAGGTTCTCAATATACGACCGTTTTCACCAAAAAAATCAAAAAAGACCCGAAGAAAAGTTAAGAAGCCTGAATCTCTGCCCTCCACTAAGAAGCCTAATAAATTCTTCTGTTGCGGAACAATTAAACAGAGAGCTGGCTGGTATTCGTTACTCTCTCTGTCAAATGAATGAAGACCATTTCAAACATATCCTCAGAATAGTCATAGAACTCCACAACCTGAAGATCAATAGACAGTTTAAGCATGAAATGGAGACTTTGTGTCACACTGAGTTGTTTATTGGACCACAAGGAATCCTTGGCCTCACTTCTGAAAGTATGTTTTTGTTTAGACACATTTATTGTAATTGTGGATCAAAGAATCTACAAGGTAATGAGAGATTTAAGCTAAAACGTTTTTTTGTGTTCAGAGAATCGTCTTGGACCTGCAAAGACAACACCAAACCCTGCCTTTGACCAGAACGCAGTATCAACTTTTGATGATTTGTCTTATGCTGTTGCTGAGGATGAAAAGGTAGGCTATTCCTTTATTAATTCTAGGAAAATTACTTCAACAACTAGACATGGGAAGAGTATCCAAAATGTGAATATAAAAAAAAGCAGAAAATCAGGGCCAGTTTGTTTAAAATCATGGGAGATGCTTAATTCTCAGAAGTACCGGCACTCAAATTGTTCATGCCAGCCCACTTGAAGCACTGAGTAAAAGTAAAGTATTAGGGGAAGGAAGGCATTCGAGGAAGAAAACATTTTTACATGTCACATCTAATTTATAAATTGAAAGTTGTCATTGTACAATAAATGGATTCTAAGGGAGCAATGCAAGAAACTTTTTTATTCCAAAATACTTTATCGTTAACACAAACAAATTTAAAATATTAATTTTTAAAAGTACAGATTCTCCAAAAAGTTACTCAAGTAAATGTAACTGAGTACTGTACTACCCACCACTAGATAGAAGAACCTAGCTGAAAACTGCTAGTTTAACAGTGTGTTTTGTTTCTAATGCACCACACTAAGCTTTCTTCATTTTATCCAAGGCTAACCTGAAGGATGTATTAACGAGCCTAAAAGGTTGGACACAGCCTTTGACCAGTGTTGGGCCTTTTTTTCCCCTAACAATGAAAGACCTCTACAGCGTCTGTCCACTGGAGTTATTGGAGCAATCATCCATGACTATGCCATGGCTCACTGATGATGTAAGTATTGATGTGGCCCAAATTTTAGGCTATAGTTTATACTATCAAGACATTTAAGCTCTTAATATAATATGCTTTTATAGGCTGTCAATTTCAGGATAGCACAACTAGCGGAGAGGCACAAGGTGATATAATGATTGTAACTTTAAACTTTTATGATTTTATAATGACACATGCATACATTAGATTGCATCACTGGGAACGTTTCATTTTATTGTTTGGCACCGTGAGTGGCTGTCACATGGAATGGTCAGCGAC